>JAOTRS010000036.1:28118060-28128938 GCA_028565755.1 Dinotopterus cunningtoni
TTGTACTGGCAAAAACAATTAGCTAATGCATTTTGTGTGTGTGTGTGTGTGTGTGTGTGTGTGTGTGTGTGTGTGTGAAAGTTGCACAACCTTTGCTGAGTGATGATGGTCGAATAATTAGGTCTTGACTAAAACAACATGCATGAGGAATCACAAAGGAGTTTTCATTTTTTTGCAGACTCTTTTATCAGAAGGTAAGGCTGTAATGTAGCTGATTACTTTTTAATGACAGTAATTTTGTAATGTAATTTAAAATGTAACGTCCCCCAACACTGCTTCTAACACTAAGGCTGTATCCAAAATCCCTCTCTAACCCCTGATCAAGTGCACTACTTTATGTGTGAAACAAGGGATTCTGCACTAACATAGTGCACTAGCTTTCCATATAACACTATTTGGGATTCAACACCGGAACCCTGGAAATACTGTCAGCCACCAGCTCCACCAGTCGTGTTCAATTAGCTCTGTCAGGCACGGAAGGATAAGTGTTGGTGGACCAAATAACTGGTTAAACACACAAACAAATCATAATCTGTTGATAAAAAATGGTGTTTGTAGAACTGTTGTATAAAAGCAATATCACATTTGAGGTTACGCTGTAACAGGCTGTAACAGGTAATCCTGTGTGATTTTGCTTAGTTAGCGATATATACTTAATACTGTATAATGGAAATTTACTAGACACTTTCATTTATCTAAAAAGTATCTTGCAAAAAAAAAAAAGTGTGCATAACTTTCCCTGTGTAAGTATCATCATAAAATTGTGTGACTGTATAGCACCATTAAAGTATTCATCAAAGTCTGGACAAGCCTCATAACAGGAAAAATAACTATTTAGCCAAATAAACCGAGACAAGCTTAGCACACATTACCTGTCCTCACCCATGAAGAGCGTAGCAACTGGGTAGTGTTCAGTTCAGGGTAGTGAAATGCTGTTGACAAAAAGAAATCAATACATTATTAAATGATTGCAGTTACTGCTTATGGATGAAGCTTGAAAATTTGGCTCACGTTCTGCGATCTGCTGGACAGGGTATCCCAGGTAGTAACTAAACTCCACCACACTGAGACGCCTCAGGTGACTGCTGACTTCAGAGCCCAGTACGTACCCTCTGGCATCGCCTACCACGAAGGTGACGTCCACCGGCCCGCGGAGCTGCGGCTGGGTTGGTGCCACGGAGCTCATGGTGATGTTTAATATCTGCAATGTTCAAAATCTCGTGAGATCACGACAGACAAACATAAGGGCACGTCTACTTGACAAACATAAAATAAAATTCTGACTGAATGCGGACGCAAACGGAAGGTTTGTTTCGGTATTTTTATAGTGATGAGTATTCTAAAGTTAAAATAGTGATGAGGTGTTTATGAGAACATCAGTCAAAGCAGAAGTGTGTTAATGTGTCACAACTGAGATACATGGAATAGTCCTGATCTCCAACGCAGCAAATCTCACTTATTCATTTAGTTGCCTTGACAACTGTGGTGTTGAATAGTGCGTGCTCATCTTCCTAAATCCAATCAAGACGACCGTCTGAGAGTGATGTCATTTCATTGTACGGGAAGCAATCTATAGAAATTGCTTTCAATCAGCAAGCACAGCGGCAGTCAGTGGAAGAGAACCAGCATGTCTGCTACACTGCTGGTACTGTACATGTCAAAACAGCTCGACAATAAAACCCTACAATATATCCACTGAAAGGGATTTAATCATACACCTGGAACTGAAAACAAAAACCGGCCTGTTTCTAAAGAGAGACTGGAGGAGATAAGAGATCAGATGTGAGTCACTGGTGTTAAGACTCTCAACAGCTTGTAAAAAAAAAAAACTCTACTAAGCAGCTTGCATGGCAGTCTCTAACACATAAAACAAATTAGCTTATTTACAGAATAACTGCTGCAAAACACACTACAGTTAACCCCTGAGAAGTTGCGGTTTAGAGCTCGCGGCATTAGATTTTTCCTTACAACCTAACTAATAAATGTTCCCGGAAACCCCTGCAATTTCGCGGAAACCACAAATATCCTCCGCTTTTTCCGTGAGAATATATCATTTTTGATGCATTTTAACACTAAACTATAAAGAACAAAATCATTTACTGAGCCAGGGGTAGCTTAGTGGTTAAGGCTGAAGGTACCAGGTTTAAACCCCACGACCACCAAGTTGTCCCTGTTGGGTCCTAGAGCAAGGCCCAACACTTTTCTTAATACAATACCCTAAAAAAAAACTGCTTAGATGTATAATGAAAAAAAAAGTAAGTCCCTCTTGGTAAGGGTGTCTGCTAAATGACTAAATAAAATTTTTTGGCATGAATATTAACATAAATTCAGCAAAATTTCCATATCAAATATAATACTGTATAACTTTTTAGCACTGTAGAGAGAACACAAAGCAACCGTAGAGGACAACGCGGCTTGGGATGGTGAATTATTATCGTATTTACGCTACTTACGCTACCAAAGAAAATGACGGCACGTACCAAAGAAAACGCGCTTGCATAAATTACAGTACATACAGGCGCAACATCTGTATTTGGCATTCTAGCACTGTGGGAGACACAGCAGGACAATACTGTACGGGGTTTACCTTTACATAAAAAAAAATTACAATTTTAAGAGTATTGTATTAAGCTGAGTTTAAAATGAAATTAAAGTGTTTTGGGAGCATATTTAGGGTTTAAACTGGCCTCTGGAGGCAGTGTTATGATCTGGGGTTGCTTCAGTTGTTCAGGTTTAGGCTCAGCAATGTTATGTGGCACTAAATGAAGTCAGCTGACAACCTGAATGTAGTGAATGACCAGAATCAGGATATCACATCTATGGATTTTTTTTCTTCCCTTATGGAACAAACATATTCCAGGATTCACATTCTGTGGTTCTGGGAGCGTGAGGAATCATTTTCACACATGAATTCACCATCTCAATGTGCACCATAAACAAAGCCTAAGCCTTTTTGGCCAGGCAGTGTACTGTACTGTATGTACGAGGCAAACCAGACGAATGAGAAACAGAACATGGAGGTGATCCTTACATTTATGGTAAAGTCCGTAGACTCCTTTGAGCGACGACGCACTTCGGTGAAAGCGGAAATCAGCCCTCTTTCAATATGCTCGATGAACGTGCACACGTACATGTCTACGTGAACGGGCACAAACTGAAGCACTGCAGAGGAGGAGCACACGATAAGACATCAGATAATAACCATCTGCTTTTACTTTTAGACTTCAAGTCACTCTAAATCATCAAAAATGGAGATTTGTGTTATTATAGCAAACCAGATATACAGTACCAGTTAAACATTTGGACTCATTTTTTATATTCTAATTGTTTCACAATGTAGAAAGATACAGTATACAAATCAAAAAAGACCAGGGAGATAGAAGGTGTGTCCAAACTTTTGACTGGTACTGTACAGCATGTGCAATAGTTCAATGGATGTAAACGGGTGGCGTGTAGATTTCTACCAGAGTGGATGTGGTACTGTAGACCTGGCACTGGACTGATTGGGGAGACACTGAGAATGATGTCAGATGCATGTGCAAACCGTCTCAGAGCGTTCATAACTGATATGGCTGTGTAGACAACAGGACCAGACACAGCCCGAAACACAAAGTCTGGAGGGGATTTCACCACCTACACACACACACACACACACACACACACACACACACAAAACAAATAAAACAAGAAGTCTTATTTACAGTGAATCCAATAACAACTAAAAAGGATTATAATCACTTCAATCAAACAACTACGCCATGAGAGATTATCATGATGAACATAAAGACATGACCATTCTGTTGGTTTTTTTTATATTTTTTTAAGAGCTGCCAAAAAAAATAAGTATCTGAAGCAGTCTAAACTATTTGTTTATACTCTGAGAATGATGTCACTCCATAAAGCCTGTCTCTGAAATGGACAGATAACGCGAGACAGGAAGAGCTGCACGTTTCCGGATTGACTCTTGAAAGCCGACGTGAAGCTTGCGGGTGGTCATTATGCGACAGTTTGCCAGCTTTTCTCAGAAATGCTTACAAGATTTGCAGATTGTTGTATTATTGCAAAGCTAAAAGATGAAACAATAAAAATATTAATAATTTATATAATTAAGGGATATCACATGGGAGAGAGAATATCAGTGTATCAGAATATCAGTACAACAGCAGGAACGCGAATGTGATATTGCATTTATACTACGGTTCTACAAAAGGCATTTATCAATGGATTATGTGGATTTGGATATGTTTGTTATTTAACCAGATATTTCGCGTCACCAACAGATTTCCTTTTGCGACTGGCAGAACTAGCGTTGAGCTAGTAGTTTTAAATACTAATTTTATATTCTTATTTATATTTCAGATAAACCATGTAGGTGGTGGACAGTCCTAAGACACTTACGACATTTAGTTTATATTTCCATTTTCTTCAGATTTTCTTTTAGACTATCAGCTAACTTCAGGGTTTTCAGAGAAGGATTTGGGATTCAGCCCTGCGTTCGAAGTCCGGTAGCTTTGTAGCTCATGTTAGCCATTAACAAAAAAACATGGACAGTTCAGACACAATTCAGAACAACTTAGAAGTCATTAATAAGGAGACAATTAAAGTGTTCTTAAAGTGTTCTTTAAGGTATACTGTATATCTGATGTGTTTTCTGCTCTCAGGACTATAAACTGTGCTGACCTACTTTCACCCATGCTTGTGAACGACAGCGTGATTAACGATTGTTATAACACCTGTGACGTGAAGTGATACATATAGTTAAACTTCCCAGTGCTGTTATGATCCATATCGGCACCCGTGGAATGCCTCTCGTCCAATCAAATTACTTTGGTCAAAAATTAAAAATAAATTTTTTAAATTAAAAATTAAAAATTTCACCTGCAGTTCAACTGGTCGATTGAATTCAGCTTTGAGGATCTCTCTGACTTTTGCTTTGGCGTAACCAGCGGTGGAGCCGAGTGGAAAACCTGTGGAAAAAGGATATCATAGGTTAAGAACAAGGATAAGGATATATTTCCAGCAGTCTGCTCCCTTCTTTCCCCTTTATTTTCAAACAAGTGCTGGTACTAAAGGAGAAGCTATAATAAAATAAAGAAACATACCGACTCGCACTAAGTAGGTATCAGGTTTGGTAATGTTGCACAGGTATTCTCGAACGGTGGTAGTGTGAAGAGTAGAAGTCTGCATGGTCACTGAATGGGTTGTAGGTACTTGTGTTGTGGGATTAAACACCTCAGTTGTTGGGTCCAGGGTATCCACATCTGTCTCGTTCTGTAACACTAAGATGGTAGAGGCTTCTGGCCTGCTGCTTGTTGTCATTCCATCATCTGTAACTTCAGTGAAAGGCCTTTCTGTGCTTGTGAAACCTTGGTCAGCCATCTCGGTCACAGAAAATGCAGAGGTGCTGTTGAAGGTCGACTCGGTGGACTCTGCAGGGGCATTAGGCGTCTGAGTAAACACATTACTGAAAAGTGAAGAAGAAGAAGGAGGTGAAATGTCTGGCAAAGTAGGGTTGACAGTCCAGGAGGTGTTTTTTGTCGAAGTCGGAAATATGACAGCAGACTCCTCTGAAGCAGAGCCTGGGAAAACCACTGATGGGAAGCTGCTGCTTGCAAAAACAAAGGAGGCAGATTCTGTGCTAATCCAATCAGGAGTTGCAGACAGGTCCCACTGGGAGGTTGAAAAGTCCATAGGAGGAGTTATTGCTGATGAGTACATAAATGGAAAAGTACCATTTATTAGACTAGGTCTTATGTCTGGCAAATCTGACATAGTTGAGTTGGACAAATCAAATCCTTGGATGTCTGTTGAAGATTCCTCAGGCCAGGAGTTGTTGTCCATGGGCTGCAGATACTCTCCATTCATTCCTGTTAACACATGGTTAGGAGGAACAGTGTAGGTAGTGGACTGGTTTGCTCGTTGTTCGGTCAAGGTTTCACTATTCTTTGAAAGCTGAATATTGTAGTATTCCAGACTATTCATATCAGGCAGAAGAACATCGCTGGGCTCAATGGTTACATCGGACCAGATGGAATAAGACTCTGGAGGCTCACTGACTATCTTGCTCTCATGTGAGGTGGCACTGGAATGCACTGCTGTGCTGGAAGATGAAATTTGGAAAACGTTCATGGTGACATGACTATCAGGGAGAGTTATGGAGGGACTGGGAGAAAAGTATCTTGTGGACAAAGGAATCATTACCCTCGTAGGAAAAGATGTATCATAGGATTCAGAGTTTGAGTCCACAAAGTCATACATGTCAGAAGGAAAATTGGCGACTAAAGAATTGTCATCGCCATCAGATCTCATATAGGACATCGTTTCCAGGTAATCACCAGAACCAGAGCCATAGTCCACATCCATAGTGCTGGTTGGGAAGTAGACCACTGGTGGACCCATGGTTGGTTCTATGAAAGATGGTGTCACATAGTTTTTAAAAATGGCATGACTTGGATCATCTAGGGTTACGTCATTTTGGATATTTAAGTGATGACTGGTGACTAAATGATTAGAGATTTCTTTAAGGTTTCCATATGTACTGTCACTATTGCTGATTTTCAGTAGCTCAGGTGGTGAAAATGGCGGTTCTGCAAAAGGTTTCGGCCCAGGTGAAGGGAAATCTGATGGCAGGCCAGTGAAAGGCTCTGGATCAGGGGTATAGCTTGAAGGTGGTGTGGATGCTGAGCCATATACTGTGTTGGTGGTGTCACTATAGTAATACTCTGGGGCTTTGGGCGATTCATTGTTAGGCAAGACAGTGCTATGGACGTCACTGGACCATCCCAGGGCTTCAAAGGAAGTGTATAATAAGGTGGTGGGTGAAACTGTATCATGTGGCACTTCTATTAGGGATTGCTTTGTTGTGTTGGTGGCCAACAAAGACCGGTCTGAAGGAAACAAGAACAAAGAAGAAAATCAAAATCTACACTGGCACATTATTAACTAAAACTGAACAAAAGCAGTGTGATTAATTTAAGAACAATCCCGGCATGAAGCCTAACGTTGGCTAGCTGTGGAAATTCGGTTGTACGATGAGGTCCACTGTCAGGACGAGGTTGTTTTTGAAAGTAAGATAGACTTGAGAATGACATTGAGATAATGTTGAATGGATAAATGACCCAAACACAATGCTAAAACAACCTAACAACTGTTCCCTTATAGTCCTACGCAAATAAAGCAGTGCTCCAAGCTCAACAACCAGAGCTCAAGCCCTGCTCAGACCATTAGTTTGGTATTAAGTGTTGTTTTGTCATATTTGCAATAATGCTTTGGAGCATCCATTCCATGTTCCATGTCATCATGTAATCAACCGCTGTTCCTTCGTCATTTCATCAAAGTAATTCTTACATTCAAAAACACTCTTAATACCGACATTGTTTCAACAACAACAAAGTTTTGACAACCAATAATTAGTGCTGGGATCTGATTTGAGAACTGCACTTTCTCAGTTCTCATTCACAAATATGATCTATTAGTCAGATTTTTTTTAATGTATAATTCAACTCATTTTATATATACACACACACACACACACACACACACACTTGTTGAATCATAATAATGATGTATGTTCCTTATGTACCTTCACACTGCATCTGCCAAACTATAGCCTATATTTTCAAAATCCTAGTTATTATATAGTTATTTCATGTTTTATTTTCAGAGTTATTTGTCTCAGTGAAGCTCTGTGATTAATTCTGGATGTGTTGATGCAGCACAAATTACTTTAATAACAATCATGTATGAGCTGAGTCATTAAATAGAGTAAGGTTTAGCTATTTAGCGTATAAACAGGTAGCAGGCTATAAAACACTTATGAACAACTGAGGTGTGGTAAAAATAAATAAATAAATAAATAAATAAATAAGTAGCAGAACATTAGGGATTTAGGGTTAACCATGATGTAAAACAGAGCAGTTTAAGATTTTTTTCCCATGCTCTATTAACAAAAGAACATACTTTATGAAAATAAAGTGTAGAAAGTGCAAACTTACTGTACAATTCATTCTCTCTTGTTTCATTACCTAAAATCATTCTTAACTGGTAGAGTACTCGTATATTTGACCTGTGCTTTTCCAGCACTGCCCATGATTAGCATTAATTTATTATTTAAATAAAAACCACAATGATTACACAGGTCACAATCCTTCTTGCATGACATCTGAGTCGGGAATCTACCTTTCAATAATTAAAAGCTCTGAACCGCAAGTTCTTATGAGCGGTATCGGTTTGCTCGGTAAATATTCTTAAAAATGTTCTAAAATTTCCATTAGCACAGGCATTACAACTTACGCAAGGGCATTGGAATAAAGACTGGCAGTGTGTTCAGTAGCAGATGTGTGCTAATGAAATGGGCCTTTCTGGGGGGAGGATGCAGAGGAAAAGGTGAGTTGCTTGCGTAATGAAGGAAAGAACAGCCTCGGCTATTAGAAAGTGGGTGTTGGAGCTTGGCAGCTAGGACCGAAGCCTGGCGTCGCATAAAAGCGCGGGTCATGAATAGTTGCTTTGTTGTCCACTGCGGCAAAATATTAAGTACCCGATCTGTAGCGTGCAAATCTATTCCGCAGCTGCTGGATGAAAGAATTTGGAATTGTGCCCTCTCTGGTGGAAAGATGCTACTGCAAGCTTCTTAAAGTGGGAGGAACGTTTTTGTACCGCTCGTTGTGCTGTAACCTTGATTACTCTAATGGCTGCAAGAGCAAACAATACAGTACACATTTAGATTGGATTTAGGACTGCATCCAAAAAAACGGTAGCATGCCAGGTTGGAACATGGTCCGAATGTAAAGGAATAATCACCTGTGTGCATTTTCTCAATAACATCAGCATTATCAGAATGTAAAAGTTTCCTGTGCGACGATCAAGGTTACTCTGTACTGATGGAAAAAAAGCGCAAAACCTTTTAAATCTCACAGCAGGCTGTTGTGTACAAAGAATTTACATCTACCTACAGGGGTTAAGGCTTGGTGCATCTATACATTTTGTAGATTTTGTAGAACCTTAACTCTAGCTTAATGTCTAAACTGCAGTGTACAAAATCCCCTCTGGTTGTTTCTGATGTCTATACACTAATAAGATATATTACTATTACCTCAACTTCTGTGTTTAATGTGTATTTGTTCTCTGACCTCTTAGAACCATGTGAGACACATACAGTAGTGTTAATGCATCTGCAGGACGGAGCAATAAATACACAAACTGAAGTGAGCAGATGCCGCAAACGACTCACTCTTAGGAAGAAATAGTGAACTGTACAAACAATTTCACAACTGGGTAAATGATACAAATTCCACAAAAAGAATAAACGACTGTAGGTAATCAGCATTTACTGGATTTCCATGAAAGTAAAGAACAAATAAATGATGAGGAAAAAAACACATGAGACTTGAGAATCAATTTTCTCCGTACAGTATTTTATCGACTCTCTCTCTCTGACAAATTCTTGACTCTCTCATGCTTCTCTGAGTGGAAGCTTGCTCTCATGTACTTGGACTTCTTTTGTGGCTGACGATTGACATATCTATATGATATACAGTACGTGTAATAATGTGCTTAAATACATATTTCATGTGTCTGAACTTTACTTGAATAGTTTATATTAGAAGACACTTTATACTTTTACGCCACTACATCCTACAACAAATGTAGTAAAGTACATATTTTTTGCGGGTCTTTGTGTTACATAATCACAATAGTGTGTGATTATGATGACAATTATGTGTTATTGTGCCTTCCTTGTGACACACTTAATAATGTTACAGGTGTTTGAAATCGCAAGCGGAGACAGCGACAAATACAGCATGTTCACAGTCTGGAAGCACAGACAGAGAGAGACAGAGAGAGAGAAAAAGAGAGACAGAGAAAAAGGCTACTGTGAACTAATACAAGCTTAGTGCTTTTGATACTTAAGTGAATTTTAAGGTGGGTACTTTTGTACTATTTATTGGGTACTTTATTTTTTTTTCTCTTTATAACAGCTTGTCCCCGACTTCCGTTCTGGGAGCGCATTCATAAGTCCAATTTGTTCTTAAGTCTCAAAATGTAAATGTAAAACATAACAATCCCCTTGACTTAATCTGTCCCCTTTCCCCACACCAAAAAACGTAATTGTGCCTAAGGAGTGTACTTAATCTCACACATCAAACGTAACAGTGTTGTCTCAGCGCCTTTAAATTGCGGGGGGAATTCCGGACACCATTTTGTCTTAGAGCTGTTTTCCACCATATTGGACTGTGAACTCTGTCGTGTTGGAAATTAGGACACCTTCAGAACAGCTTTACACGACAGCTGTAGATTTTCTATCATCGTGCTCACTGAAAACGATGTCTGCAGAAATTCATAACTCAAATGTTCGTAAGTCGGGGACTACCTGTATTATTTTTTTCGGGGATTTTTCCAGACTTTCTCCTTAAATTAGTCCAACTTATTTTTTCCAACCCGTCATAAGGGCACCCCACCCCCCGTGAAGGCAACAACTAACAAACTGGAAGCAAAAAGACCATCATGTATTTCCTCCGAGCCAAATGATGCTGGCATCGTTTTGGACTCAAAATGACAAGCAAATGGAGGACTTCTACTGTTATTTGAGCAATATTTAACATTAGGGTATTTCTACTAACTTAATTACAGGATTTGTGTACTTTGTCCACCACTGATTAAAAGCTCCTAAAATATTTATTAATCATTTAAATGCAGTGTAACTTCTATTGTTGATTTTCTTTTTAAAATCTTTTTTCCAATAGTAATTTTCTGCTTCACTCTCCATCCATTAGGTGGCGGTATTGCACCAGCCACCCATAAACTCAAAAGAAGAAAAAAGCCATACTCTTGCATAACAAGTATTTACACTAGATGCACTATATGTTTTCTATTTACTGC
>JAOTRS010000036.1:28148846-28164442 GCA_028565755.1 Dinotopterus cunningtoni
CAAAGATAATTACTGCAACATTTAATTTTATTGTTTTTTTAAAAACTAGATATAAACTAGATTTATTTGCTTAATATTATACCCTAATATTAATCACTATGGGATGTATGGGATAAAACCGTCTAATGTGGATGAAATAAAACAATTCTGCATAGACGAGTGAGCCAAAATCCCTCCACAGCGATGTGAAAGACTTATTGGCAGTTAATACAAATGCTTGATTGCAGTTGTTGACGCTGCCAAGGGTCACACAAACAGTTATTAGGTTTAGGGGGCAATTACTTTTTCACACAGGGCCAAGCAGGTTTGGACAGCTTTTTTCCCCTTAATAAATGAAAAACGTCATTTGAACTGCATTTTGTATTTACTTGAGCCCTCTTTTGTGTAATAATGAAATTAGTTTGATCTGAATCATTTAAGTATGGTAAAATATTTAAAATAATCATTCAAATACGCTAAATATATATATATAAAGTTTACCGCATTTACTATACTTATTTAACCTGCAGCTTATAATGCCGATATTTACATTAATGTATATATGCTACTATTTGCACTTCTTGTAAAGGCTAAACTGCATTTTGTTGCCTGTACTATCCAATGACAAGTTCTATCTGTCTTTCCGTCTGTCTGTCTGTCTGTCTGTCTGTCTACTAGTAAACCAGTAAGGGGATTTTGGGCAGACGATGGACACCCATTCCCGTGGTGACCACAGGCAAGCCTGTCTGGTCCGAGTCCACAGAAAAGTCAATTAAGCACATAATAATCGCCGCTGTCCACGATAGAAAGGCACCAGAACACCAAATGCACAACAGGATGCAGCACACAATTGCCCAGCTGGCAAAGAGCCCATGGGCCTTGATCAGATTTCTAAACTTCCCACATCTCTAATCCCACTGAGCATCCATGGAATGCACTGGAGACATAAGCCTGATCCACAGAGGCCCAAGGCCACAACCCATAGCACCCTAAAGATCCTTGATCAATGTCCTTCTGCCAGAGACTACACCACACTCCAAGAGAGTCATGACCTGAGGGGCCGAAGCCACCCCAGTGGCATGAAGGGAACCTACAGTATACTCCTGTACACTACCTACTATATTCCTGTAAGGATTTTGCAGCCATTTGTTTTCAGGCTGAATCCCCTCCCGACGAGCTCGGATAGCCGTGACACCAAATGAATACAAATAGCTCCTGGACGAAATGGCATTTTTATTTACCGATGTTAATTCTATGCCACGTGACCCACAATTTCTATTTCCATTTCTCACATTGAGTATCCGGTACCAAACACTAAGCTCACGCCAACAACAAATCTGCAATGCATATCAATTTCATTATCAATTTTCTACCTTATTTTCTGTAAATGAGTCAGGGGATGGAGGTGATCTTACCTCCAGTTGGTCAGGGGCTGAGAGGTGCTCATGGAGTCCGGGATGACGGTGGCGTGCTGTACAGAGGTGTGGGTGAGCTGCTGCCATGCTGGGGGCAGCAAGATCTGCTGGGTACCGGAGGGCCAGGCCTGCTGCAGGAGAGAATAAAAGAATAGGGGGTGTTGGGTTCACGGATTGAAGTTTGCACTGCAGGTGGTACGGTAGTGTACGAGTAACTCAGCTAAACACGTCTGTTAGAACACCCACAGGTTTAGAATAAGGAGAAAAAGGACAAAGCTATTTGCAGCTGTGACCGTTAACAACTGTGCCAAAACTGTGCCAAAGAGCTACCGAATGGGTCAAACATTCCCTTTAGGCACGATGACTATGCAAGGAGGAGCATCACAATGTGTTCTCTTCAGTCTCTAAATTACTGTAGTAATACATACATATCAAAAAATTTAATACACAGCATAAGGCAGACAAGCGCACCTCATTTATCTATTGCCACTTTCCTCGTCAAGTGCTGGAAAAACAAAAAAAAAAAACGAATCGCACACAAAAATGAAACAACTTTGGCAAAAAGCCACAGTCGAATAACAAAAAGCTTTTGTCACTTTCATTTTAACTTTGGTGTTTCTCATCCCATCCTTGGAACCGATATCTTAAGAGATTCATAATGCACCTTGAAAAACGAAGCACGGCCTTGACTCGCATCTCCAAAAAGATAAGACCTCGCCTTAATAAAGATACGTAGCATCTGACAGGGAGTGCGCTGATGGCTTTGACGTTTTCCAAATCAGCTCAGGATTTAATTAAATTCAGGAGCCCTCCCATTCAGTGGCTTTGTGAGGAGCTGCTTTGTATGACTGGCATGGAGTGCACAGAGTGCCAGGCATAATTTGCCCAGAGATGTGGCTAGCAGAGGAGTGTCTGCAGCACTAATGGCTTAATGCAGGCTCTGCTGATTAGCAGTTTAATACACAACGAATTCATTGTGGCTTTAATACCATTCGCACATCAGGTTTACGGCATCATCAGTATGGGTTATAGCGCTTGGCTCACACAAAGGGGGGGCCTAACCACAAACGGCAGGGGTCTATTATGTTTAAGCTTAGAGACAGACCAAACAAGGACCTTAGGGGGGGGAAAGGTTCAGTTATATTTGGCCGAGTCTTTAGTGCTACACGGTTTCCAGAATTGTTGGAATATTCTTAAAGCTGTTTGCTGGATAGCGAAAAT
Source organism: Dinotopterus cunningtoni (assembly GCA_028565755.1). Taxonomy (NCBI): domain Eukaryota; kingdom Metazoa; phylum Chordata; class Actinopteri; order Siluriformes; family Clariidae; genus Dinotopterus; species Dinotopterus cunningtoni. The sequence goes on from JAOTRS010000036.1 coordinate 28,151,462, forward strand.
TGCCAGAATATTTACAGTCACCTTCATCTTTTGCTTGTGGACTGAGGTTTTTTTTTTTTTTGTCTGAAGCAAATGTTGGGATTAGAGGAGAGGCGCATGGAGGGCGGTCATTAGTCGAGTCGAACAATTTATCTCAAAGACTCAAGCTGTGAAACATAAAAGTGCATAAAACTAGAACATGTCCCTTTTTCGTGTACTTTGGTGATGTTTTTTTTTTTTTCACCCCCTGAACACTTCAAGTCAGCACTTGGTATTGTTTTAGCTGACATGAAAAGCTGAAAGCACTATTAACCTATATGCCGCGCGCACGCTCGACATCCTCTAAGGTAATGACTTTTTTTTTCTCCCGGCAGATAGCAGATTATTTCTTTCTATTGCGGCAAGACCGTCACAAATATTTATGTCGAAACTAGACGTTATGTCCCTGCAGCCATTTTCCTCCATTCGGAGCACTTTCGGTTCTCTCAGACTAGCCCGGGGTGTGTAATCAGCTCCTCTGCCCTGAAACCGTAACCCAGATAAGGGCTCTTTTCCATGCATAGCCATCTTCTGCACAACCCCCATTCTGACATGGCGCCCAGTCTCGCTCGCATGGTGAAGGCCCTTTGTCACCCCTAGAGGCTCTGAATGCTCTCCCTCCCTGATTGTTCCTGCATTTTCTGCATTCCTGATCCAGATAAAGGCCTAGGCAGCCTTCTGGGACTAGCCTCATCCCTCTTCACACGCACTTGAAAGACATGAGGGCTCTCAGACCTTCAGGCAAACAAGAACAGAGCGCGAAAGAGGACCAGGGTTTTTTTTTTTTTCCACATTAAAAATCGGTAAGAAATGACGTGTCACTATTCCATAAAAGCGAGTAACTAAGGTCTGATTTAAACTGGCTGGAAAGTATCAAACTCCACCAGCTAGTCAAGAAGTTCAAGCCAAACATCATCAATCCAGCGCAGGTCCTGCCTTATAGCCCCCGAGGCTAAAAAACCCGTCAGCGTCCATAGATCTTTCTGAGAGCCGGCCTCTGTCATGCTCGTCAGACCATGACTGGCTTTCACTCCGGGGAAAAAAAAACACAAGTGCTGAGTTTCACTGGAGACAAAAAGCCCAGCCTGGTAACAGGCTCTGGGACCGGCTCCTGTGACACACACCCACACACACACACACACACACAGCAGTGCACACAAACGCAATTATAATATATGACCAAATGAAAAAGACTTTGTCAGTGGAGGTGAATTATAGTTCATTAAAACAAAATGGGTCATGCTAATTGCTCTTTTCCAAAAGCCACATTCAGATGTAGCAGTGCATTTAGGAGACACAGAGAGAAGTATAATTAGTTTAGCATGCATCGTTCTTCATCACCCCGGTGAAGCAGGAAGTGTTTGTACCTGTGTGAGAAGGCCAGGTTGGATCTGCAGGGGTTGACCACCCGGGGCCTGAGTCACTATGGGAACAGCATTCTCCATCCGTACGGAGTAGCCGCTGTGCTTGGAGGGGGACGCCTGCAACCCTGAGGACACACCATAGGCACCACAGGTCTAATTCCTACCTCTATTTATAGAACATGACTGACATTTTCATGACCTTACAAAACTTTCCTTAGATAAATTAACTAAATGAATGAACTACTTTCGGGAACCTCAGGATTCTACGGTTCATTAATGGCCACTTAATTAGGAACACCTGTCCCCCTGACTGACAGAAGATGACTGGAGATCAGGTTCCATTCATGTCAACGAAGTGCATGGTACAGGTACAGGTTCTCCTAATATGAACAGTTTACAGGCTTCAATTGTAGCCTAGCTTGTTACTATGGCCTTCATGGTAGGAAGGAGCAGTGTGGCTATCAAACATTCTGTATAAGCTCTATGGACTGTTGAAACACTCAAAGCAAACCATCTGGTACGAACAACAATGTTATGATCAAAGATCAAAGAATTTGTCTGATGCTTGATGTAAAGTAAGTGTACTGTATATCTACCATGCTTTAGCATTAGCATTAGCATTATTCTCAAATCCCAGTATAGATACAGACATAGACATGACTTCATGTGCATGAATCATATTCTCACCTTGGAAGGTGGGTGGGCAAACAATGAGCGCCTGCTGGAAGGGGTCAGGCCGAGTGGCACAGAGCTGAGGGGCTCCAGGCTGCAAGGGCATGGTCCTGGGTGCCACGGCAGCCATGGGCGCTGCAGGAGGCTGGTAGAGTGCAGATTGGTAGTTTAGTATGGAGACATCGGGATTGGCAAGGGAAAGGGTGGCACTGGTGGAGGAGGGAGCCAGGTTGGTGGCCTAAAAGAACCGATGGAGTCAACAAACAAACAAACAAAGACAAAACAAAAGCATGAGGAGGGGGTGTGGGAGGGGATGCGGGTGGACCGACAATGAGGGAAATGGGGGAAAAATTATAAAAATTATAAAATTATGAATGATTAAAAAATGCACTGTGCTTTACAAGCTTGATGTCCCAAGATGTGAGATCTTAAATATTTTAAGACTGAAAAAAAAAAAAACATCCATCCTTCTAATGCTTTGTATTCAAGGTCATTAATAATCCGTTACGTATCAAAACAAACGCTACATTTATTTGATGTGCCGAAGTACATCTGGTGCTCAATAAAATGGCTTATTGACCACTACGCAGGGACAGGAGGGGGGACAGAGGATGAGTACGTGTCAATCAATGCTCTCATGTTACAGTTTATGCAACTCCAGCTCACTGAACTAGCTCGCTCTCATTAACGGCAGATAATAATTTCTCCCCGCACTGCACTGTGATTAAACATACCCACACACATTTATACAGCAAGAGCGAGACGCAGAGCTTTTCAAATGCCTCAGCCTGGTCTTTATTCCCCTCCAGAGTGTTTTATCCTGCATGGTTCACGGGCCTTTTCACCTATTATCTTGTTATTTTTACCATCTCGGCTATTACGGCGAGCGAGTTTCTTCTTAGATGTAGGACTAAATGGCGGTACGTTTTATTTAACTCCATGAAAAAGAAAGCGCAGGCATTCCAAGCCTGGACGAGAGCGAGTTGCTCGGACCGTGGACGTCTGTGAATACGGCTAGAGGAGCTGCTGATTCAAATGCACGACATAATCCACAGCAGACGTGTGGAACGAGAGGTATCGAAAATGTCCTTGATCAACATTTCCTACTCCAAACCCCAGCTTTTTAATGAAGGGTAGCCTTATTTACTTTCATTTACTACTGAAGCAATCCTGTTTCATTTCATGCCACTGCTAGTAATTACAAGCATTTCATTAGAGACTGCATGGGGAAAATTCTGAGTGGCACGTTTCATTTTTCATTTTCTCTTGTTTCGTGCGGCCGATGAGCACCAGGGGAGAGAGTTAATCAATACGCCACTGTGGCATTCATCAAACAAAATAAACACTGCAGCTTGCAGCTTGCTAATACAACAAGAACCAGCCCAGTCCTTTTCACAATCACACACGGCACAAACCTTACCACCCGACAAGTACGCTCGAGCTCTTATTACATGTGCATTTACATTTTTTTTTTTTTTTTTAATGGCAGAAATGTAACTGTAATTAACCCGGAAGAGGTTAAGCATTTACTCTAAAGTCCCAGGAAGATTGATGAAGCAATAAACAAAGATAAGAGCTAGTTTAAGGATTTAGTGGGAAGGGCATGTGTGAAGAGAAACCGGTACATTTCAGAGAAAGCGGATGTCTTAAAGAGTATTTAGATTTGATAACTCAGTGGCGTAGTGGTTGGCACTGCAGCTTCGCATCTCCAGGGTCGAGGGTTCGATTCCCGCGTCAGGTTTGTGTGTGAGGGTCTGTTGCATCTTCTTCCTGTGCTTGGTGGGTTTCCTCCGGGTAATCCGGTTTCCCCTCCACAGTCCAAAGACATTCAGATTCGGTTAATTGCGGTTCTCAAAAATGCCTGTAGTGTGTATGCATGTGTGTCCTGAGATGGATTGGCACCCTGTCCAGGGTGTACCCAACCTCATGCTCAAAGTCTCATGGGATAGGCTTCAGGCCCCCCGTGACCCTGTACAGGATAAGCGGTATAAAATGATTGAACTTAGAAGGGACCTATTATGCAAAACTCACTTTTTTTTCTAGACATCCAGATAGGTCACTAGTGTGTGTGGAAAAAAACATAAAATAAAAATAAAATTCCAAGCATAATGTCCCTTTCCATCGTTGTATTTCCTAGGGCTTAAACAAGGGGTAACCCGCCCCCCTCACCCCATATGACCTTATAGATGATATAAGAAATATATCAACAGTAGCTCATTAAAATAAACAATAAACAGCAGATTCAGAGGAGGAGTGAAACAGACAGAGTATTTCAGGTGGCGTATTAACACACACACACACACACACACACACACACACACACACACACACACACACACACACACACATTAAGCAGTGCTCCGAGAGCCGTGTTAACTTGTCTTAAAAAAATAGCAAAACATGGCACCATTAAATAAAACTAAAAACATCAATATTTAAGTTATGCGAATGGTGACTGGAGTTACGCAGCTGCTTAACTTGACTTTCGGAGTGTGGCATGCAGAAAATGCAAATTGTTTGAATATTTTTCACACATCTGAGGTGGCTGGATTTTTTCTTTATTACAAGCATGTGAGAAGAGGTTTTACGATGGCGTCTAGATGAACAAAACTATTTTTGAAATTTAAAGTGAGGATATGAGAAATAAATAGTGTCATATTTAGGTATGTAATATTGACCTTGACTGGCATTCCAGTGGCTCTTTTGAGCGTATTTACAATCTGCAGTCACGTCTGAGGTCTGTATACCGATGTCTAGAATTTTGTAAGAAATCCTCATTGTGTGTGCGTGTGTGTAACTCTGTATATGGCCCTTTAGTGCTATGACATTTTTTGATTGCTGTGAATTAAAGTGACTAGAGAAAGAAAGCCTGGAAGAAAATGTTTTTTTTTTTTTTTTTTTTTTTTAGCAATGTAGAAAAAAGATCACAACGTCACGTCACGTGAAACCGCGTAGGTGAGATAGGGGTATTAGTAGTTAACAGATTATGGGCCAAACTTCGCTGAGTGATGATGGTAGAATAATTATAAAGGTCTTTACTAAAACAACATGCATGAGGAATTACTTTAAAAAGTAACGTCCCCCAACACTGATAAGGACATAGTTACTTATCGGTTGTAAGACCCCATATGAGGCAGAGTCTGTTTTTTTTTTTTTTTGTGGGTAAATTAAATATGTTTGTTTTGTTTTTTCCCCCCTGCTTGATATGGTTTTGTTACTAGCGATGCCGGTACCCCTGCAAACATGCCGATAACGTCCTGCATTTGGAGCGTAAAAACTCGATTAGCAAGGAGAACCTGAGAATAGCACAACAGCGTTGATCAGACTGATAGAGAAGGGAGGGAATCAGTTAGCAGGATGTAAGAACTTAAAAAGCAGATCTGTGATTTAGGTCTGATCTTAAGTCAGCAGTTTGGCCCGGCCGTATAATCCGTATGGCTGGAGCACAGGAAAATGCTAAGACAAGCAGGAAGTATAGACTGTCACGTATTTATTTAGGAGACAGGAACACAGAGCTGGCCTTGCACTCACTCACACACACACACACACACATACTGTGTATCTATACCAGCATAAACCTGTAAGGCTTTCGAGAAGTTATCTGCATTGCTTCACCGTAAATGACTCAATATGCGTGAATCAATAACCGCCTTATAGGATGCAACGAGGAAACAGGAAAGGATGTAAGGGTATGTGTATGTGTGCAGATGTGCATGTGTGTGTTTAGACACTGACCTGGCTGTGCACAGTGTTGAGCTGGTTGTTAAAGGTCATGGTGAGGTTGGTGGAAGTGCTGGGTGCTACGTGTGTGATGAACGGGGTCTTGCTCTGGTTGACCGCGTCGTACATGTTCACGCGACGCTTACAAATCTCCATGTTCTGGAAGCAGGATTTGACGCTACAAAAAAAAAAAAAAAAAAAAGGAGGAAATGGTATCAGTCTTATAGCTGCACATAATCATGTCTAATGTCTTTAAGTTTTCTAGAAACCGTAAATTCACTTGTTTTATATGCTTAAAGGAATGCACATCATTATAAGCATGTTTTAAGGTTCACATTTTAAAGGTCAAAATGGCCAAGCTACAGTAGGGCTACAAAACATCTGGATTTGTCAAGCTGTATTACAGTCATAGACTCTGTAGTAGAGACATCACAGAAGGCAGCAGTATGCTAATGAACACTTTGCGGGTGCTTTCATATCTATTAGTGCATTTGGCAGTTTCAAAGCAAAGGGAAATTGATGCTTGTTTGGCGTTCGGTTTGTTTTTTTTTGTTTTTTTATACACAAAAAAAGCAAAAAAAAAGCAAAATGAATCAAAAACCCAAAAAAAAAAACAAAACGCAGAGGATCAAAAACAAATTTTTTGGTGTTGGTTAAAAAAGATAAAAACATTCAAATTTACCAAAACGCATAGACAACAATGATTGGCCAACACTGGAGAGAGAGTCAAAGAGAGAGAGAGAGAGAGAGAGAGAGAGAGAGCGAGTACACAATATTTCTCAATCAGATGGCATATTCTTGTTCTGTCTGCCACAGCTAGCTGTGAAATTGTTCGGGATCTGAACTCGCAATCTCCCAGATGTTAAGGAGAACTATTTTCTGTCACACCCCTCAGCAGCCTGCAAATCAAATTTCTACAGCATTACTGCACTGTCCTTTCGCTCAGCTCAAGCCTCATCGGTCAGCCATGATACAACACAACACATGCTCCATGTCTGATTTGCTTCCTGAAGCTGAGTCGGTTCAGAGTCGAATACTTTTTCAGTTTTAATAGAATCACTATTTGGGAACTGGACCTGGCCCACCTCGCTCAGACAATCTGATTTTGGCTGTTTCCAGATATGGTTTGACCACATCCATAATGAAGTCATATCCATATTATAATCTCTGTTCTTTAGGTATCACTCACTCACTCATTGTCTATACCGCTTTATCCTGTGTACAGGGTCGCAGGGGCCTGGAGCCTATCCCAGGATACTTACACCCTGGATGAGTGCCAATCCATCGCAGGACACACACACACACAAATCTACACTTGTGGGGGCAATTTGGGAACGCCAATTATACATGTCTTTGGACTGTGGGAGAAAACCAGAGTATCCGGAGGAAACCCACCAAGCACGGGGAGAACATGCAAACTCCATGCACTCAGAAATGAGGTGGGAATCAAACCCTGACCCTGGAGGTGCAAGGCGACAGTGCTAACCACTAAGCAACCGCGCCACCTCCTTTAGATATGATTTTTTTTATGTCTGGTACAGTAGTTATGGGTAAAAATCCCTGCGTCCTCACTGTGTGCTGTGGGGGAAGTCCAGCAGGTGAGCCATCGTAACGAACGGATGGTTAAGAGTCTCGATGGGCGTGATCCTTTTATCTGCGTCGATGGTCAGCATCTTGGTCAGCAGGTCGATGAACTCTCTCCGGTCTGCCTTCTCCGATAGCATGTCACTGCCCTCCAGCTCTGTGCTCACGTTCACCTGCACAGGAAGAACTGAGGTTAATCCACGTCTCTCTAACTCCTGACTCACAACCAGGTGTTTAAGATAAACTGAGCCACAGGTGATCTGGTCGGACATGAATTCTTGGGTCACTGAGGCTAAATCTGGGTAAAAGCTGACTGCCAAGTATGTGCTTTTGAAAGACATTAATATATCCATATACGGTAAATGTCAAAAAGCAGATATTGTGAATACATTGAGCGCTCTAACATAGTTTTTACTTAAAAACAAAAAGAATGAGTAAGAGAGAGAAAGAGATGCAGGAATTTGCCCCATGAGAGCAAAACCCAGAGATACATAATCAACATGTCACCAGGTCCCAGGAAAAATATTGGTAACCTTGCACCTCTGTGATATTTCCAAATATTTGCATTCGTATTAACGGCTCGTCACAGAGACACTTCGGAATGTGCCTGGCGCCGAAGCAAAGATCATAATCAGCCTAAAGGATTCAAATTAAAAACAGATACATAATCCTATTAATTAAAAAAAAAAAACATTGTACATGGAGCATTTTTACTGACGCGTAGGTCAACATCATGCGTGGACTACATTAACCAAGGCATTTACAATAAAGCAAGTTTTAGAAGACTATTTTATTTATGCATTGATGAACGTTTGTGGGTTATAATGCATGTGTGTGCATATACTGGACATACACTGTATGTATGTTATTGCGGCCCAGATGTTCGGACAACCTGACAGACCTGGTGCAGAATGAAAACTGCAGCTTAAATAAATCAATAAAATAAAAGTTTAAAAAAAAAAAAAGGAAAAATGTTTTCTTAGGTTAGGCTAAGGGCAAGATTAGGAATTAATAGCATTAATTTAATAGCCTTAATAATTCTCTAAATGGAAGGTCCTCATAAGGACAGCATGACAAATGAATGTGTGTGTGTGAGAGAGAGAGAGAGGGGGTGAATTAAATCACTGCACATCAGAGTGCTGTTGAAGGGCAGTGCCTCTTTTCAGCACAGATGTCGGAGAAGACTAGTTCACTGGGAATCTCTTCGATAGAGATAACAGGCACATTTTTCATAAAGCAGCGCGGCCCCACCCCCTGAGGCTATCTGATGAACTGCCGGTCACAGACGCAAATCTGATTCCCCTTCCCTTTTCTCATGCAAGCTGCCCCCGCCAAACACACACACACACACACATCAATCTGCTGCATGATAAAGCAATAATCTTCAACACACACTGAAAAATAATCAGACTGTCCTCTGCTGGGAAATGGAATGACTTTGGGAGTGTACATATACATATATACAAACACACGCGGGAGCAAAAATATGGCGGTGCAGTAGACATATCTCAAAGTATAAAAATACAGTGTAATGAACAGCCAATCCCGGGAGTACGTTGTCCCCTGGCATAGTCGATCTCGTCTGTCGGTTAACGCTCGGCCTACGCTGTTTGCGTCCTTCGTCTGGAAACATCTTAAGACATTGAAAAGTCCATACGGCGTCGTCTTTCCATGCTTTTTTTTCTGTGGCCGCTGCGATGACATCCATATAAAAAGTCATCGATTTGTACGGAAAGCGAAACATCAGTGTGTACCTCGTACTTTTGTAGGCCTGTAACAATATGATCCGCTTTCTCGGTCCAGATGTATCTCAGTATTTCCTGTCATTCTCTGGATGGAGAGCAGGCTGAGCTGTTCAACTTCCTGGGCAATCATCCCAGCATTTAAACCTTCTGCAATCATCCATAATACAAACCAAGCACGCAGCCCAAACAACTCACTACTCATTTATTCGGAGAGGATCGGGATTGCGCTGGAAGCTGAACTTCGGTGTTTTAATGGAAGCTCGGCCTTTGTCTGTCTGTCTGTCTGTCTGGAGATCTCATTGTGTGAAGCGGTGCAAACCTAGAGATGTCCAGGTTCTAGCGTATTAACCGGCTCAATGCAATATAAACCAGATTTACATTAAATTTACATTTCTATCATTTGTCAAACTCCCTCATCCAAAACGACACACAAAAGCGCTTTGGACGGTCTATCAATGAACATAATCTAATTCTAGTACACATGGGGCAGAGTCTGTAAATACTGTTTGAGAAGAATTAGTACAATGAGTTAGGACAGCAAGGAAAAACAATACGATTAACAGTACGAAGCAGATTAGAAAAATCAAGTCTTGTACAGCAGGTAGTGTGCGGGATGGGTGCATCGCTTCAACCAAGCTCTGGAATAGAGACGATCTGGACTCATCGGGTCACATAACCTTTTTTTCCCATTTCTTCCAAGTGCAATCTTTACCCTCGCTAGCAAATTGAAGCTTTTCTATTCCGATTAGTTTCACTAACAAGTGGTTATGGCCACACAGCTGTTCAGTGCCAATCCTGTGCATTCTCATCTCACTGCGTGTGTGTGTGTGTGTGTGTGTGTGTCTGTCTGTGGAAATCTTCTTCCTTTCACTATTAAACATAGCTGTGATTTATACTGTTGATTTTTTTAATATCTTTTTTTAACCATGCAATCTCACCATGAGTATAACTCATCTCCAATGTTGGCAATTTACAGTAGCACTATTGTTACAGTTTGTAGTAATATGCTGGACAGTTCTTAACCCAATCTTATTCGCATTAGTTGCTTTCTTTGCTTAATGCAGGCCAATAATTTGACCCTTCTGAAACACAATAGCTTCTCTTTCACAATCACAGGAAATGTCTCCTGACATGGTTGTTTAAGAAATGAGAAGCTACTCACTGCATGCATCAAATAGGGTTAAAGAATTGTTTCCAGCTGAGACACGTTAACTAGTGCAATAATTAAGACTCCTAAGTATTTGTTTATTTAAATCCAAAAGGCACCTTTTCTTGGATGAGCAGTTTAGCTGTTTGCGTGTTTAAATATTTGTTGCATGTTTTTATATTATTATTATTATTATTATTTTGCATTTATATTTATTTGTATTTATTCATTTTGTCAGAATGACGTGAACGAACCGAACTTGAACCCAGTGAGCCAACACAGTTCTCATGTAGACTAACCATTCACAGATCAACTTATTTCCCTGATTTCATTTGACTTTTCATCAATTTCCATCTCATGAACACAGTGACCTGAGCTGTTTTTTAGGGGGGAAAAACCTACACTGAAGCTTGCATCATTGTTGGAAAAGTACAAGCTGTGCTGGTAAGTCCAGGGCACGTTTGACAGCTAATGGGGTGAGCTGATTTAATTTCCAATAACTTGCAGCAATTTGCAGGAAGGAAAAAGTTTTTAAAAAATGATTCACTCAGACTCATCTAACCAAATTCGGGTTGAGGCTTTAGATCACGTCCTTAGTTTCAGAGCGTAAATGTTTTCTTAAAATTATAACAAGTGATGGCACTTCACCAGGGGAAGAACTCGGTTTCACTTACTCATAGACAAATCACTGACAAAGGCATGTGGAATTACACACAGGGGAACGTATGACGTACAACGTTGGACTATTATAACAATTTATATTAGCTACTAAAACTCAACGTGGAAACATTTTTTTTAGTGACATCACTAAAAACCCCAGATGTTAATGCTGTTTGTTTTGTGTGGTTGAGCATTTTTAGCTGTGTATAAACAGTATATATACAAATATTTCCTATACCTGTGCCATATCGTCCAGGCAGTTGAAAATGTACTTGCGGGCCTCCTTAGACTTGATCCCTGTCTCACCCTCATGATCCTCTGGCGTCTGTGGGGAAGAAAAAACATTTATTCAGTTGCACATGAACCCATTTTGAACTGTAATGATACCTATACGTTTCAGAACAGTTGCTAGGCAACCGGGAAATTAGGGACGCCAAGCATGGGAGAACTAATAGCTAATGAGTTGGGTAAATTTTATTAGCTAGCTAGCACACAGAAAGGACATTTTGTATATGGAAAAGGAAAGAGAACATTGACCGTGGACACTAACAGAAACTATGGAGATCATCAAGATTTCCTTTAGATGTGTTACTAAGCACTTGAGTAATTTGCACACTACGTCTGTTTACAGTGTATATACATACAGTATATATATTGATACACATTTCATACTTTTTCATATTTTCATATTCTGGCTTTAATTCTATGTTTGATACATATCCTTTTTTATATACCTATTCTTTTTATACCCATATTTGTTTTTATTATTTATTCTATTTTATTATTATTTCATTCTATTTTATGCTTATTTTAAAAAAATATATTATTATTATTATTTTATTTTTTTTCTCTTTTTACTCTTTTAGTGGCATTCATTAGGGGGACAGCAAGGGAAGAATTTCATTATATGGGGGGAACATGTTTCCTTACTGTGCATATGACAATAAAACTTGAAAAATGAAACTTAAATAACTAAGAAAGCACATAAACTGGACAGATAATTATACTTAGGTGTGATATTAATATATTATATAATATATTAATATACACACATATAAATGAACTTTCTTGACATGAGTCCATGAGACTATGGAGTTTTAATAAAGCCATGTTTTTCAGCACAGCATGAGATCAATATATCTGCGCTCAGCTAGGCGGATTGAGGCCACACGCTGCTGCAGCCTTGTAGTGGACTGAAACCTGTTTAAGAGTGAAAAAGCTATGCATTCACAACTCGGTGTGCGTCCCAAAGTTCACTCAAGACTAAGTCAGGAAACTAAGGTTTTTAGTTGAACTGGTATCAAGCGGTCTTCGCTGGCTTGCAGTTTCGGGGTGAGAGAGAGTTGGGAGTTTTGAAAGCAGATTAGAAACAACTCTGTGAGCAACATCCTACGCTTCTCTGGGTTGTGTCATCAGCTTGCTCTATCCCCATTCTGTTTTCATTGGACTTTTGAGCTGTCGACTGGCAGAAATGACAGCGGTGGGGTTTAAGACTGGGGTTTAGGGAGAGATAAGAGGGAAGACAAGCTGCCAGAGACCTAGAGGAGGAACAATGCTGAATGTGAGAATTGGGCTTCTGGAAAGGATGGAGTAGTTAGCCATATTCAGACTGGATCCATTTTACATAGGGGGTGAGGAGGGGAGGGTGTAATGTGATCATTATGCGAGTGCCTCTAGAGCTAATGAATCTGTCATTTTGGAGATATTTCCAAAGAGTTCGTTATATTCTCTGGGAATAAAAGTCATAAAAGTGTCGGGTTCAAAGTGGCTTTAATTGTCATTTTAACCATATACAATAAGTACAGTAGATAATGAAAAAAAAAAGAAAAAAAAAATATATAGATAGTACAAGTAAATATAATATATATAAGTAAAAAGGCAAAAACAAGATATTGCACTATATTAAGGATAAATGCCATGTGTAAACATAAGGCAGATGAATAAAGTATAGTATTTTATTAATATTATTCATTTATTTAATTTGAGATTTTATGCTGTTTTTAATGGGATAATTTAGTTAGATTTAAATTAAATCACACCAAATTTAAGTTTTAATCCTATAAATGTCTAA
>JAOTRS010000036.1:28196135-28216135 GCA_028565755.1 Dinotopterus cunningtoni
ACTGAAGCTAATAAGCACGGTGATAAAAAGCAAAAGAGACCTATACACATATCTTTTACTCATTTCTTAATCATTTTGTAATGCATTTGGAGTAAACTGTACTTCCAGTGTTGTTAAGTGTTGTTTTTCCCGTTGCCTTCTCGCCACTGTGCACGCTCCATTTACCCAGGCACCATGTCGTGTCAAGAAAGCATTATTCCTTGTTCATTTTGTCTGTGGGCTGGTCGATGGCCATTTCTGTTTAGGTTAGACGCAGTCGGGAACAAACATACACACACACGCACACACATGTGCACACCCACCCACCCACACACACACACTTAATAGGGTTATTGTGGTTGTTTATTGGTTTTCTGGGCTCCTCATATTCCTGGTAACACAGACTCCTAACACAGGGATTGTGAAGTATGTCTCAGCAAAACAGTCCTCAATGTAGACCGTACACTCCCAATCAGGTTATCACTGCAACCCCAGGCAGCAATACATATACAGTATATATTGGAGATTTTAACACTAGGTTTTGAATATCATCAACAAAACCCCAATGTGTGTGTGTGGGCGCATTCGCCATGCAGCCCTTAAATGAACAAACCAGTTCTGACCAACCAAAATAAAAAAAGCACATCTTGAAAGGACATAAAGCACACGAGAGCATAATAAAGCCGGGCGAGTGTGAGGTCCGGCGTGCACGACGGTGGCGGCAGGAATAAGAGGGCATCCGGTTTGGACATGACAATAAGACCGTTCCCTCTCACTGTCACCTGCAGAATCTGAAACAAGGCCCTCAAGCTCACGTCATCCAGCACTAGCATGATACACACCAGAACCTCTCCTATCTGTGACACCCCCTCCACCCCTCTTAGGCCTGTCTCTTTGTGTTCATGTTGCCATGGAGACCCCCATGAATGATGCAGACTGATTGGGATGTTGAGAGGTCCTTTTAAGAGCGCAGGAGGACTGCACCTATCCGCACGGAGAGCCTGGCACAGGCAGACAGAAGAAGGGGAGGGAAGGAGACTGAGGGGATTGATGTGGGTTTTTTGTTTTGTTTTTTGTTTTGTTTGATGTTTTTTTTCTCCTAAATGTTCAAATAAGAGGCTATGAAGAGTGTGGTTATGCATGCGTTATATTTGAAAGCATGAGTGATGTGAATAGACGAAAACTATTTCAGATTCAGAGACATGTAAGGACAGAACTGAGGAATGAGAGAGAGAGACATATAGACAGACACAGAGAGATGCATGGAGACAAAGAGAGCGAACGCAGAGCAGAGGAGACATAAAGAGATAGATAGATAGATAGATACAACCACAGAAAAAGACAACGTGAGACAGAGAAAGTGAGACATACAGTGTGTGTGTGTGTACGAGAGAGAGAATGAGTGAAAGACAAATTACTAATTAAAAACAACTCCATCACACCACCATGCCATTAATTGCAACCAAGTTGCTCCAGCTGCCATACAACTACGAGTATCTCTGTCTTTTCATAAAAACACTCAGGCATCGAACAACAGAGATGTTTAGGAGACCCTGATGCAAACGTTTATTTCTGATTTCATCAGTCCCGCCTGCCCTTTACACTGTAATGAATCTAAAGCACTTAAGCAGGAGGCGCAGCGAGGCCGGCGCTGATTTGCATAGGCAGAGAAATGTAGGCAGCGCAGGGAAGCTTTGGCTAGCTGCTCTATTCTCCAAGCTGGTTCACAGCTCTGACAATTCAAGAGCACTGAATAGAGAAAGAAGTGCACAGAACAAGCGCGACCATTAGCATTTAAATTGTGTAGCAACCGTCTTATACGGACATCCCCATATAAATCCACTTCAGACATTAACAGCAATAGCGATGCACTTTAATACGTGCTCGGTGTTAATCTTTACAAAAGTGTGATTTTATTTTATTTATTTATTTTTTTTTTAAAGAATAATAAATTAATGCTCCGTAATATAAGCGCTCGAAAGTTCTCGATGCTCGATAGGAAGTCGATATACTGTAAAGCATCTGCACACGTTCCTAACCTGAAACACTGGAGACTAACATTCACACTGCAGTGAAGCGAAATACTTCCTTCGCCAGCAGTTAAGTCGCTTAGGGTCCCTGACGTTGAAAAAGGAAGCAACGACAAATTGAAGCGCGTGTTGCTTGGAGTCCCTGTGAAACGGAGGCAGGATATTCTCACGTTTTTTTCTTTTTTTTTTTTTTTGGATATCTCTGTTCCTGCTTTTTAATTAATTCAATTCCACAAGCACGCACATGTCCATCTGAATACTGGCAGATTTTAAACCAGTGTATTTATATCGGGCTTGGTGTCTGTGTGTGTGTGTGTGTGTGTGTGAGTAATTAAAGTATAATAAATGTAGTTCATATAGGTTTTTTTTTGTAAGCAAATGCAATGAAAAGAATGAATGCAAGTCAAAGTGAATCAAACAAACATTGAAATGTGTTATATTAGATGTGTAATAAATACGTCATATACAGTACATTAGTAGGCACAAGGCTCCTTAGCATTAGAAATAAATGAACATACTGTAAAAGCACCTTCAGAGCCCTTAAAGCCAGAAGCTGCTGATTCATTTTTTTTCTTTCCCGTCTGCAAGGAACAGAATCTAACATGTCGCTGTTTTTATAGTAACAGCTCATTTACAGGGACTTAGGGTACAGTATAACCAACACTCTGAATACTGTAATCTACCACTAATAATCAAACAGCATTCTAAAAATGTGCTGTTACTCACTCACTAGCTCACTCATTTACTCTCTATGCTGCTTTCACATCTTTTACAGATTTGTTGGAGGCCTGAATCCTATCCTAAGTCTGTGGGAGGAAACCGAAGTAACCGGAGGAAACCCGAAGTACGGAAAAAATCAATTAATCAAATAAAATATTTAGGTATATAACAAGGTATATATTTATCAACAGTCTCCAGTGTCAGGGCTTTGTAGTGGTTAGATGTAAAAATTTTCCTTCCATGAGAAAGAACTTGTGGATTCTTGTGATATAAGGAATAACTTGTTCTATGGACAGTCCATTAACATTAAACATCACTATATACTACTGATTGGATGATCATCGATTATAGTTAAATATAAGTAGATTTCCTGTGCGTGTCAAATGAACGATCATAATGATTTTAATCATTAAAAATTCTTTGAAAATGCCAAGTTGTATGTTTTTTCTGCTCACCCGGGCAACTGATGTGTACCAGACACACATATGCATATAATAACAAGTGCACATGCTCAATGATTTAGCTTAGTGGGATGAGCATGACAGAACCTTCATACAGTATGAGTCTCAGCTAGACTTTGAAATCAGGAAAACTTATAGTAATTGTACTTATATGCACCTCTGTTTTGATTTGCTTTTGATCGACAGACTGGAAAAAGTCCCGAACTATTACGGAAGCATTGTACTGTGCGGTTAAACCGGTTATTAATCAGTCATCGATTGGTTTAATCAAACCGATGATAAATTAAGGAAGACTTCCATCACTACTATAAATTAATTAAAGCATAACATTTTGTTCATTTTTTTTAATCCATTCATTGCCAATTGCTATGATAATTAAAATTGAAATAAGTAAGGCTTTCTCAGACCACTCCATCGTATAGCCTGCTCTGTTGTTTTATTTCTTATGTAAAGTAGCTGTTAATATGATGAACTCTGTGTTCAGCTCTTGAGCTTTTACACTAGGAACGACCGTCCCATCTCTATTAGTAATATTATTCTGTACTTGAGTACCCTTGCATATTTTCACTCTCCGATACAGCCGGTGGCAGTACGCGCCTAGGTGGTTTGTTTAAAAATCTGAAAATTTATTTCCCTTATAAACAGCGGTCCACTTCCATGATCAAGTACGGTTGGCTTCCATATTTGATTCGAGTTTTGCACGAGTTCGCTGTACTGTGCCCGAGACTGCCTTTTCAAGTGGTACACTTATCCATGCTTGAGCGACAGTATGTAGTGTTCACATTACTCAAACATACCAGACTTGGGGTTAAGTGCACCCGGATAAGTGCCTCATTCTATATTATGAAAGGACCCTAAGATACATAGATGTGCATTACAAACAAAGCAGGGGGAAAAAATCCAAATGAAAAAAACACACATTTCTGATATGCATGCTGACCAGATCACTTAGCGTAACGGCAACAAGGAGTGTTCAGTCTCAACAAGTGCCATCTGTTTGCTGATAGACTTACCAAGCATAAGCTAATTAAAGTATAAATGCATGTGTGTAAGTCTTTTCATTCCCCATGTTACCCCACTACAGCTTAATGAGGATAATGTTGTGTTGAGAGACGCCTGGATGATGATCACACGTGAAGCAATGTTCCTTGGTTATTGATGATCTCAGCTTGTCTAATAGCTAATATATTCTCTTTGTAGGACAATCACCTTAGCTACGATAGATTAGTCAGAGACGTCAGAAGTGCTTTTCCATACGGTAATCCCAAGCTCGGGCAGACTTCACTTCCATCTTATTATCTTGGTATCATTAGTATATACGAGAGTACTTCGGAAGTATCTTAACCCACATGCAAATACAGCAGAGACAAGACCTATAATACATGCAGCAGAGACCTCAATTTAGCCTGAATCCTAGCTCTATACATATACTCTATCCCATCTATTCTCCCTCATAATAGGTGCTTCAGGCTCGGAAGACTCTATTCACTGCACTGATAACAGCAAGCAGCTGCAGCGGACAGTATTTGACCCCGAAAGCAGCAACCGCAACAGTATCTGCACCCGTGCAGCCTTTAAGGTTGACATGTTTCTTTCTCAAGTTTTCCGATGAAAAAGCGCCGGACCCAGTTTAATGAGAAACCAGGCTCCGGCCACTATAATGGTCCTGTCCGCAGATAAGCAGGCATTCCAGGCAAGGCTCATTGCATGCAGCACATTTCCAATGCTAACCACTTTAATTATTAACAAGGATTCAATGCAAGGGTAATTATTTTCCCAAACAAAATGTGCCCCAAGCCCAAACTGTTGCAATTTGATCTATGGTGATATAATTCAGCACCACAGAGCTTTTAATCATCTTATATTATTTATTAACTTGGGTGGAATAAGACTGGATGGCTGCTCAGTTTATGATAATAACAGCAGCATAAAGATCTTGCAAGTGATGTGCTGGTGTCATAAATCTATGGGAACTGGCTAGAGGGGGACTTGGGAAACCTAATAGTCCTTGGAAATAATGAAGAAAAATACTATTGGATGGCATGTTAATTTTAAACAGTGATGATGGACAGCACTGATTAATGTCACGAGTGTGCGGCCAGCTGAAAAGAACAGCGAAGGGTAGGGTGAGTAACAGCAAGCCAGACTCGAAAGAGACCTCCGGAGGGCCTCAGCTGGCACAACTATCTGGGTCTGGTGTAAATTAGCCAAACTATTTACCCTTGTATGCACATTAGCAAATTCTTCCAATTGGGAAAACAAATGCATCTGCTTTGTTCGGTGGGGTTCATGGGAAACTGCACGGCTGCCTGACAGTCAGACATTTGCTATGACCACGGCCGAGAGAAGAGAGCTGACGAAAGAGGCCTGTTGACTCGTTCGTAATGTCCCACTGCCCATAAAGTCTGGCTGCAGGGAGTGACTAAAGAGAACAGCTTCCTGAAGAATCTGGCGCTCCCATGTCAAATTGCACATTATAAGTGGTGTGGCAGAAATAAAACAGTGCCTGACCAACTTCACCGTCAGCGGAACGCTGAAGTTCTAAAGTTTAAGTGGGGTCTGGAGACGTTCCAGGGTTTACTTAGTCTAGTGAAAAGATAAAATCATAAATAGCGAAAACGGCGAAAGGCATCTGCTGCTATCAATCTGTCGACCTGAAATCGAGAGACGAATTAAAAAGGCAAACCGCAAAGCCGCTCAAAAAAAAAATAAAAAAATACAAGGTCTTGGTTCAGCCTCCTGACTTCGGAGCAGGCTCAACACGGAGCTGCGAACACGATTACCACAGGGATGAAATGAAAGCTTTGCATGAAGTCCACTTTAAATAAACCTACAACAAAAAGGCAATAGTGGAAAAAAAAAAAGGCAGGCGTATGATCTGCTAATACTGTTTGACATAATCCGAATTTATTAAACCGTATTTCCAGCGTCTATTCTCCTTCTCATTGTTCTCATTGAGTAATGTAATGATGTGATATCAATCCCTGGCAAAATGACTTAGCAATCAGCTGAGTGTTCATATACTCGACTAAGAGGAGTTAATTAGCTACTTGTCTTGTGCTCCAATGGCGAAGCGAGTAGCCCACGGCCAAATTAGATGAGCTCTTGCTTATTACATTCCTGTCAATCAGGCTCACAAGAGGTTGAGTGTCATCAAACTCATTTTTGAGACAACTGGAAAGAAAAACATTTTTTGAAAAACTGTTCAGATTTTCCAGCTGAAAAAAACAAAAATTGTACCTAACAGTGACTTTATAGAAAAAAAAACTACAGGTATATATATATATATATATATATATATATATATATACACACACACAAGTGAAAACTAACCCAGAGCCACATCTCTGCAAGACTCACGGGTAAATGATTTCGTACAGGTAATCAGCACATACTGTATGCGCGCCAAACGCAGAGCCTCAGCCTCATTCTCAGATTCAAATTTGGCTGTGAGTAACAGGATCCCGTCGTTCTCGCACTACAGAATAAAAAGACACCTTACGTACGCTTGAGAGAACAGTAACTAGTGGCAACCTTATTCATTAGCGTGCTCTTTAATACCTGCCACAGATCTGAAGTAAATGTCCTGGAACGGCAGTTCATTTATAAACGGGAGATAGCAGGTTCAGACTGTGGACGCCGGGGCTCGTCTCTTAAGGGGAAAAACGGATCTGGATCGGGTTCTTAGTCAAGTTCTAAATCTAGCTGTATGCATCATGAGGGCTTGTTGCAGTTGCATGTTATGCAAGGTGCACCATTAATCTGTGACAAGGATAGATCCTAATCTAGAAGTTGAGAGCTACGTGATGTTATCTGTAAGACTTGACATGTTGGTAGAAGCTACAGAGGTCCGTGTCTGTGTGTGTGCAAATCACGCCTGTTAATGAACTTTGTGATGTTTCTTCCTGAGGACATCCCTAGGGCCTGCTCTCTTTCCTTCGGCCAGTGTCCTTCCTATCACACACACACACACACACACACACACACACACACACACACACACACACACAAAGTTCAACAGAACCCACCGACATATTAGGCTTATCCTCTTCGTATTACAGCAGCAGGGTTTACTGCCAGCATTAGCATTTTGATTGATGGCAGACAATAAATAGATCCCTGGATAGAAACCCTCTAGTTACTAGTCAAAGTCATTAGTGCCTTGTTATTCATAAGGCAGCAAGGTCACAAGCAACTCATGCATCTTTGAGCTGAATTTCAGCCAATGCTATGGAAAAGTGCGGGACATGCCTGATCTCCTTCCTATATTAAGATTCTGACGTCTTCAGGGTATTGACTGACATGCTGAGAGGCCATACTGTCTCTTCCTCGGTGACCTCCGGCTGCCGTGACTCACGCTCCCCGAACTGAGCGGGCCCCTCCGTGTGTGTGTATCAATGCTGAAAAGAAATGACGACAGCAGGAGGAAGAAGAGCCACAGTGACAGAGACATGCTAGAGTAATCAGCTTCCCTCATTCCAACCACAACCATGTAAATGTTGCAACATGGCTGACAGCAGCAATTTCACATAAACCCCAAAACTTTAATCAGAGCACTATATACAGTGCACTTAAAGTTCCTTTTTTTTTTTCAATTACAAATAAATCGGGTTATGAAGCTTAACTGGGACATGGCAATAATCCTCTTTTTTCTGGTCCTCGGTAATGCAACCAGCTTTACTGGTTACATCATTAGCTAGTGGACATGGCTGGGAGGGAAGAGGGAGTTCAGCTGATGTAACCTGAACAAGCAGGACTCTAGTGTGTGGTGCTAGGAGTCTTTAAAAAAAACAAGTAGCAAAAGGTGAAAAAAAGGTGAAAATCTTTTTTTTTTTTTTTTTTTGGGAAGGTGACATTAGAATTACGACATGGCATTCATTAACACGCTCATTCACTCTTTAGTGACAGAGTCAGGATTCAAGATTCGAAGAATTTTATTAATTCCAGAGGGAAATTGCCTTCGCCTTGTTACAGTTCCTCACTATTTGAAGAAGGAAGGAAGAAAGAAACACGGATTTTTTCCATCACAATTACAGGAAAAAAATAAGAGGGAAAAATAAAAACTATAAACGTGAGGATGAGAGTTTAGTGCTGTGTTATACAGCCCATGAATGTGAGGTGAAATGGAAGGATGAATATTGTGTACGATAGACGTCTAAAGGGTTGCGTGTAAAAAATTATAATTATGATTTTATGATTATAATAAGTTTATAGAGCAGTGAGTGTTGCATGGGAATATTAGTAGTAAATATTGTAGATTTTAACAAATTGAAGTATTTTACAAGTAAAACTGAAATATTATCAATAGTAATAATAGTCAAAGTCATGATCAATCTTGAATCGAACCCAGGAATACCATGTAGAAAGCAGGAATACCCGCTGGATTAGACACCGGTCCATCACATGACACAATGCATCCCAGGAACACAAATACATCAAATAAAGTCGAGACATAAGTAGCTTTGCATAATCGCTTGATCACACCCCTGGTCTAAAGTTACCAACTCTAGGTAACTCAGGCATCCCGTACTGTATATACAGCCTAACGTCCGTGTTCAAAAGCTTACTTTGATTATTATTGCTCAGTTTACCCGTATCAATATTCCCTGGATGAAAAATCCATATTTGAAATGTAGCTACAGCATCATGATGTAAGCTCTTAAATCCAATACAGCAGAAACGCTCGTGTCCAATAGATCAAATTCCATCGGAACAGACAGGCTGAGAACTCGCAGTAAGTAGAGCCTGTAAAGATATGAAGATCAGCTGATTGAGTCTGAGCTGCCAGTGCCAGCAGTCATTTACACAGAGCTTTTTACAGTGAGTGGGGAACAGCGAGGGAAAGAAAGAAACTCAGAAGTCTTTAACAATCACTGTTCTAGCTGAAGAGCAAATGTTTGGAAAGCAGGCCACAGTTTGAAAATATGCAAACATAGGACATCCTGTCGTACGAAAAGGCCATGGGTAATTACCCCAACGGATTTAAAAAGCAGAATGAGTAAAGCATGCTTTTATGTAACAGGTCTTAGGAAAAGCTAATTTGTCCATCTCATCAGAATGTCCGAATGACTACCCCGTCAACCCACCACTCAGTTCCCCGATTAAAAACCATTTACAAGCTAATACAGATTTACAAGACGGAGACAGACTGAAAGAAAAAAAAAGAAAAAGCATGCTGTATTCCTCTCCAGAGAGGTTTTACTTTCTTCTCTCTTGTGGTCTCCTTCTGTGCCAAATCAGTAGGGAGGACTTACTGACTATCTGTTCCCAAATCTGATCTGCAATGGAAAATCAGTCATGTTCTCTCAAAGAGCTTGAACAGTGGCAGCAATTTGTCACAGTATTTGGAGCAGATTCTTCCAAAAAAAAAAAAAAAACTTCGTCTCACCCACCTGAGCACTCATAATCTGAGACATAGGAATGAGAAAGAGAAAAAAGACCCTATTGTAGCTGAATAAGACCTCTATGAAACAGATGGTATGTGCCAGAAACAGCGTGATCTTTCCCTGAGGAGGTGAAACCTGTAGAAGGCTGATCCACGTGGGTCACTGCTGGGGCGTTACATCAGTGTGCGACTGTATGAACTCGCATACTGCATGTATCTGTGTGTGGCAAAAACAAAAAGCTCATGGATCTACGGGAATGGGGGTAAACACTGTCTGGCTCGTTAACATGATCAGACTAATAAACTTGTATGTTCTTGGAAAACTTGACAGGCACAAGGCTTGTAAGTGCTAACTAATAAAAGTCTGCTCAGTGTCAGATGTATTTTGCCTCATCATTGCTGCCAAGAAGAAATTAAGGGGATCATCCTTTCTGCGCACTCCCACACAGGACAAGACTCACGGCTGCTGGTAATTACACTTCACAGCCCACTCTCTGCACATAACTGACCTTGTTCACCCACGTCTCGCTATAACGCAACACATGCAAGCATGCCCGATATCACGATATATATACGGAGAGGTCTATAAGTAAGAATGTTTTGGCTCCGTGCTCTAGCACATTAGATTCGAAATGACACGACTACAAACTTAAAGTACACGCTGTCAGCTTTAATTTAAGGGTATGCACCAGGAGTGTAATCTAGTCTGAAGCTGAGTGTATACTATGTCTAGTCCCCTTTGAACGACCCCACCTGAATGCAAAAAATAACAGCATCGTTATAGAGCCATATAGTCTGCCTCAGGCATAATCCCTTATGTTGTTTGCTATAAAGTTAAACTAATATGTCACACTAACTCGCTCTATTATAATTATGTAATAATATAATATATATCTATATATACATTTAGTTGATCATTTATTCGCTCATTCTTTTTTTTAATCCTGATCAGTGCAGCGGCGAATCTGGAAGCCTGATGCAGAATACACCTTGGATCAATTCAGAGCTCACACACACATTCTTGTGCATACAGGAAATATTTAGCTGATACGAATACAAGCATGTTTTTTAGGAAAAATGGAAGGAAACCAAAGAATCCCAAGGAAACGCACATGCGCACGGGGTGAGAACACACAGTATGCAAACTTAGGATCGAATTAGGGACCCTGGAGCTGTGAGGCGGCGACGTTATCCTCCTCACCAGCATGCCATCGCGGTTGGAAATGTATCTCTGTCAGTATTCACAGCAGGTTCCATTTCAAACCTAATCATTTTTATAAAGCAATTAAGAGATTGCTGTTGTATAAAGTCTACATGTCTGCTTGTTAAAACATGACCAGATATTCTGATATACTGCACTGCTCGCAATCATACCGCAAAGTAACAGCCAAATATATGGCACTTGTACAAACCGATTGCTTAGTTAAGAAAATATTAAGAATATATCTATCTATCTATGTATATCACTGAAAGATCTCGACTAAACGAGGACAGAACATTTAATTAAATGCACGTCTGAACATTGATAGCTTGTTATTTTCATGCATAAACTGTACGTTCTCTTGTCTCAATGTTAAACATTTCTACAGATATGAAGACGGTTTCAAAACCTCCCTCACTTCCATGCACATTCCCAAACAAGACATTTGCCGTGTTAGGATTCTGACCTCATTAACACTAATTAGTAACGCCGACCCGTGCGTCCTCAAAGCAACACCTCCAAAAACAAGACGCACATCTGGCGGTACTCAAACTGACCTCCTCCGATGTTTTCTTGCATGGTCATGTAACTTTCACACACTCAGGCTATGATCTAAAGTGACTCACACAGCCCCCGACAATGCAGGCTTCTGTTTTAGCGGTCCTGTCTCCTGACGAAATCCTCACCTTTTCATTAAAACCTAAACACGGCATTATTAAAGAAGAGTGAAGTTAAAAAACAAAAAAAAACAAGTAAGCTTTCAAACGAGTCATCTGTTTCTAATGTTGGTGCTCTGGTGTGGATTACAGCGAGGTAATACTGCAGAACTTGGACTGACCCCATATCCTACACCCCTGGGGAAACAATTTGCAATGACGTTAGGGTCAGGTGAAGGAAGGGGCATGTGCCTAAATCCAACAAAGCTAGTTTTAAGGCTTTCAATTGCACACTTTCTCTAGGGTGTTTTTATAAAAACAAAGAAATAAAAAAATAAAAATGACGCAAAGTCCAAATATGAAAAGAAAGACATTGACAAAAATGAATCTGAAGCATTACCCACATCTATTAAACTTTACTATGTTATTGAGAACAAATGCATCTTTAAACTAGCAATCCAGACAACTTTCTAGTTTTATTGCGCTAAAATTATTAGAATTCCAAGCCAGTTATTTTGCTTCTTCACACTTCAAATCATAAAATCTTAAAATAAAAACAAGCAGAAAAGTACAAAAATGCCCCCCAGGTAACCATCTACAAATTACTTTCTCACTTAAGGCATCTAAGCCATTAACACATCGAGAATCATTTGAAAAAGGAAAGAAATTTAGTGTGAGACGCTGAATTTAAACCATAAACTGCCTTACCTGTAGTATCGGGACTGGAGGTAAGTGGAGCACACAGCTTTGGACACATGACTGGCAGAGCCAAAGTCTATGACTTTGACTCGGTAGGGTTGCCGAGCAGGATCCACCAGCATGATGTTCTCAGGCTTGAGGTCTGCATGAATTAGACCCAGACTCTTGAGCTTCATCAGCGCTGTAGCCACCTGTTGCAGAATAGGCCGGATGTACTTGAGGGGCAGTGGGCTGAACTTGTTCTGCTTGAGGAAGTCGTACAGGTTCTGCTCCAACATCTCGAAGACCAGGCACGTGTGGTTCTTGTGCTGGAAGCACTCGTACGCCCGCACAAAGTTGTAGTCATCTGCACTCTCCGTGCTAAGGCGTGCCAGGATGCTGACCTCGATCTGGCCCTGGCGTGCGTATGATGGGTGGTTCTTCAGGATCTTGATTGCCACAATCTCACTGGTGCCACGCTTCCAGCACTTTACCACCTGCCCAAAGGTACCTCGACCTAAAAACTCCAGCACCTCATATGTGTTGGTCATGGAGCACAAAACCTCGTGCTGCAGGAGCTGATAGTCACCCTCACTGTTGGCGCCACTGGTCTTGGATGTGGCTGTTGTGGAGGTGGTGGCCACGGTGCCCGTAGGGCCACTCTGGCCATTGTTCTGGAGCATCTGCGCTGCTGGAGGCTGCTGCAGCTCCTCCACCACGTGTACACTGCTTCCACTGCCGTTGTTGTTGTCAAGCTCCTCGCTCTTGCGCTTAAGCCCGCATCGCTGGTACGTATCCAGCAAGCTCACAGTGCTGCGACGCGTCAGGTTGTGTCCTCCACTGCCACTGCCACTACTGCTGCCCGTGCTCCCCAAAAGCTGGCCGGCCACCCCAGACGTGCTACTCGCTGAGGCAACCACAATATGGCCAGAGCTGGCGGGGAAGAGGAGAGCTTGCTCGTATGGCAGGGAGGAGTTGGAGACCTGGAGCGACGCGGCGTTGAGGCCCACTGGGGCAGCAGACACACTCTGCTTGCTGTTCTGACCGTAGACCTTGCTGTGCGTGCCGTACCCTGTCATATCCCAGTTGCAACTTTGCTCCACCTTCAGTTTCTTCACGCTAAAGAAGGCACTTGACTGGAGAGTGTGCGGGGAAAAGACTTGCACTTGCGAGGCCATACCTGAAGAACAACAAAGGGGATGGGGGAGGGGGAGAAAGCAAAAAGAGTGAAAATGAGCTTGGCTTGAAGCTTGATCATAGGCGCTGAATAAAAGCTTAACATGCCAAGACAGGCCAGTTTTGGAGTCCTGATGCTAATTTATTGCGTAGATTCTATGCCTGTCATATTTCTGTTCATCCCGTGCCAATTTTCAGATTCGACGCTATTGGGACAAGCGCCTGCTTCAGGCCAGCATCTGGTCAAGAATACCTCAAGATTAGTATGAATCCTATAAACAGATTTCTACGATGTAAACTACTAAATGTGCAGCTCATGGAACTAAATCTATAGTTGATGGACATTTGGGAGAAAATAAAGGAAAACATTGATCTTCTGTTTCTTTAAAAGAACTCCTGTACTGCAGTGTGTGTGTGTGTGTGTGTGTGTGTGCCTGGAGGACGGAGAGAATGGATGGATATCTGTAAAAATATTCCTAAAGATGTTATTTCTTTATATAAGTGACAACTAGAGGAATGATTTAGCTGCGTGCTACTAATATATGTGGAGGAAATACCATTTCCATACTGCTCCCACAGGGAACTCTGTAAACAGCCCCGATGTTCCATCATGTCAGGACTTATCAAATCCAAGGCCTTAGAAAGTGGCGAGAGTCAAAAGGAATGATTGCAATTTCCTCCGAATGGACGAACGCTCAGCCTGTGCATGCGATGCGATGCGCTGCACTATTTACTTAAGGACCAAACACACGGCTTTTATAGACATATCAAAAAAACAACAACAAGCAAGGAACATTTGAACTGTATCTTCACCTCAAATCCTAAAAAAACCACACACAAACACACAACAAAAGCAGAACACTGGAGCTCCTGGGAACTCTCGGCTTCAGGATAAGCAGTGCTTCTCCAAGCAAACAACGGACCAAATATAGCCGCTCTCAAACTGTGCTGTTTGTAGCACTAAAATAATGATTATAGCACAAGCTGGATGACACAAAGGGGATGCAGCACTGTTCTACTTACAGATCCGCCAATGTGGACCAAATTAGTGATCTGACAAAATCAAAGGTACCTCCTGCGGACACTGTGAGTCATGCATGCAACTCACACGCACACACCTGGAGAAACGGCTAACTGACACAGGAGCCTGCAGTACACAGCAATCACACGTGCACACACATACACACACTGACACAGCAGGAGGAATTCATATTGCATTAGGCAGCCCTTTTTTCCTCTTTCTGTTTTCTTGTGCCAGCAAGTCTCAATTATGCTAATCTATTACCTGCATGAATTGAATTAATTCACATTTCTGTGAGATGAATATACAAGTGATGCTCTAAAGCCCGCTCCCTAGTCTCCTGTAAATATAAACTATTCCGCATCAGCGCTGACTCCGTGGCATAAAGACATGCTTATGAATTAAACACGCGACTGTGTGGTAGATTGCGTGTCCTGATTTTCGACACATGCAAACATTACACTTTTGTAAAATCAGGTTAAACATGGTGAAGTTAGAGAATAAAACGCAGCAGTGGCATTTTCTTTTTTTTTTCTTTTCTTTCTTTTTCTGATTTGAATGCATGCACACATCGAGCTTCCGTCAGAGCGGAATTCAACTACACACAGGACGTTTGCTTTACACAATATGTTCTCTATATAATGGCTGGCCTTAAAAAAAAGAACCATTTTGTGAACCACTGTGGCTTATGAGAGCATAAGGAATCTCATTTGGTTTAAGGAATTCCTGGATGCAAGGACATTCCCAGGGCAGGAAACAAAGGGAGGGTGCTTAGCGGGGTCACTTTGTCATTATTGTGCATTTCTGAATTGTGCTGATAGCTACAATTTGGAAACCAGCCTCCCGTTCAGGCACTCCCTTTCCCCCCCCCCCCCCCCGCTTTAATCGCACATGCCTTTTCCTCATCTGCTTGTTCTTGCAGATGAGCGGTGTCAGCTCTGACAGGCCCACTGATAGTACCGTCCTCCGCTCTTATCCTAAACGCCTGAGGATATTTTTGTTGCTTTTATGCTCACGCTCTACGTTCCATGCTTCCCCCTCCCCTATATAGACACTAAGATCTCCGTAAGCATGCTGATGAAACAAGTAAAGGAGCGCCTCTGCTAGAGTTATTAGGAGCACAGTCCTATATTAATCCCATAAACCGCTGGGCTAGATGTCACTCATTGGATTACGTTTTTCTCTCTGACAGGACTGCTCTAAAAATAAGCTGGATGTGACTGGTAGTGGTGAACGGCTGTGACTACTGTACCTATCTGTGTGAGCGCCTGACTGTGGGGCAGCAAGTCCACAATGACCACAGCACAAGGGGTCATCACCTGGTTCACTGTGTTAACCTTGCAAATTATTATAGCAAAACTGGTCCAAATGAAAAAAAAATCTTTTTTTGTTCTTGTTGATCGAGCTGTGAGTCACATGTTTTCCTAAGACTCGTTCTAATCTGATTTTTCAGCATTGTGATTTTCAATACAATTCAATAGCACTACTGTATATTTCTTACAGGCTTTAAAATATTTAACCACTTAAAGTACACGGCACGGTGGCTTAGTGGTTAGCACTGTCACCTTGCACCTCCGGGGTCCGGGTTCGATTCTATGTGCATGGCGTTTGCATGTTCTCCCTGTGCTTGGTGGGTTACCTCCCACAGTCCAAAGACATGCAGATTATACTAACTGGCGTTCCCAAATTGCCTGTAGAGTTCAGCCAGTTAAGCCATGATCCAGTGCTCCTAAAGCAGACAGGGTTAAGGGCCTTGCTCAGAGGCCCAACAGTCTCAACACACTGAGCCACCACACTCTCTCTAGTATGTGTGTGCGCCCTGTGACTGAAAGTATCTAATATGTGTCGAAATGCTGCGTGTTGATTTTTTTTAAATCATAAAAAAGTCTTATAAAAAGTGATAATCTTTTTTTGTTCTGTGGCGCACTCCAGTCCAGTATGTGGCAGTATTGCAGATACTGTACAACTGCGTAAAATTCAAAAGTAGAAGAAGAAAAGGCGATATTCTCATATTTGAGAAGTGATTTCTGTTTTCTCGTAAAAAACAAAAACAAAACTGTGATATATTTTTGAGGAATTTTGAGGAACCATGTGATAGTCTTCTCCCTCCCTGATTGGTAGCTGTAGCCATGATGTGGGGGTCCTTTAATTACTGGTGGGAATTGGCTACGACTAAATTAGGGGAAAAAAATCCGGAGACAAATAATATTATAAAAAAAACTAACTCACATCAAATCGCTACACAGTTCTTCATGCAGAGCCCATAAACTATGAAACAAACCTGACTGTAGTTCAGTGTGTCTACATTTCGAACCTAAACATGAACTAACATGGTTTCAGTACCAGATCCTCAGTTGTGGCTTATCCAATCATGCACATTTACGTAAATTATGCAGCTTCGGGCAGCTTGTTTAAAAAAGTTGAGGATTAAAGAGAACTGGCCAGAGAAGTATGCTTTTATTCTGCACTTTGAGCTTAAAACAGATGTCACTTCTCTACACAGAAGTAATGAAAAGGACAGTAACGTGGATACGTAACTAGAAAATAAACCCCGACCGCTTTGTGTCGTCTTATTTACAGCCACAACCTAATCATCAGTGTTTAACTATTAAAAGATAACATTCAGTCGCGTTAGCTGCTCATCCGGACCTTTTGTAAATAATTAATTTGATCTAAGTGGATCTTTAAGAAATTCTGTAGCAGTGTTTACAGACAACATCCAGACATCCAGACGCGCTCCAGACGTCAAGGCGTCTCCCCCAGCTTACTTTGTTGTGTCGAACGAAACTAACCTAGCGTCAGTGTGCATGCTTCTCCACATTTCATCTAATGCAATTACCGCCTGCTTGACTGCTACGCTAGGCTGAAATCTGTAAACGTTATACCCTATCCACAATGGCAGTCAATAGAAAGGAACAAGAGTTCACGTCCTCTCTTCAGCTCTGGGAGAACACGCTTAAGGCTCGCTCGTTACTCGAGCACGCCCTGTGAGAAACGCTGATAAGTACAAATTGAGAGTTCGCATAGCAAGAATCTTATCTCTTAACAGCATGCATCCGCAACAATGTGTTTGGTCCCATTTGACTCGGGTCTCTCAACGGTTAGTTATTCATAAGTGTTTATGGTTTGGACTACGACCACGTGCCCTCTGTTGTCGCCGGGCTCGTTTTCACAGCCTGCATTGTATAACAAGTTCAAAACACAGCCAGCGAAGTTTATATGAATTTTTGAACTGTGTGGCAGGTATAAATCTGTTATGGTCCATTGTTTAAGAATACTGGAATGCAGGCATTTATCATACCTGACAAGAAATACGCTGTTTTAAGGCGCTGCCTCGGAGCATATTAAAGGACTACTTTCCTGCCTCTTTTCCTGGTGAATTACTAACAGTCAATGATTTTTCGAGTTAGTTTATTTTTTCTGTCGAGGATAATCTAATCTGTCTTTTTCGCTGGGAAGACGATCAAAAAGACCATGCTTGACAGGAGAAGTAGGAGACAGGACAGGCCTATTACGTGTGCCTGGTCTTTATGAGGCTCCATTATTGGCTCCTGTAACAACCTGAAGATAAACAGTCCTATAAAAAGAGCTATGACAAACTATCCGTCATTTAAATCAATCCGGCCTCGTTTTTTTTTTTTCTAAAAGCACAGCGATCTTCATTACATCAAGCCTCACTCTACAGTACTTCCAGCCTCCTATTCTTCTGCACGCAAAACTTCAGAGGAACTTCTAAAAAATCCCAGTGCAATTTTTCATGCCGTTCTCTGAAGACGATCCAGACAGCTCCAAAGCGAGACCTCGATTTCGTCTGATATTCCCGAAGCAGGTTATATAATAGTAACAACTGGCTTCAGATGCTGTATATCATCTAGTTTATTGTAAACAGCAGTCTGAAAGGTGACCGTGGAGCTCAAAGCTTGCAACACAAACAAGGGCAGAGACACAAACATGTTTAAGAAAAAAAATAATAAATCAGGCAGGTGAAAAAAATCGCCTGGTTAATAAATCGACCTGGACGTGTCTAGACAAAGCATAATCTCCTGCGGTTCGGGAAAGATGGCCGGCGCACTGCGATAAAGAGCTGTCGTTTTCTCTGTGGTCATCTCTTCAGAATAACTTCTCTTTAAATAATCTTCTCTGTTTGTCGCTTGCTGTGCAGTCTATGAATTTTTATAAATCCTCATCCACATTAAAGTAGAAACCCAGAGACTTGCTTGATTGTTTTTTTTTTTTTTTTTTTTTTTTTACAGAAACTATAAAATATTGTTAGTTAATATTAAGAAAGAACCTTTACCTGGTGGATCTGGTGAAGTATTTCAGTAGACTGACTGAAATGTGAGATGATAAACATACAGTACAGGGAGAAAAAAAAACTGGCTGTAATTTAACGAGTTTTCTAAATATGAACCAGATCCAGTTCAGGTGAATTTTACAGTATGTTATGTAACTGAATTTAATTAAGCTCAGAAAGTATAAAGTTTTTCCTGATTTTCTGAGATCCTTATGTTTAACGTCTGGTCTGATTCGCTGAATGACATAAAAAATCATGTGCAAAATATAAATAGATGAAACAGAACCGTGTGTGATCTTTATTATTATAATTTTTTTTTTTTCAGATGAATTCTTGACACTTTGTCAAATCTGGTAGCACTAGGACATAAATAATCATAACCAAATCAAAAAAAAAATTTCCATCATTTATTATTTCATCACTCGTCATTCTTTTTTTTATTTATTTATACCTAATGCATTTATGTATCTTGACTTTTACTAAAGTATTCTCTTTAGCCTTGTCTATCCTCAAGGGTCACTTTCACTCACTTTTATTTACTATTCCACCCACCCTTCGCTTTAATTCCATCTCTCTCTCTCTCTCCTCAACCTTCCTTTCATGCCATCCTGCACATTGGTCACCTCTTCACCGCTGTGTCCTTGCCCTATTGTTCTTGTCTCTCCTCTTGTCTCCTTTTCTATATCAATGACCCCGTTCAACTCTCTCTCTCTCTATCCTCTCTCCGGATCCCCACACCACATCCCCTTACCCCCCACCCCCCCTCCTCCCTTTTCTCATCAAATGAAACACTATAATTCCTGGGAGAACAGAGGCAGGGAATGTCTGCTCTTTGTCTCTCTCCATAAGAGTGCACATCTCTCGTCTTTGTGCGGTGAATGGACAGAGATTACACAAAGGAAGATTTAAGAGGGACTTACTACGCTGCCCTGTTTGAGTGCCGACCTTTGTCCTTGTCCTTATCCAGTAGGCTGCTATTGACCTCAAAGTTAATCATATTTAGAGATCGCATACCAGCATATTTAAGGCTTTCTGTATCTCCAGCTTTCTCCAAACCTTGTCTGCACGAACGAGATCCACGAACCCGTTAAGGCCTTCCCATAACGATATGGGTTATCCGCTATCTGATCGTGAGATCTGAACTGAAAGGAGACGAGCAGGCCGAGCAGCTGTGGCTGAAGAAGCAAAAGCCACTGACATGTGTTCCACTGGCCCCTGAGAAAGGAAAACAAACACGGCACTGTCACACGGAGCAGTGCCCTCAGCGCAGCCTGTTACTGACGGCTTTATCAGTCGTGCATGTGTGTGTTTGTGTGTGTGTGTGCAAGGCAGAAGGAGGAGCCGTGCATCTGTGCGTTACAGACATGGTTGAGAGAGAATGTGAGAGCGTGCATGTATG
>JAOTRS010000036.1:28221135-28236863 GCA_028565755.1 Dinotopterus cunningtoni
TTACAGTCTTCAACCCGGTGAGCCCTTAGCAAAACTAATTTGTTGCCAATCTGCCTCAAGGTCATGCATTCTGAGATCCTATTCTGCTCACCATGGTTGTAAAGGATAGTTATTTGATTTAGCGTGGACCTTTCTGTTAGCTCGAATTCCCCTCTACGTTCCTTCAAGTTCCTTCTGCAAAACTCACGCTTGCGGGATGTTTTTTTGTTTTTTTTCCAGCATTCTCCGTTAACTCTGTCGACCGATTTTTGTGTGTGTGAAAATGACAGGAGATCAGCAGTTATCACTGCAGGATCACTGCGATCACATTTTCCCTATTCAGATGTTTGATATTAACATGAACCGGAGCGCAAATAAAGCATCAGTGAGCATCTGTGCATTTGGCTGGAGTACAGTATGTCATAAGACCTGATTTTTCAACTGTTTTTGCCCTGAAATTTAGCAATCGCTGCTCTACAGTATGTGTCGTCATTCTGTTTGCCACAAAGGCATTGCAGACATCGGCTCAAGACTTGACTGCATGATGACCGTTTGAGACATTAAATCACACTTTATTATTAGTTACTTTTACACTGTAGTTTTTATGACATGTGCAGAATGTGCACCTATTTATCAAAGGAAAAAAAGTAAGGTGTGCATAAGAACTAGTGCCATGCATTAAATCACACAGGTACAGGTCACTTAATAAACATCAGAACGGGGAAAACCTATGATTCAGTGTATGTGACCTTCACCGTGACGCTGGGTGGATGTTGGCACCAGATGGGTTCCTGAGTTTTTCAGGAAATGCTGAACTCCTGGGAATTTCCCACGAACCAGTCTTTTGGGTTTACACAGAACGGTGGAGGAACAAAAACAAAACCAAACAAAAATGTAAACGCTTTGTTGATGACTGAGGTCAGGGGAACTGGTTTGAGCTGACTGGAAGGCTATGGCAACTCAATGAACCACTCTGTACACCCGTGCTGATCAGAAAAGCAATCAGGACGCATGACCTGGGACAAACCTGGATGCTGATAGTCTACAACACATTGAGTTCAGCTTTTCAAACATGAATGTGAACCCACAGGTGATACAGTCTGACCTAAATATTTTGTAGTCCAGTTTGGTGATCCTGTTCCCAGTGTCGTCTTTGCAAATGGTTTGCAAATGGACTTTTAGCTTAATTATTGGTAAAACACTCACTCATTCATCGTCTATACCGCTTTATACTGTATGCAGGGTTGCAGGGATCCTGGAGCGTATCGCTGGAGACTAAGGGCATGAGGCGGGGTACACCCTGGACGTGGTGCCAATCCACCGCGGATTATTGGTAACTGATGATTTAAAATTTGAATATTGTACAGATTCCCTTTCTCATTGCCACTTTCACCAACCAACCTGCACCAAATCATCCTTGATCCTGAAAAAAATCTGGTTCTTTTTATCTTACGTGTGATTTTTTATGATTATTTTTTTTTCAACTGTTTTTTTTTTCTCGAAATACAACTTTCTTCACATGGCGTCCATATTTCATAACCCTCCGGTAAATAAACACATTCTCATCCTGTTTTTGCAAAGCGTTATCTGACTGAACATCTTTTCATTTGAGTGCCATACAACCTGACTACTCATCTACACATGAGTGCACACACATACATACACACACACACACACACATTGTAAAATTGGTCACACAGCATCAGGAAAGTCTGAAAAACCTGTCGGATTCGATCTGTCACCTGCCGAGCCATTTACAAAGCAAACGGCGCTCGAAAGCGTGTTTACTTTTGAATGTTGACTAAAATGCAGTCACACATGCACACACACCGTCAATATGTGTACTACTGATTAAGGTTATTACGTATATTATGCATTACCCGTGTTCATTCTAAATCTGCTGTAAATATTGAAATCAAACAGGACCTAGCGCGCAGTCATCCATGCGTAGTGTTCACAAACTGCCCCCTCGCACAGCACACACACACACACACACACCCTCACACAGCTTCAAACATCAAAGCTGCACCTTGAAAAGTGCAACCTTTTCACACTTCTCTGTTGCAGCGCCGCTTTATCTCATCCGCATTGTGAGTTGGACGTGTGTGCTGGTGACATTCGTCTAAAAATAATCCAGGATGTGAACGCAGCAACTCTCTCGTCATCATCCATCAGCTCTACTCCTCGCACGGTCGTCTGTGCGAGCACTAGACACTCCCTGGACGTGGCAGCGGGTCTGTGTCTCACACACGCTTCCGCCAGTCTAGTTCACTTTGAAGCCAAAGAGAGTTCAAATTTACATTATGGATAGTGCATGACTGGGGTGATGAGCTTCGCTTCAGATGTTGAAGCAGCTGAGTATTTCAGGACACGGAGGGAGACGGATAGAACCGTATAAATAGTCATATATCGCTTTTATTTTATTATTTTTTGTTTGGGACTTCTTGAATGTGTATATATATATATATTCACACCTTTTGACCAATGCCAATTCAGCGTATCCATAATTAACAGTGGGCTCAACTGTGAGCCTATGTTATAATGCTATGGATTTGTATTGACTAAATGGTATGGATTCCCATTTATAATGTGCTGCGTCAGTTTGTTTGAACGCAGTCATGTCTTCCTGATTTATTTCTTTGTTTTAAGAAGGTACCGACCCAATGTCTTACTGTATTACAGAGGATTTCTTATTTATCTCTCTGATTTACACACTGATGTATGTTATTGCCTGCCTTGTATTTCCTTTGTACTTGTACTTTAAACTGCCTGGCCCAAAAAAAAAAAGAAAAAAGAAAAAAAAAGTGGCATGCAAATATTTAATTTGACCGTTTTTGGCTCTGACTACAGCGTGCAATGTGGTGACCAGTTCATGTCTGAAATGATTCCTCATGCTCCCGGAACCACTATTTCACAATAGTGAGATATGGAACATGCCTGTGGCATCAAGGACCTGGTCATTCTGTACATTCAGGTCATCAGCTGACTTCATTTTATTGCCACATAACGTTGCTGAGCCTAGACCTGACCATTTGACGTAACTCCAGATCGTAACACTGCCTCCAGTCCGTGTACAGTGGCCACTATGCATGATGGGTGCATCGTGTCATGTGTTCCTTTCTAACCCTGGCATCTTACCCACTGCTGGGGAATAGGGTCAGTCTGGACTCATCAGGCCACATGACCTTTTTCCATTGCTCCAAAGTCCAATCCTTATGCTCACTAGCAAGCCAAAGCCTTTTTTCTGATTAGTCTCACTAACAGCTGGCCACACAGCTGTTTAGTCCCAATCCTGTGAGTTATCATCACACTATGTGTGTGGAAAGGCTCTTACATTTTCACACTATTAAACATAATTGTGTCTTTTTTTTTTTTTTTTTACAATGAGACCTCAGCAGTCAAAGTCATTCATGATTCACATTTCTTCTGCAAAGGTGACATTTCATATTATACCCCAAAAGGATATGTAAAAAAAAAAAAAAGTGCATTGCATAGTTCTTCATTCCATTCCATTAATGTAAAATCTCCTTAGTTGTGTTCTTTGCTTGATGCATTGATAAATTGACCCTTCCGATATGGTGACTTTTCGTTGCAAGTGCATCTATTATCCTGCAGCCTTATTCTACAACCATGTCATGATCCGTTTATTAAGACAACACCGTATCACAGCATTGTACCGCATTCTATAAACGGAAAGAAAAATGAACCCAGCCGTGTTTTATGTGGGGGGATGAGTTTTGCATGATTTTATCAACGGTGCCACTTGCACCAAAAAAGCCAGGCTTTCTCTCTTCGAACTTCTCGCAGTATCTTATCAGCAGACAGGGAGAAGAGTGCAGGTGACAAATAAACTTCAGAGACACCAAACTGAACCTTCACCCACTGGCTCCCACGCTCTCGCTGGCTCTCGCTCCTGAAGTTTGCAAGGCAAAGACAACATTCCCTGGGACAGCAAAGGCCACGCTTTTGTAACAAAAGGTCAGCACATGCCCTTTCTCCAAGGCAGCTACTCAGAGAGAGAGAATGAGAGAAAGAGAGAGAGAGAGGGAACACACAGGGAGATTGTTGGCTAGGCTTGTGTGTGCCTACAGCTGCCATGGCACATCAGTGCAGATGGAGGAGAAGACCCTGCGTATCACTGCACTGCACTGAGAGACGAGATGGGTCAGGGCCTCCCATTTAAAACAAATATGCACCACCAAGGATGTGTTTTGTTCTTTAAAAAGTGCATTTTTCAAACTCAAGGACAAGTGAAATTACATAAATAGAAGGAATAAAACATGCATTCACACTTCACCTTGACCCGTTCACATGGTAAGCTTGAAGGCTCATGTCAAGTGGTGAAAAAAAGGAAAATCCTAAAAAATACTGAATAAACAGTCAGCGATATGAACCAAAAAACATGAACCATAATAGATTCCTTCGCAGATCCAGATCTGTTGCTGCTAATCCAATTTAATTAGATGAAGTTAATTATTGATACAGAATTATTATCATAGTTGTTTTGTTTATTTTTTTCTGTTAAAAATGCTGATCATAACGTTTAAAGATGACTGAACTGAAAAGTATTCCTTAATGTTTCAGCTTCAAGTTCAAAACCGATATGTTTCATCTGTTCGGAGTCTGCGTGCTAGTCAGAAAAATGTGAAGAATGTGAAGCACCAGTGAAACAGAACATCAAGATCTAACACTGATGAGTCTCATTTGTGGTTATACAGTATTATTAATGGTGGAGCATCACAAGAGTAACCGTTCAGTCATGTTACCTGCTTATTTTATATTAGATTTTTTTTTTCTAATGAAATGAATTAGAACGCACACCTTGAGTGGTGCAAAGAGAAAAAAACGTACTGTACCCGCCCATGCTTTTTTTTTTTGTCTCTCAGTCATGCCTGCTAAATGATGGATCAGATTTTTGTGCGGCCAGAGAAAGTACGCCGGCGGCATCGGGGCAAAGTGTAAAGCTTGATCTACTGCTGCATACAGCAAAAACGGGCGTATTTTCCCTAAACCATCATTCATCACAACGCTGAATGCACTTTTTTTGGCATTTTTCGAGCACGCTGTTTCTAAACTGCAAACTCAAATATAGTTTATGTGCGTCTACCTTAAACACAAAAGCTGAATACTGAGAATAGAATCTGATGAGATCTTTGTGTGTAAGTGTTTAGGAGCTGAGCGGTGATTATTGAGGTGTCTGCGCTTCATGCATGTCCAATTCTTTGAGTACTCCAGTCAACTGAAACAGTTTTTCTCTCTCTCTCTGCTGGCACACAAGAGAAACGGGGGCGAGGGGGGATGGGGTGGCGCAGGGGGTAGACCGCTCGCTCTGCTCAGCTCCATCCGTCTGGGGCTTTGAAGTCCTTTGGTTATCGGCCAAGCGTGTCACGTGTCCTGCAACCATCGGGGAAGAGGATGCATTTACCAAAATCTGGCTGATGGAGAGGAAAGAAACCAGTACAGTGTGTGTGTGTGTGTGTGTGTGTGTGTGTGTGTGTGTGTGTGTGTGTGTGGACCTTTAGCGGTCGGGTATTCTCTAACATACAGTATACCTATTGAAACCCACACTAACAATAGTTTTATTTGATAAATGTGATAAATGACACCACTATGGGGGTTGCGTATGACGTTTCTGTATGAGGTAAGGTATGCAGTAGGTGATATCTGGGTAAAAAAATCCCAAGATATGGGACTATTCTAGAAGTTTTTGACATTCAACTTAGCAAAGCTTTGAAGTACTGAAATTTCCCTCTTACATCCATGCAAGATCCACATGTCATGGTTACTTACTTACATCAAGGTTGCATATTTACATCATGGAAATTCTGAGACAATTAGAAAACGCATTTTAAAAACAAGCCAAAGACAGACATTATTCCGAAAGATTAAATACTGTATGTTTTTATAAGGTTTATGCTGTTCTCTTTGATAACACTCTAGTCACTCTGGTCGCATTGATACAGTAGGTTGGCAAATATAACATTAAAAAAAATTACATTAAGAAAATTTGATTTTTCAACAAATAATATACACTTACTGGCCATTTCATTAGGTACACCATGCTATGTAGTACTGGGTTTTGCTTTCAGAACGGCCTTAATTCATTTTAAATTCAACTAGGTGCTGGAAACATTCCTTCGAGATTTTGGTCCACATTGAGATGCTGCAGATTTGTCCATGCGTGAATTTCCTGTTTCACCACATCCCAAACGTGTGCTATTGGATTGAGATCTGGTGACTTTAAAGGCTATTCGAGTACATGAAACTCATGGTCATGTTCAAGAAACATGTTCAAAGGTTGAGATGATTTTAACTTTGCGACATGACATGCTATCCTGAGGTCAGAAAAGGTACAGTATGGACACGGGCAGCAATGATAAACAATGCTTAATGGGAACTAAGGGTTCTCAAAGTGTGCCAAACATACAGTATGCAACCACCACCATTGACTTTCATGTTGTTTACTCCAGTTTCTGACCCTGCCATACAAATGTCACAACATAAATAAGACCAGAGGACTTTTTATAATCATCTATTATCCAATTTTGGTGAGCCCGTGTGTATTGTAGCCTCAGTTTCCTGTTGTTAGCTGATAGGAGTTTCACCCTGTGTGGTCTTCTGCTACTGTAGCCATCTGCTTCAAGGTTCGATGCGTTGTGTGTTCAGAGATGCTCTTTTGGCATTATGTGCTTTTGTAAATCCTCAGCAGATCGTCTTGACCATGTCTATATTCCTAAATGAGGACAGTGGTTATGGCATTGGACTACTGGCTGGAAGGTCCCAATCAGTAAACCCGAGCACCACCAAGTTGCCTCTGGCCCTTAACCCTCAACTGCTCAGATGTTAAATGAGATAAAATGTAAGTCGCTTTGGATAAGGGCATCTGCCAAATGCCATAATGTAAATGGAAATCTAATCTTATGTGCTAAGTTGTTTGGATGGCTGATGAAATACTTAGTTTGGATCAGGGGCTCAGTGGTCCCAGGTTCAAATCCCACGACCACCAAGTTGTCCCTATTGGGTCCTTGAGCAAGACCCTTAACCCTGAACTGCTCAGATGTAAAACATAAGACAAAATGTCAAAAGTCTCGCTGAATAAGGGTGACTGACAAATTCAAAATGTAAATGCATTAAGATGATTTGATTGGCTATTAGATTAGATGTTAACAATTAGTTGAACTGGTATACCTAATGAAGTGGCCAGTGAGTGTGAGTGACAAAAATGCCATATTGGACCTTATAATACTCATGAGCACTTTTTTGTTCCCTTGAGGTTAAAATAAATTTCTTTGGTTTCTTATTTCTTGTTCTTAATATTATTAAACATTCTCTCTTGGTAGACATACAGTATGTATATATATATATATATATATAAAAACCCCTGATAAACTTTAAATACATTTTGCTCGATGTTTATTAAGAAACCCAATTAGTATGATTGTGAAAATATATTCATGTATAAAAATATCATGAGCTATTTTTGCCATGTAGTCCACTAGAGACAACTCCAGCTCTAAATTCTCCTTGACTTTATTTATACAGTATTTATACTGTGTTCCATGAGTACAGAGGAAACATATGTTAAAACAACCCGACTAAACCCCGAATGAAACGTTTCCGTAAATCTAAAGTAAATCTGAATTATCCGTAATTGCATATTACATTAAACAGACCTGGTGTGGGAGTGTAGTATTTAGAATGACCTGACCGCTTGGGTTGAGAAAGAAGGAAACAGAGTGATCATATTTTCCATTTCTGCAGCTTGCAGATTTCCCACTCACACCTATAACCATATAGTTTATATACTCTCCCCAATGCACTCCTACTCAGAAGGGTATCAACAGCATCGCTCTCTGTTTGTGCATGCTTTATTTTAAAGGCAGTCTTCTGTTGTTGTTGCTTTTTTTCCTCCCTGGGGCTTTTGCTACACTTTCAGCTTTGCATCCATCTTTCAGCACAGTATAGGTGAAGCTTAGGGATGTTTCATTGCAGCACATGCATGAGGCTAATCTGCCACGTCTTGTCCTGATATTAAATTATGTCCCAATAAAGCAGCAGCGCGGCGGTTCTGCCAGGCCTGGCCACGCTGAAAGCCCTAAGCCAGGGGATATTGTGCAAAACAATAGGATTTAGGGCATGATGATGTGCCTGCAACAAGCTGGCATGGTATGGGGAAAGAGGGGAGGATCTGCTGAAAGAGCAACAAAAGCACAGTGAGCCATCCTGGCCTGCCATTTCCATCCCTTCACACTCACACACACACAAACACACACACACACACACACACACACAGACTCAGCCCATCCCTAGGCTCAAAATCTGCACATCAAGCTGTCTGTAAATAAATGGGCCAAATCTTTGCTGACCAGCTATATCAGTGCTCATAAACAGGTCATTGTTTGGGGAACAGGAACGCTCCTAAGTTTAAACTTGTAATATATATAAGAGCCTGATACCACTTAGAAAAAAAAGGTACATTTTTGCTACCTTTATGAAGCAGGGATTGTGTGTTGCTGTTTACATTTCGTCAGTCAGTGGCCGGTGATATGAGTCGTGGTGGCAGTAACTATAGGTGTGAAGGCAGAATGAATGGCGCCCTTCACGAAGGAGTAATTGCCATGTGATTATAGCCCAACAAATCCGGCTGCAGCAAAGCCCCCTTTCATTTCCCCTGGCTGGCGGAACAATG
The DNA here is from genome assembly GCA_028565755.1 of Dinotopterus cunningtoni. Classification (NCBI taxonomy): domain Eukaryota; kingdom Metazoa; phylum Chordata; class Actinopteri; order Siluriformes; family Clariidae; genus Dinotopterus; species Dinotopterus cunningtoni. The sequence continues at coordinate 28,229,804 of JAOTRS010000036.1, forward strand.
CAGTGCAGAGAGACCCCGGCGTGAACCCATCTTCTCATATCTGATCAAAGGGAGCATGCCAGTATGGACCCGGGTTTATAAAAAAAAAAAGAAAAAAAAGCACAGCCGCCAGACCAGAAGGACTCGAGCTATGAAAAGGGCTATTTGTAATCACCTTAAAAGATCACGTTCATGCACGCTTTCTCTTTCTTCACTCCCTTTCGCTGCACTCTCTACTATTTTGTTTATTTATTTATTTTTTCCTTTTCCACACCAGGTAGCACTGAATGCCTTAGCAAGAAAGCCTTCGATTAAAGTCACGGGGCATTCACAAGCACACACTGAAAAGCTGTGTTCGCTGCCCTGCCTGCAAATGCTGCATCATGGGAATTGGCCTTCACCTCGAAAACAAACAGTAGCCTGGCTCGAGGTTGGCTCGATCCTTTTGTCTTTCTGGATGACTGCAGAGCGCTGCTGAACCCGCGGCCCCGGCAGCCTGCGGAGTGCACGAGGTGGAGATCGAGATGTACTACGCTCAAACTCAAAGATCAAACATTCATCAGATGTCTTGAAAACGAACAGATTGTTTTTCTGTTGCAAATAATAAGCTTCATTTCACTGATCATAAGAGCTGATGTTCAGAACTGGAGATTATGCATTAGGATTTCTGCAGAGTGTTTGGTTAGAAATATACAGTATACTCGGGATGAACAAAGAAGAAGTAGCCCAGGAAAAAAATAAATGCAAAAATACATGTTGCAAATAATTATTTTTGAAGAAAATATCTACACAAGCATTAATCTTATACTGGACAATGACTTGCTGAGTTTTGGTCAGGGGTTCTATACTGTACTAAAAACCACACTAAAAGAGAATAATAATCAGAAACTCATTCACTTATATTCTCATGCACATAAATTAATTTAGATTAACTACAACTTTTTAGCCTAGTCTGTTTCCGGGCAACCGAAACATGGGACCGCGCAGCATGCTGGAGCATTTGCGAGTCTAGTGGTCTCACTAGTTCACTTGCTACCATATTTAGTACAGTACCTATACACACGATGCAGCATCTACTACAACATTCATATTCATATTCTTGCATATTTTAAGGCAAAGGTGCAGGTCGAGTCTTTTCCCCTCAGGTTTGGCAGTGCGTGTCATTAGGACGTAACCCCCATCTGTGTAACCCGACAGCACCGGAGCGCACCTGTGAGCCATTTCCCTTCAAACATCTGAAGGCTCAGATATCCTTCAGCCTTCAAAGGGCCATAAGTGAGACGTCAACAGCCTAATCACACTCAACTCTGGCCAGAGTGTCCATTTACAACAGGAAAAAAAAAGCAAAATGCCCAAAGGAGTTCTGCAACTCTGACAGATGACTTAGTGCAGTGTATTTAGTTTTAGAACAGTGATGTGGATGTTCAAGTTAGCTCGGGTATGAGAAATACGTCTGCGGTGTTTTCGTAGTCTTAATGTTTCCTTGTAATCACTACATGACTACAATATAAATGTGTGGTCATGACCTTGCAATGTAGGGATTTTCCTGCGCCCACGAACGGAAGACTTTAAACGGTAAGCGCTAGCTTGTGTCGGCTGCCGAGCCTGAAATGCATTTTGAAAAATCTGCAAAAAAATAAATAAATTAAAATTTTTTAAATAAAATCCCAGTGCAAAATTACCAATGATGAATTAAGTCACAGCGCTCAGCGGGACATATACAAACACGAACATGTCTTTGTGTTAATTCTAATTACCACTGGGGATTTCTGTGTCAATCTGTAATATCCCATGCAGGACCAGTGAAGTCTGCAAATTACAGCATTGCAGTCAAGAAAATTCTCTGCCCCATACAGCCCTGTCTGGTTGACCTAGTTGTATGCTATGTATTACCTTTTCTACGGCTTAAGACAAGTCATCCTGTTCTTCTCCACAGGCATTTATCAACATGTCACTATGGGTTATGAGGCCAAGCTCCTGGGCTCCCATGGACCCAGATTACTCTTCCGTCTGGTCGCTGAGAGCCAAGCTCTGAACCAACACGGAAACCTCACGCTGAAGGAAACAACACTATTGACTCGTGCGGCAACATTTTGACTGATGGCTTTGTGACCAATGCAATTAAGCAACAGATGTCTTAAAATAACAAGAAAGTGTGAAGTGCACTAAATAAGGTACAAATGAGCAGAGATGCTTATATATATATATAAAAAAAAAAAAAATCTAATAGGCTGACAGCTAACCGAAGAACAAAGAACCCCTTCTAATCAAGACGACAATAAAAAACCCTTTTGTTGGCCTTTAAATTGCACGGCAAAAACATTCACACGTAAACACCAAAAACTGTTCCAATTATACTACTTTTTACACAGCAATTAAGGTTCCAACTACAGTAAGTGTATATTTGCCGGGGAAACTCCAAAGGAGCCTTTTCTTTCATTGAGCTTTATGAGTCAGATTCCCACTTCAGATAAGCTTCATTATAAGCTTCAACGGCTTTCAGGTGTAACACATCTGAACCTCCATTTAGGAAAACCAATGACTATGGAGTTTTGTGCCAAATTTAACAGATGTGATGATTGTTGAAAAATGTTTTAGATCACATTCCCTACACATCAGTATCAACCACGATATAAAACATCCTGTTTCTAAAAATGAATAAATAAATAAATCATCCGTTCATTTATATTCAGTAACCACTTTATGAAGTAGATTCCAGGAACATCTGGAATGGAACCGCACACATTCACACCCAGGGGCAGAAACCCACACAGACATGAGGAAAAGACAAAACATACAACAAACTAGTCAGGATAAAATCGTCAGGATAAAATCAAGGACCTGTATGCTGTATTAGTCCTACAGTAAGTATTTCCAACTAGCATCCTAAATATTTAAACTAACTAACTTAGATTATTGCATATTTTGGATGCATTCAGCATTGTTTGACCATGCAGAAAAAATATCGAAAAATCTAAAAAATGTGTTTTTCTGGCTACGGCAATATATACACATTAAGTCCCCAACAAACGAACAAGTTCAGTTTGGAGAGCTCGTTCGCAAGTCCAATTTGTTCATAAGTCCAACAAACATTGTCTAGTTACTACTGTAGGATACTAACACAATTGTATATACACAGATTTAAAAAAATCTTGTCCTTGTTCTTTGGAATCGTGCTGATGGTTGAACACTCTCACTCACTCACTCACTCGTCGTCTATACTGTTTTATCCTGTATTCAGGGTCGCAGGGGCCCTGGAGCCTATCCCAGCGCGCAGGGATATACTTAGGGCACGAGTCGGGATACACCCTGGACAGAGTGCCAATCCATCGCAGAGCACACACATACACTCACACACTCATTTACACACTATGGGCAATTTGGGAACGCCAATACCGCCAGTACCCGGAGGAAACCTACCAAGCACGGGGAGAACATGCAAACTCCATGCACACAGAGATAGGAATTAAACCTGGCCGGGAATCGAACCCGGACCCAGTTGAACAATTCATGTTAAAAGAAAGAGCAATGTCTTCCATTAATGTCTTTGTCACTAATGTCCCCTCTCGTCTGTTCCAACCACTCAGCACTCAGTATATTAATCACCGGCCTGATCGTCGTCATCGTCTGCTCCTGTTTCTCACTGGTTTATGCCTTAAGTTAGAGCTTTTTTTTCATGCCTGAATGCTTCATAGCATACTGTGTGTCTTAACAAACAGAAAGCATTCCTCTGAAACTGGTCAGGTACAGGTGAGAGTCAAAAAAGTCCTTCAGGAAGCCGGGAGAACTATTCCTCAACAGTCCATTGAAAAATGCAAAATATGAAGAAATGAGGGCTGCCTCAAGACCATTTTATTTTACCTCACCCATTAATGCACCCTCTTCCAAAAAAAAACAAAAAAAACATCAAGGACAAATTTGTTAGCGCACAGTGTTTTACTGGAATACACTGTTATATTTCTTGCAACTTTTCTTTTAACTATTAAAGCCTTTACAGTCTAGTAGAGACCTTCATTCCTCACTCTTATAACTGTATCACTAGTCTATTCCTTTCACTGCAGTTCTGTTAGATGATTCATTGCTGAATAAAAACCTTCTAAGCTGAATAACTAAAATAATACTGTTATTGTTTGAAATATATTATTATCATACTGTTATATGATCAAATATTATCTGAAATTTGTAGTTTTTAAATAAGTGCCAACATTGACTTGCAAGATAATTAGCGTGCATTTATAATACTTAGAGATAGAGTTAAATTGTGTCTGTTAAAGTGTCTGTTTAGTGTAAACGCAGCTAGACTAGAGCAGACTGGGGCAATTATTTGACTGCAAATAGGCTGCATAATGACATGTAAAACTTCATCTGCGGAATTATTTTTAAAAACAATTTTAATTCAAATCAACAATTTTAAGAAAACTAATATTACACAAACACTAATGGGAATAATGTATTGTTATCATTATTATTATTATTATTATTATTATTATTAAAATGTGCTACTACTTGCCCACTAAATACTAAATAGTAAACACTAAAATAAATTTTTGTTTCATAAAAATCAACATTTTCAGTTATTCTTCTCGCTCCTACAATACTTCACTTTAACTACAATACCTGCTCGTGAACCTACAAATCAGGGTGCCAGTGTGTTCAGTGGCTCCTGCAGTAACTTCTGTAAACCTGCAGCACAACCACAGACGCGTGTGATGAGGCTCAGGAGGAGAGAGGCTCTATGACCTGCATAATGTTCTCAAACTCAAAGCAGTGAATGGGTGGAGATTTCTTTCATCAGACGACTGCATCAGTCTTTTACCATCCAACACACCGGCACCCAACGATGCCACATTACAGTTATAATTTCCTCATATCTCTTTGTGATGTCTCTAAGGGACTCAGTTTACCCAAATCAGCATGCCTTGTTAATTTCCAGTTTCTAGAAATCTAAAAAAAACAAGCCTAATATTAACAATGTCACTGTTTACAGTGCTACTTGCTCACATGGTCGCAATTAACAGAAGGAATCTAAAAGGCAGAAAACTTGTCCTCGCGCTCGAAAACTTTTGAACCAAACCCGAAAGAATGTGATCATGTGAAGCATCTTGATCTGGTTTCACCTCCTACAGCTTCAGAAGCACTTGGCTTAAACAGACGACGAAGAACTACAGCCAGCGAACTTGGTTCTATACCAGAATATTTCCAATCTGTATATCTGTCTGCTGTTCTTTCTATAACTCCCTGTCTGTATAGAAAGAATTGATGTATTTTAACCATCTATAGATGTGGGGACAGGATTCACACCCTCTACAGCTTCATATAGACTGGCCTTTTGTCTTAAACATTCTGAAAGAACAAACTTGGACACATCAATGCCATACTGAGTATCAGTATCTGGACTGATTATTGAGACATGCCTGAAACACTGGATGGCGATCAAATTGGCTTTGACATGTTTAGGAATCTGATCCACTATCTGAGGTATTTTATAAGGGGGAGGAGGTGTGGTGGTGACTGACACAATACAGATCATAAACATGAATATTAGGCATTACTTATCTCAGTGTCAGTTCCATTGTGCCTGTAATATTTCACATGACTTGGTAACAGCAGCTCAAGGAGACTCGGATTATTTGCTGTTCTCAGTGTCAGATATCAGCTCTAACTCAGAGCTTATGTCTGTATTTTACTGAAAATGGGATGATATCATGCCTGGACATTCTAAAGAATTTGCTATCTCTCTCTCTCTCTCTCTCGCTCTCTATCTATCTATCTATCTATCTATTATCTTATGTTTATAAACTTATTTAATTGCATACAGAATTTCCCTTGCACAGCTGATTTTTAATCTATCTATCTATCTGTCTATCTATCTATCTATCTATCTATCTATCTATCTATCTATCTATCTATCTATCCTATTGCAATTATCTGTCCTTTTGCTTTTACTCTTCATCCTATTATAAATAACATTACAAAAAAATGTGATGTGCATAATAAACCCCAGCAGCCTGCATTTTCTTTCACCTTCAGCTAAAATGTAGACCTTATCTAAAGCTCACAAAGCGACGACCTGCTTTCAGTCTGGCTTTGTTGTGCAAGCATCTAAATCTAACTCAAGTTATCGAAAGGTTTTTCCGCTAATCTGTCATATTATCATATGACTACATTTATCTCCTGCTGAGATGACCGAAGAACAGGAAAAAAAAACATTATCCTATTTTTTTTCCCTTCACTTTCAACCAGAATAAAGTCTAACTGTATAAAGCTGAACTGATGTGACTCTGCCATTGTCGCTGAAGCAAAATGCTGCTTTAGGATGAATCACAGCAGTGTATGTGCGTCTCTTACGTCCTCCGAGCTGCTCTATTTTACATTAATCTGCACAGCGAGAGCTCGGAAAGGACGGAACGAGAGACACGTCTGAGGAGGATGGGAAGTGAAGTGGGATTCTCATGAGGGCTCAAAGGGAGTCCTTCAGTATATAAACCCACCCACATACAGACTCTCTCTCTCTCACACTCTCTCTTTTTCACATAGTCTCTTTCCCTTGAGCCTTTTTGTCAACTCTGAACACAGCTTCATCATCTCTAGAGAAAGAAAGCTTCTGTAGAAAATGAGAAATGGGGAAAAAAAACAACAAAAAAAGAAAAAGAAAAGAAAACCTTTCATCACATAGTGCATTTTTTGAACATATCCGATCAACTTGAATGGAAGGAAACAATAGAGGCTGGTGAGGAAATGACCTTTTATAGCTGTTATAATGTAATTAATAACAGAACCCTACTTGTTACTTGAATGTACAAAAAAATAGACGCAACTGTAAATGGAAAAAAAATGTGCTACTGATTTTTAGCAAAAAAATGTAAATGTTAGGGGTGACACGGTAGCCCCGGAACTTAAAGGTTGAGGGTTCAATTCCCACTTTGGGTCTGTTTGCATGGAGTTTCCTCCGGATTTCCTCCCATAGTCCAAAAATATGCAAATTAGGCTAATTGCCATTTAAATTTGTGTGTGTGTGTGTGTGTGTGTGTGTGTGTGTGTGTGTGTGTGTGTGTGGGTGTGTGTGTGTGTGTGTGTGTGT
>JAOTRS010000036.1:28243685-28257194 GCA_028565755.1 Dinotopterus cunningtoni
TGACTAGTAGTGTACATCAGTTTATAACTACAGTTTTATGACTGTATTTTATATGTTACCATACTCATAATTTTCACGTGCACACATTGTTTTTCTTGTACTCATCCAACCCTTGATCAGTTTCAGAGGAGATTTCAGATCACATCACCACTGTTAACTGGATATTCTTTGTGTGCTTGGTTGTTTCTCAACCCATCAGTGACTCAAAGGTCAGTAAAAACCACAGCAACATTAATAAGGATGAAAATAAGACACGCTTCGGTTGTTACCGTGACCAGATCTCAACCCAAATTAACGCCTATGGGAAACAGACTGGCATGTTAGATAGTACTGTTCACCACCAACACCACCCTCAAAACACCAATTGAGGCAATATCTTTGGGATAAATGGTGTTTATTCTTCTAGTACAGCTTCGGAGGCTTTTGATATTTGAGCCAAGAAACAATAACACTGTTCTGGCAGCTTGCGTTGACCCAACACCTTGCTCATACACTTTATGTTGTTTTATTTTTTTTCCCCTTAATTAGTTTCCCATCTGTATAAATCTTTAACTGTATGCCTACATACAAGTTGTGTTTGGAAAACCAGGCCAGATGTGTTATGCCAAAGTATTGTGCTATTTTTTTAAACAGACTCCTTCATCCAGATGTTTCTTTGAAGTGGCATTCGTTTAATAATTCTTTACTGTGCAACACCATCCCCTAGCTTGCTGTGAAGAATGTAATTAAACCATAAAACTATGCTTTTAACTCCATTCCTAATAGCGTTTCTTGAGATTGTTGGGTTCTGCATACAGCCAAATAAGCCTCTTTTAAACTCTTCAGAATGGATTATTGAAGATTGAAATCAGATGGAACTATTGTGTGAAGGGCTCTCCTAAAACAGGAAGCACTACATCCTTGTAAGGACATGGGGCCTTCCTTATAGGAGAACATTTTTACACCCCGCAGTGGTACCAGATACAGATATCAAGCATAAGTGAAAATTAAAAAAAAAAAAAAAAAAAAAACTCATCCAACAGCAAATCATGTGACTCAGGAGGATAGGAACAAGATGAAGAAGTGCCAGGAACCATAATTTACTTATGCAACTGGATAACCACAACACCCTCCCTGTGTAATATTATATACTCTATGATCCTGATGGGGGTTTGCATGTTGAATAGGTTCTTTGTACTGAGGCATGTGTTCATGCAGGTTTAGTGTAATGATACTTTATTGTTTTATTTGCTTCATCATATGCTTATTCGTGGATGTCTTGCTGAACTTGTTTAACTTCAACTCTGAACATGAATCTCGGCTAATAGCGTTTGCGGTCACACATTGTTCACCTCTAAACTTCTCTGACTTTCCTCCGAAATATGTGACATTTCTATTAGAAACGTCTCACAATCATGGCTTTGAATGTTTACAGTAGATTCATCTGAGACGCTTACGGAAATGAATTGACTTATCATTTTAATAAGAGGAAAATCTCTGGTTCACTTTCATTGGAATGCACACAAGCACTAGGGTTGAATCTCTGCACCCTGGTTGGCATCACATTTGCCCTGGTGGTCATTTTGCCATTAACAATTTCATATAATCATTAACCATTAACAATTTCATGTAATCATTATAAAAGTAAGTGAAGGGGCAGAAGCTACAGTCATAACATTGATCCGAGCTGTTTAGCACTGTCCAAATACGATCTATTACAATTTGTGCAGATTGTTCTACGTGTGGGTAAGTCCTGTAATCGAAAACGATTTAAGGTAATTTTGCTTAAAATTTGTTTATTATTGTATGTTCTTGGAGGGTTATGTACTAAACCTGTGTATGGATTTTCGCCACAGATATGCTGACAATGTTTGGAGCTGAGACAAGTGCATTCCACGTGTCCATCTGCCTTTTTCTGCTCTTCTTGGTTCTTCTGTACTGGTGAGTTACTGTAGGTTACACACAGTTATTGTAAAATCATTTCATATTGTAACCTATTCGGAGTTTAGTTATAAAAACGCCTTCAGTGAGTTACTGTACATGATGTTTCTTTCATAAGGGTGTAGGTCATGAGAGGCTTATACAGCTTCAGTAGAGATAACAACTAGTGCTGCACTTACTAGAACCTGATTAACCTGTTTATATGTACGTTATAAAACCTTTCTTTTTATTATTATCTTTTATTTGTTTTTTATCTTTATGTCCAAAATATCTAAAAATAAAAGTTTTACCATGCAGCAATTATGAATTTTAGATCTGAAGGTTTATATCAATCAGCCATAACATTAACACAATTAACACATTAACATTGATTATCGATTATGTACTAGTAAACTTGGCACCCCAAGGCTTACCCAAGCCAGCCTATCTGGTCCAATCCCACAGAAAAGCCAAAGTAGCACAAATTGCCCCGCAAAATAAATTAATACTGGGCACAACAGAAAGGCATTCACCATGGCCTGCCATGCATGTGACCCAGCGGGCAATGAACTCAAGGTCTTTGACCCGGCCTCCAAACTCACTAAATCCCACTCTGATTGAGCAGCCATGGGACAAACAATTCAAGGTCCCACCACGCAACCTACAGTATACCACCCAAAGGATCCACTGCCAATGTCTTGGTGCCAGACACCACCGCACGCCCCCCAGAGGTCTTGTGGAGTCATGCCCCCAGGAGCATTGTAATGGTAAAGCTGATCTGTGTATGTTATATAATATGTTATTATATTATAAATGATATGATGATGTAATTTTACTATATAAGTTTTAATATTTTTACTTGATAAGAGAGTTTTATTTTGTATAGAAAGTTAAGAATCTTGGATTGGGAGGAACAACACTTAATAGACTAAGAAAAACTAAAATGACATTGTACTGATTAGATAGGAGTTTACATCTTTTGTATTTAAAAAAAAACAAAAAACAGTCATAGATCTATGAGACTAGACACAGTTTATGAAAGCATTAAAAGGTCATACAGATGTGCGGGTGCTGCAGTGGGGACTGATTTTTAGTAAGATTCTAGGGCTGCCCAATAAACTATCATTTATCTAAGTCGCATTTAACATAACATAACATAGTAATGAGCTGTATTATTGCTTGCTGTAACCTGTAATATAGTAAAACTGACTTGAAAAGTAAAACATTTTTTTTATGCATGTCCTTTTGTGATAAATGCATTAAAATAATTGTAAGATTTAAAAAAAAAAGTAATTAAGTACTACAACAATATTAAGTATGCAAATACAAATAAAGGGAATAAAGTGAGACATATTGGGAAAAATATTCCCTACTAAAGAGATTGTAAGACTTAATTCGCTCCCTACTAAGCTTGCAATTCTGTTTATTACTTTTGGTCTGTATTTTCCCATGCCACGATGTTGCAGCTGATTACTGTAGAGTTAATGGTATAGAAAAACTTAAAATCAAGATGTAATCATTTTAAGTTTTATGCACATTGGGTCTAGTTTCAGGATGTAACACTGCTAGTTTAGTTTAGAGGATCACGAGGGCAGTCTGAGGGAGCATAATCTTATTTTGAGGTGTTTAATAATTAACCACATGCCTGAAAGGCAATTGCATTTGCGTCAATTAGGTATTTCTTTACCTTTGTGTAGACTGGGAGTTAATGTATAATAAAGATATCAGTTTGAAAACAAACATTAAAAACAATGCTTGTAATTAAAGTAGAAGACTGTGTCTTTTGCTAAAATGTCCATATCAGAACCTTCTTGCAGATATGGGTTTTTATGGTGCTCTTGGAGCTTATTATGTTTTAATGCAGTTTAGCGCATTATTATTATATGAGCTTCAGATGTTTCTATTCCTGTTCTTTTTTGCATCCCTTGAATCCATTCGGTCATTCAGAGCAAGTAAATTCCTGTCTGCTGGCAAAAGTACACTTACAATTCTTCTTTGACTGAAGGAGGTCGGTTATGTAAAAGCCTGTTATGCTGTCATCTTACAAATGAAGATTTATATCAGTGGATGAAACCCCCCTGCAGGAGGACAATCCTGGCACTGAGGTTAAAAAAAAAATAGACAGGATTTAGGATAGGCAATGTTGATGGGCTTTTCTGGCATGCCTCCAGAGCAGAAATAAGCCACATTAGAGGATTAGACTCTGGATTTGAAACTTCATGGCACTGTAGAAGCCGGGTGTCATTGAAACTCTTCTTGTCAAACATACCATGCACTTAGAAACTACAAAACCACATGGGCTAATGCAGGGAATGAAAATGTCCTGAGTGACAGAGGAGCTGGAACAGCTCCATCGCAGAGTGAAGAAACCGCAGGCTTGCTTCATGATCAAATGAGTTGATTTTACCGCTGATGTAGGTTGCTTGCTTTTGTGGTCCAGGATCGAATCGGCGTAGACAGGGCTCTTTCGAAAGGGACCAATCTCCCTAATCATATGTGAATGTAATGTGTGTGAGACAGGATTGAGCCTCAACTGGACTATCTCCCCCTACTGGCTAGTAAAATTATGTCAGGGTTGTAAATTCATGGCTGTGCAAAAACAGCCAACATTCTTCTTGTGTGTGTGTGTATGTGTGTGTATGTGTGGTGTCAAATGGGATCAGATATATATATTTTTTGTTATCAGTTTCCTACATAACCCCCAGTGCTGTACAACTACTTGCCGCCAATAGGAATTAATCTGTGCTTCACTTCTGCATGAACAGAGCAATGCAGCAGCACTTTAGACTGTCCATCTCTTACCTCATAATCTCGGAATGAAGCATTAATTTTAAGCTTTTATGCTAACAATTTTTCACTCCATCAATTAGGGATAGGAATCACCAAAGATCACAAGATACGATATTATCATGATACCAAAGTACCAGTTGGAATTGTATTGTGATTCTGTATTTATCATGATTTTTAGCAATATTATAATTTGATATTAATGACTTTTATTTTATTTTTTTTTAATTTTGTTACAATTCTAAACAAATTTAGTAAATAATTGGTTCATACCGAACAGGCCCACCTCAAATGCAAACAAATATTAATTAAAATAAAAAAATATATAAATAAATAAAGTCGAGACATGAACTGTGACATGAAAGAATGAAAATATATAACATGAATTATTAATTTATCTCCACCATTAGTGTATTCGACCTTGTCATAAATCATCTTCAGTGTAAACATATTTTTGTTTCAGGGTGGAGTTTTGTTGAGTCCTTTTGTTACACCTATAATTATTGTTTATAATAAACTTTTAAAGGTTCAAAACATACACCTGGCCAGGTAAAAAAACATATAAATACTGTAAATACTGTACTAAGGGTGAAAAATTTACACGTTTAAAAGACCACCACAGTGACACACACAAAAAAAAACTAGAGATTAGTGCGAAAACTATGCTTGAATAGGGGAGCAGAACATAAACAGGAACATATGGGCTACTTGAAGAAAAAAAAAAAAAGCTCTTAAATATAATCAACTCATCTGAAGCTCCGATACGATAAGATTATAATTTAGTTGATTTGCCTCGGCTGAGGAATGTGCTTTAAAGCCAACCGGGCTAAATGCGGGTTAATATGAGGCAATCAGACACCACTCATGCTGGATCTCTGAATAATCTTGGCTGCGTCGTTTCCTGTGTGGGGTTATTATGAGGTTCAGAATAGAGCTTAGTCTTCTCTGAGTTCAGAACGACTTTCTTTGAAATGTGAGAAGCAGTTATAGGTTAATATGCGATTAGGTATATTGTGTAACGGTGTAAGATATTATATTAATTATCTTAATTTAAAGTGATATAGTGGAGAGGATGATATATTCACACAGACTTGTTAATAAAATGTGAGAATGTAACACTGAGCCCATCTGTCTGTCTAATCAACTTCTGATGCTACCAAAGGCCACAACATCTCCTTTACATTATACGTATCTGTCATTCCTTTTCACCTTGTCGAAGTTTTTCTCATGTTTCTCCAGCAGTTCAGGTTTAGCTACATTCCTCGAGTGGTTCACAATGTGTCCTGTCCTCTCCTCAGATGAAATCTTTCATCTATTGTGTTTAGCAACATCATGCATTAAGACATTATTTGCATAATGATGCTGATATGCACCCAACCTGCCGCACTATAGTATTCCCAGCCATGTTAACTGAGTTTCAGTGGCCTCCTGTGCACTAACACGTGCTGCCACTGCATTCAGGGCCTGGTGATCGTATCAGGCTGTGGACAGCTGACGCTGCAGCCCAGCAGTTATGTGGCCAGATTGACTTTCTTTGTCATTGGAGCTGTTATTGCTTAATTGAGGGCTTTTGGACAGCCCATCCATCACAGTTGTTAATCATATCAAGGGCTCACACCTCCCTGAGAAACCTGCTACCCTCAGTCTTTTCCATGGCAATATCCTGATAATAAAACTAATATTGTAATTTAGTCTAATTTCTCATAGATCCACCACGCACTTTAGATGAGCTCTCAGCTGGATGCGGCAGGTTGCTACCGCAGACAGCACTGTTAATGGGGACTGGAGCGCCATCATACAGCATAAAGCCCAGTGGTCTTCACACCTCTCATGCTGCTGACGAGCTTAATTTGAGCAGTCTGTGGACTGAATCTCATACTGCAAGAAAGAAAATGCAGCAGGTGAAAGTCAAAGCTGCCAGATGAATCCACTGGTGAGATATGAGTAGTGATTTAAGTTAGATTTCATCTTTGTTACCTTTGAAGACATTTCTACTTTATTTTTTTTTTGATTTATGGATAGCTGGGACCGGAAGAGAAAAAAATCTGCAAAACAAACACTACCATTATACTCATTATAAACATGCTTTTTAACTAATCTTCACTTGACACCTATAAATTATCACCAAATCTATTTATTGCCCCCACCCCCCACAAAAAAAGGTCTAATTGTTGGCCTGTATTAAGCAATAAAAGCACGAGCTTTTAGCAAGAACTGTAAACCATCAAACATAGTACTGAAACTAACTTCATGCAAGAAATGTTATTTGGAAAAAAAAATTAATGACTGTGAAGTTGCATGGTATTAAAAAAAACAACAACAAAAAAACAAAAACTGTAGAATTCAGTTCAATTTAATTAATTTTTTTATTTGTATAGCATGACATTGTTCAAGGTAGTTTTACAGAAATAAGGAATATGCATAAAATGTAAAAAAAAAAAAAAAAAGATACCTTTTGTCCCTGATGAGCAAGCCAGGGGCGATAGTGACAAGGAAGAGCTTCCTGAGCTGGCAAGAGGAAGAAACCTTGAAACGATCCAGAGTCAAAAAGGGAACCTATCATTATTTGGGTAATAGATCAGATCAGATAGTTTGACCATAAATCAACCCCTACTATGTCTGTGTGCTATAAGGTTCAATTATATGGCGGGAATATATCATAGCTATGTTTAATAGTGAAAGTAAGAGTGTTTCCACACACACAATGTGATGAGAACTGACAGTAAACAACTGTGTGGCCATGAGAAAAGCACTAGTGAGACTAATTGGCTTTCAGTTTGCTAGGGAGCATAAAGATGTGACTTTGGAGCAATGAAAAAGGGTCAGGTGGTCTTATGCGTCCAAACTGACCCTATTCCAGGGCGATGGACGCGTCAGGGTAAGAAGCTAAGCGCATGCAGTGATGCACCCATAATGCATTGTGCCCATTGTACAAGCCTCTGGAGGCAGTTTTATGATCTTGGGTTGCTCCAGTGGATCAGGTCTTGGCTCAGCAACGTTATGTGGCAAAAAAACGAAGTCAGCTGATGACCTGAATGTACTGAATGACCAAGGTATCACATCTATGGAGTTTGGCATGTGTGTTCATGGTACAGGCGTATTCCAGGCCTCTGGGTAATCATTTTCACACTTAAATTGGCCACCACACTGCATGCGGTAATCAAAGATAAATACAGTTGAGCACATTAATAGTGTGTGACTTCTTTTGGCAGGAAGAGTGTTTTTAAAATGTATTTATAAATATTTGTATGTATATATATGAACAGTTTGACAGCAAAATATGATAAACACCATTTTTTGGCTTTTACTCATTTTGAAAAATTATTCTCTGACACACAAGGTTGTCTATAACAAAAAATTGAATTTTAAATACGCTATATAACCTTATTTTAGAAGCTTTAAATTTCCATGTTTTAAACAAACCATGACACATGGCCGCAATTTTAAGCAAAAGGCGACGCGTCATGAAAAACCAATTGCTTTTTCTGACACATGATAAGTGAAATGAAACTACGTGCTGTGCAGCTCAGCAGTTGCTGTGAGTGAATTAAATGCACTCGGTGGATTTTTGGAAAATGTTAAAGCCAAGAAAAAGGAAATCTACCCTCTTATTCTGTAATTGCAGTCACCCCAACAGTAATGAATTAAAGGATTGTGTCACTTCTTTTTCACCGACAGTGAAAAAGAACATTAAGGGATTTAGATGTTGTTCGAACACCATATTATATACTTCATTAGTGTAAGAACTGTGGTAAAGCAAGATCATAATCAAATCATGGGTTTTTAATTTAAACTTAACCAACATATTAATAATCATAAATTGCCTTTTTAATTGCCCCAAATACAGCTGCAGGATTTATCCATTGCAAAACTGATGGAAGATGGAATTATAGCTTTTAGCAAAACTTACACTGAAATAACCAAAACAATTTTTTCATCTTATTTTAGTAAACAAACTTCATAGTTATTTTGATTAAACCAGTCATCTTTTAAATCAACTAGAATGTTTTTGTGATTTGCGATTTTTGCAATAGAAGAACAAGTTAGATTTTGAAATATTTCATAATTTTAATTACCCAAGCTGATAAATACTGTACATACTTATGACGTTACAACAAAAATATCAAGTTTTGCCTACAACTACTTAAAACTTTTTTCTACACTCATCACCCATTTATTGACAACATCTTCACATTCATGCAATTTTGTAACAAGCCAATCATGCAGCATTGCAACGCAGAAAATCATGCAAATGCAGGTCATAACCTTCACGCCACACATTAGAATGGAGAAAAATGTGATCTCTGTGACTTTGACCTTGGCATGGTAGTTGGTGCCAGATGGGCTGGTCTGAGTATTTCAGAACCTGCAGATATCCTGGGATTTTCACTCACAACACTCTCTAGAGTGTACAACGAAAGAAAAACATCCAATGAGCATCTAAGCGCTGCAGGTGGAAACACCTTGTGTATGAAAAAGGTTACAGTTAGAAGGTCAGGGTGGTTTGAGCTGACAAGTACTGTAAGCTACAGCGACTCAAATATCCACCTCTAAAACTGTGGGATGAGCACAAAGGCATGTAAGCATATCGGAATGCACCACATGGACACGGGTTCACCAAAACTGCACAGATTGCCCTAGTAGTATACAGATCCTGTACTTAAGTAAAAGTAGAAGTTCTCCTTTTACTTGTGTAAAAGTACAGAAGTAGTCATCTTTAAACATGCTGTTTTCAGCACTGTCTGCAACAAGCCTTGCTTCTAATTTCAAACACCTGTTGTGTTATTAGGCATGTCTCGAAGGAAAGACATAATCCACAATTACACATAATAGTCTCCTGGTGGCGAAATTTCGACGTTAAAATGACACATTACTGTGGTTACGTTACGCACCTCCATGCAGAAATGTAGTTAAGTAAAAGTACAAATATTCACTGTACTTTTGAGTGGAGTAAAAGTAAAAAGTAATAAAACTACTGAAGAAAAGAACAAAATAACAACAAAGTACATTTACTTAGTTACCTTAAATGTAACCTTTAAAGTTAACCTAAATTCATCATACTTTAAGGTTTTTTCCTTTAATCACAGTTCTAACAACACCAAGATCTAACAATATCAAGTAAAACTCAATTGTCACACATACCCATGTCCTCTAGTTTACAGAGCTCTAGCTATGTATCTAACAATCTCTGGTGAGTCCCTGCAGAGAGATGGAAATAGCAGAATGTTATTGCTGTGCTGAGACCCCAAGAGAGCAGGCCTGGGATTTGGAGAGGTGTGACGGAACTATAGCGACTTACACTATATGACTAACATAAACTCCAGGGATGTCGCAGTAGGGCAGCTCACATGTCTGTTGCACCTCTATTTTTGGTTATTGTTATCTTTCAGCATGCACCTGCATGCTCAGTGCCCTGTAGCTGCAGAGAGAGCTCATAACAGAACATGCAGTGAACCTCCAAAAAAAGATGGAGATGGCTTTTTTTTCTTCCTCGGTTTTGCGTTTGTAATGCGCCCATATAAATATTCTAGACACTTGCTGTAGGAAAAAAAATCATGCAACTCTGCATTGTTTGAGCATAAGGCCTGTTTTACGACTAACTTTATGACTTATGAAATAAAAAGTGTAGCACAATGTCATATTTCACCCCACTTTACCTCTTACATATGAGATCGTTTTTGGGTGTGCGAAAAAAAGATAAAAAAAACATGTACAGAGCTCTGGCCTTTCAGTTTGACATTAAATATTATCAATATACTCACTCATTTATCGCATATACCAATTTATCTGGTATACAGGGTGTCAGGGAGCCAATCCAATGCAGGGCACACACACTACGGGCAATTTGGGAACTCCAGTTAGCCTAATCTGCATGTCTTTAGTCTGTTTGAGGAAACCCACCAAGCACAGGGAGAACATGCAAACTCTATGCACACAGAACTGAGACGGGATTTGAACCCGGATCTTAGAGGTGCAAGGCGACAATGCTAACAATTAATCCACCATGCCGCCTATCAGTTTACTAGTTGCTAAATTTTTATTTTATTTTATTTTGAATTTTTCCCAGATTTTCTCCCTAATTTAGTCATGTCCAATTCTGCCCTGTCACTAGGGCCCTCCCACATTAAGGCTACTACTACAACTCAGTCGGGAGGGCCGAAGACTATCACATGTGTCCTCTAAACCATGTGACGCCAGCCGATCGCATCTTTTCGAACTGCTTGCTCACGCACCGCTGGTGGTGGCGTAACACGCTTGCGTGAGCATCTGATTGGCTGTAGAGCCGTGATTAATGCGGGAGAACTAAGTACCTCTCATTCCTCCCCTCTAAGTAAGCTCGGCCAATCAGCTCTATCTAGACCTCCGGCTGCGACCCGGGAATCAAACTCGCTATCTTCGGATGATAGGGCGAGCACTTTACCACTGCGCCACTTGGAGGCCCCCCAGTTGCTAAATTGGTTATGATTAATCCTCCTACTAGAAAGAGTAACAGCACATTTCAAGTGTACTCCCTATGTCTTCATAGGTTTCATCTGGGTTCTCTAGTTTCCTCCTACCCCTGAAAAACATATGACGTGCACACGTGAGAGAGAGAGCTATTCAAATAGACAAACATGTTTTAGACAGTTTAATAACAGCTCTTAATGTTCATTTTCAGAGGTCATGTTGGATCTGGAGGCTACCCCAGAAACCCTGGGTGTGAGACAGGCACCATACACACATCATTTGCACGCTCTTTCACACCTTAATTAGGTCTAGCCGGTTCTCCTGCATGTTTTTGGCCAGTGGGGGGAAAAAAACAGAAGGAAACCAGTGGAAATACAAACAGGAAAAGGGAAAGCCATACAGTACTAAAAGAAAAAAAAAGTGAGGGGTGGAGGTCAGTTCTTCTGAGAGAAGCTGTAGTGGTGCTCATATTAATGTGCCTTCAGCAGACATTTTTTTTGATGTCCATATTGGCCACTTGACAATTCACACTATCCAGCCCATACTACGAAGTGCGATATAAATAAAACAGACCTGAATATGAAAAAATGTTGTCCGTATACTAGTATTATACAGTAATGTACTAAAGGAAAAAATGAGATGAGCTGGTGGGTCTGCTTTTTCTTTTGCAAATCAGTACAGTTTTTCAGACTGATCACTGTTTCTATCCTGGTGGGTGTGGTCTCTTCTATCACGACTCCACCCCATTCTACAAGATACAAGGCATCACTGAATGATCATATCTGTATCATTTACATTTAGGGCACGTCTCATTATACATTTGAACAGTTGAGGGTTAAAGGCCTTGCTCAGTGGTTCTGTAGGTTGGTGGTTCTGGGGTTTGAACTCATGGCCTTCCTGTCAGCAATCCAACGTCTTAACCACTGAGCTTCCCCTGCCCCTGAGTATTTATATCATATTCTGTGGCTTGCATACTGTAGTCACCAGATCGCAACGTAACTGATCACCTATAAGAGATTTCCTAGTGACATGTTAGGCGGCATTCTCCACCACTATCATTAAATCACTGATTGAGGGAAAATCTTTTGGAAGAATGTTGTTTTGTATTGTACATTTTATAAGAGAAAAGCACATAATATAAGTAAAATGCGTTACATTTTGATAATTTAGACATTCATATCTGTGTCAGTATCTATTTGAAAAAAAAAATCATAATTTATCAACGTCTAATACATTTTCTTACAATCTAATGTGTTTTCCTTTAATAAAATTCCCATGCTAAAATAAAATACCTGGTCAACATACAGGGATCACATGCATGCTTTTAATAAGCACACAATGTTTGTCGTCTCATACAGATTAACACTGATATTTACACATCACACCTTTGACTGTCAAACATAGAAATATATCTGCCAATAATTATTACCGAGTCTACCTCTATATATTCCACATCATACTTGTGGAGTATGGGCCGTGGGTGTGTTGCCCCCAGCTTTTTTACAACATAGTTACTTCTGTACATATGGTGTATGTTGCTCTGAGAGGCCGTTGTTTAATCAAGACTAATATTAATGGCAGAGGGAGCACAGGCTTTGGCTCGCAGCGCTGGGGCCGTGAGCTCTCACATGCTGTGAAGATGATTGATAATGTGATCATACAGAATGGCAGTAATGTGTAGCTACAAGCGTTCTTTAGGCTTCCTGTGTGCACGGCTGCTTAGTGACGCTCCCATTTGCATTATGCACTCAGATTATAGGGGCAGACTTGAGTGGGATGTTAAGTGGTTCTTTCAGTCGCTGAGATTTTGCATGAACGTGAATGTGGATATGGATGAGGTTAGGAATAGTGAATAGATACAGCATAAGGTTAATGTAAATTGCTAGTGTATGTTTAGTCTCATACTGTACTGTGGTATTAGATGTCCTAAATTTAAGCAAAAATCATATAAAATAAAAAAAAATAAAGATTTATTTTTTAAATGTGTTTTATAATTAAACATAAGCAGCTGTTATTTCATCTGTTTAACCGTATGGCTCTATCTACAGTATCTATCTACCTACATAGGAATCTACCTACGTACCTACCTACGTACTTGTGTCTGCTTGACTTAATTTCTATTCATACAGTATATATTTCACTGCTTGTCTACTGTACAAGTAAGAAAGTTAAATTCTCCCCTAATGTGACCTCATAAAAGAAGAGCCCCTCCCCTGGCTTGTTGCTCAGCTGGGTTGTTCTCTGGAGGGTTGTTACTCATTTACATAGACACTGTAATTTTCTTAAAAAATAAAAATAAATGCATTATGTGAAGAGGGCATTCCAGCAGGACCATTAAAACACACAGGTCTGGGGGAATTCTACGACCTGTTTTTT
>JAOTRS010000036.1:28267992-28279372 GCA_028565755.1 Dinotopterus cunningtoni
ATGAAGTGCATTTCTAAATCATGTATGAAATCTGGATTTTTGTCGCACTGTGTTCTACAAAAATCTCTTTAAATTCTAAATTAGCTGTTAGAAACTGATTACTGTTGTAATGAATTGAATCTCTCCCCTGTAATTTTTGCAAAATTTGCAATCATTTCGCTGCCTATTTGCAGTTTCAAACAGTCCTTGGACTCTGGACAAAAAAAAAAAAAAAAAAAAAAAAACTACCCAAATCCCCAGTAACTGCACTTCATTACTCAACAGTAATGATTCTGAGTGCCTTGTAATGTAAAATGCTGATTTTAGGTTAAATTTAAAAAAAAAAAAAAAAGAAGACGAGTGTCTGTATTTAATATTACAAGGAGTGTTCATATCGGGGCTTTTGATTAGGCAGAATAACAGAACACAGTTATAACTTTATTTCTCTATATAATCCCCTGCTACACTAATGCTCTTATCAAAGCATTGCACTAGTTTTGGATACCATCAAGGTAGACAGTTTTCTCAGAACTCCGGAGCCATGATTGGACTGCCTGCTTGACGTCTGAAACACTGGTCTCCTAGGAACTCCTTTAAAATGGCCCAAACATGTGGAAATGACTTGGAGGGAGGTCATGACTGTTAATGTGCAAGTGGTGTTCATAAATGATTGTGTGTACAGTTCCACAGGCAGATGGCATCTCATCTCTGCATTTTGCCATCAGTTGTCTGTCTATTTTTAAGGGTCATGTGTTCCACTCACTGGATGTTCGAAATCGCCATTCATCATCAGACGCACGGCCTTAAAACGTTTGCACCGTTAAAACTGTGCTTTAAGTCAGTAAATGTCAATCGGTTTTTACGGCATCATGCTCTTGAAATTCCATCTTAAGTCTCGTTTTGACGTGAACGGCCCTCGTAGTTTATTCATATTTGAAAGTTTTTCGTCAGGGCTGTGTGCATAAAACATTATTCAGGTCGCAAATGTGTTGAAGGCATACGACATGTAGCTTACTGGAAGATCATTACTGTCATGCATGCATTTTCACACTGATATCTCACATTAAAAGATGATGAATTGAATAATATAAGAAAGATGTCGGGGAAGGCTTCGGTACTTCAGGCTCTGAGGAATCAAGACATTTATATGCAGAAGTAAGCTAGATTTATCGCTATAATAAAACATGCACATGTATATCTATATGTTTTCAAGTGAGGCAACACTTTTTTTCTGCCTTGGTTGTGTGGTTTAAACATTGTCAAGGTTTTTTTTAACAGCATCCAAACCTGACGTCAATCCCAGTCCTAACCTTCAGATAATTTCGACTAGGGTGATGTGCAGGCGTAGGGGAGTTACGGATGAAACTTTGCTCTGGGCCTGATTACATTCACACGTCAATATTTTCCTGTCAGGTAGCCATGTTGGACTGGATGACCTGACTTTATGTCTCTTCTTACCTTTCTATCGCTCTGGTTTTGAAACCAGACTGCCTCTTCATGCTTTGTTGTTTTTTTTCTTCTCTCTTCTTAACATTTTTTTAACACCTGTCTTACTTTGCAGAATAGTCTTATTAAAAGTGCGATTCAGACTAATGTATGTTGAACATTTGTTTTTTGGCAAAAGAGGATCATACAATACAAATAAGCCTAAATGTTTTTTGTCTAGACAAATCCTGATCCTCTGAAGCCATAAAATCGTATTCAAGGTGAGCACTGAGCACTGAGACAGGAATTGGCTTCGAGATAGGTCATCAGATTTAGCTTTTCAAATGGATCTGTTTGTTTGTCTGTTTATATCTTTATCGCTGTCTATCCCTGCTTCCCCTTGTCACTTTCAGTTCATGTTTCTCTCACTTTTGTCTTTACAAAACAGATTTTTCAAGGTGAAGCAAGCATAATTACTGCTTGTGTGTGTGTGTGTATAGTGATCGCATACTGCCAAAGTTTACCCCGTCTCATTATAGCTAAATTCTTTGACCTAGTTCTACAGACCAGATCTTTTAAGTCTAGCATGTGTGAGAAGGATGCAGTGTGTGTGTGTGTGTGTGTGTTTAGTACTGACAGTAAGCCAGAGCACAAACCGACCCTGAGTATCATGGTGATGATACTTTAGGGAGCGAAAAAGCTTTGTGCTTATTCAATTCAGTTTTGGAACTTTTAACTATAGACAGTAACACAAAGCACCTTCACAGAAACAACCAAGAGGAAAAAGTGCCAAGAAAAATCAAAATGTAGTTTTTTTTTTTTTCTTACAGGTTTTGAAGGTTGTCCTAGCATCGTCCGATTCCACTGAAACAGGCACCATCTACCGATAAACTTTTAACCTAATCTGTAGTAAATCAGTATTTTTACATTACACACTCATTAACTGCATTTAACGCTTTTAACAACCTTATAAAAAATCAACTAAAATATTTTCTTTCCAAATTTTTGTTTCCTTGAGGACAATGACAATGAAAGTTTGTATTTTTTAACAGACCCCAGTATAGGTCACTTCCAAATGGTTGAGATGTTACTTCATGGTAAAAGTATCAATATATTCAATATATTTACTAGCCCTAATAAAAACAAACAAACAAACAAATAAATAAATGTATAGTAATTTTTAAAGTTTTCGGGTATTAGATCCACTTTCTTTCAGATGGTATGCTATTAAAATGCACACTATTTAAATCACAGCATCATCTAGTGTTTTTTTTTTTTTAGAATAGCATACTTCAACAGAGTGGTACCTCAATCAGTTTAAGTTCCACACGTTTTCAATATGGTTTAGTAAATTAAAATGCTCTACCGAAAGGTAGAGCAGAACATTAAGGGGTTAAACACAAACCTCATCATTTGCTCTTCAAGGGAATGATCTCTGCTCATGCTAAATGGAGTGAATGAATGTGTATGAATTCTGATCTCAACAGCTTGCAAAAAGAATTAGAGAGGCAAGTTCAGAAAGTAGCCTAAAAAAATTGCATTGTTTTGTGTATATACACACACACATATACAGTATATATATAAAACCACAGGCATATCCAAAGGGTTACTAGGCAGTTTTACTTTTTTACTTTTCATCACTCTAATAAACACATTTGTACTGCAAGGTTTTTGTTAATCAAGCATCTTTCTACATTAAGTAAGAAACTATTTCACTTGTTTAATATGTGTGGTGATGTTATGAACATAAGCATTCATTGCACAAATTCCACAGTCACAGAGGCCTTTGTGCTTCTTTAGACTGATTATTTGCTATGCCCGGGCACAACACACGGAACCATCGCTGGCATGAATGACACTTGGTCCAATAAGATGTTGGACCACTTCCTGGGTTTTTAGTAGCATACACAGAACAGCAGTGATCTGTGCTGAATACTAAAGCTGTTGGAATTTGTTCTGCCATCCTTTTTCTCTTTCTGGATAGTGGATTTGGGTTGCAGAATGACTTGTATTGAGTTGAGAGGGTATCCTAGGGAAAATCTCAACCATGTCTTTTGCTATTTGCATGCCACATTTTTCTGGTTACCTCTGCTGATGTAATGAATACTGTGCAATAGCAGGCGACACAGTAATAACACAGCTGCGGATGGAAATACTGTAGGAAGTAGTTTTCCCAAACTTTTTGAACATGGATCAATATCTATAAGGTTTATATTATTCTGGATGAATTTAGCTTCAGAGAAAAAAAAAGGGTTCAGAGAGAAAAAAGTTTTTGATTAAAGGTAATGCAAGTTTTTGAAGAAGTATTAATGAAAATATTAAATAAAGAAACTTTAGAAAGTGTACATTTTCAGCTTCAATCCCTGATGTGATCGAGGTCAAATAAATCATTCTTATTAAATGACTGAATGTCTATGAGAGGAAAAGAAAACAGATCTGTGTGAAGCAAACAGAGATAAGATGAGAAGAAAACATGGGAAAAAAGTCAGACATCTTTTTTATTTTAGTATATTTTCTTTCTCTCTATCGCTTGCTCAGACTCCCTTTTTCAAATACACATACACATGCACGCACACTAAAACCGACAACAGCACATTAGTAAGATGCCCTCCATTATGAAATATAACACTTATGAAGGTGATGTTGGGTCCATTTAAAGCTCCAAACATCATCTCTCTCTCTCTCCCTCTCTCTCTCCCTCTCTCTCTCTGTCTCTCTCTCTCAGACACACAGACACAGATTGTACAGAAAGCACATGCACATTACTCTCACTCCAGCGCACCTTCTTTTGTCTTCCAGATTTCATTGAGGTCTGTGCGCAGGAGCTGTCACAGTATTCACGCCGTGTGCCACTTAAATGTGTGAGAAGCTATAAGTGAGATTGCCAAAAATATGAGAAAAGTTTTTTTTAGGCAAGATCAAGGACAAACAGTTGTGCCAGCAAAACAAGTGAACGTGGCTAATCTTTTAGGATTAAGAAAATTCCGATAGGACCAACTTTCCAATGTGGCCTGTCTGCTTCAGTCAGGCTGGCTTTATTGATCTTACCCATCTGTGATGAATCCTCAATTAGGCCTTTGGCAGACTTCAGCGAGAGAGCCATTCATTTGAGTTTAGCCATGCTGCACAGTCTTCTGTTCGGTGTCTAGCTGACACACACACATATGCATGTATACATGCACACACACATGCAGGCACATACTTCACACGTGCGCATCAGACTCCCATGGACATAAACATCACATGCACAGATGCACAAATCCTCGTCTCTTCCGAATGATGGAACAGTAATAAGAGCCTTGGAGAGACGAGATCAGGACAAAAGGGCACACCCCACTGCTTAATGCTTACTGAGGAATGGACTCACACACACATCACTGCCTAATGCCCACCAGGGAATGGCACTGGCTAGCATCTCTGGGTAGGAAAGGGGAGGGCAGAGGGCATGGTGCCAGCGCTGTTCGGCTCCTTCATTAGCTCAGAGATGGCAGAGTCACAAACTGCCATGCATACAAAATCAGGACTGTGTGTGTTACTCTTGCAAGGTTTTTTTTTTTTTACTTTTTTTCCAAAAAAAGAAGCAAATTTATTCCTCATCATATATATATTTATACACACACTATATTGCCAGTATTCGCTCGCCTGCCTTCACATTTGTATGAACTTGAGTAACGTGAGCTATAAGAGCTTCAACTTTTCTGGGAAGGCTTTCCACAAGGTTTAGGGGTGTGTTTATGGAAATTTTTGACCATTCTTCCAGAAACGCATTCGTGAGATCAGACACTGATGTTGGACAAGAAGGCCTGAGTCCCCGTTCTAACTCATCCCTAAGGTGTTGAGGTCAGGACTCTAACTCATCCCTAAGGTGTTGAGGTCAGGACTCAGACCAGTCAAGTTCTACCACCCAAACTCGCTCATTCATGTCCTTGCTTTGTACACTGATGCGCAGTCATGTTGGAACAGGAAGCGGCTGCCCCCAATTTAATGGTCCCACAAAGTTGGTACCATTAGTACCCAGCTAGAAACCGAACAGATTTAATGGTCCCACAAAGTTGGTACCATTAAATTGTCCAAAATATGGGGCCTCGGATTGCCAGACAGAGAAGTGTGATTCGTCACCCCAGAGAACACGTCTCCACTGCTCTAGAGTCCAGTGGCGGCGTGCATTACACCACTGCATCGAATTCTTGCTATTGCACTTAGAGATGTAAGACTTGGATGTAGCTGCTCTGCAATGAAAGCCCATTCCATAGCTACAATGAGGTCTGTAGCTATTGACTCTGCAGGAAGTTAGAGACCTTTGTGCGCTATATATCTCAGCATCCACTGACCCCGCTCTGTGATTTTACATGGACTACCACTTTATGGTACATCGCTAAATTGCTGTCATTCCCAATCGCTTCCACTTTGTTATAGTACCACTAAGAGTTGACTGTAAAATATTTATTAGCGAGAAAATTTCACGACTGGACTTATTGCAGGTGGCATCCTATCACGCTACCACGCTGGAATTCACTGAGCTCCTGAGAGCGACCCATTCTTTCACAAATGTTCGTAGAAGTGGTCTCCATGCCTGGGTCCATGATTTTATAAAACCTGTAACCATGGAACCATGGAAGTGATTGGAACACCTGAATTAAAAGATTTGGATGGTTGAGTGAATACTTTTGCCAATATAGTGCGTATATATAAATATTGTGATAAATTATGAGACACTGCACTTTTCTGAGAAAGTGTGGATATTAGCATATTTTAAATGCATATATTGATTTTTTTTTTACAGATTTTTTGCATTTTTTTCATTGTTTTGCATTTTACAATTTACAAATATAAAAAATAACACTAAATAGATTTACATTATTACATATTAAGTATTAATATATGACATCTATCTATCTATCTATCTATCTATCTATCTATCTATCTATCTAACACTATTGTATTTGTAGGAAATTTTTTGTAAATCTACTATATTGTACTGTACTGTAGAAATGTCTTCAAAAATCATGATTTTTTTTAAACACCCCCCTCCACCCACACACACACTTTATATGCTTTGCTCTTTTTTCGTACACAAGCATTTAAGCCTTTATGAGAGCACACATTGACCTTGGTGGAAAAAAAAGTAAGTTATATCAGTCATGTTATAACAGGCAATTAGTGGAAGCAGACTAAACGACATGGCAACATGAGAGACATATATGAGTCTAAATACTCTCTGGTTGTTGTGTGTGTGTACGTGCATAAAATTGGCCACCCACTTAGAACTGAAAACAAAAAGAGTTCATGTTCAACTCTGTCTCTTTATTGCACTCTCTTTCCCTCTTTTTTTATGTAGTTTTTTTCTTGTGCTGGCTTTTTTTCAACTCCTCATTTGTTTTCCTCTATACTCAATCTCACAAGCTCTGCGTGTTTTTAAAATGCTAATTATCATCACTAACTCTTACTGCGCTGTGGTAAAAACCAACAGAGCAGTGGTAGTTGGATCTTGTGTCAGTGCATAGTATGTATTAGATATTACATATGCATGTGGTTGCTTAAAGAAACTCTTTTGTTTAAGAAAACAGCAAAAAAATTTAGAAGGTGACTGAGGACACACACACACATATAAACCCCTGCACACACTGATCTTGGATCTTTTTCAATGGTTGTGATGTTAGATTTATTAAAGTGTCAATCAACTGTAATGCTCATATAACAAATGTGTTGAGCTGGGTAGCATTTAAAGCAACACACAGACACATAAAGAGCAAAAATGCCTCATCAGTAGTAATGCCTCCTTTTTTTTCTTGGTGAATATATGTGGTCAAATGACATTTCTTGCATTTTTTTTAATTTGGAAATATGTTTGTGTGTGTCCTCTGTAACAGACTGTAACTCTGCATTTTCTACTTGCTTTTAGGGTTCTTTCGAGGGTCAGAAGGCCCTGGTCAAGAAGTATGGCCGTGTATGCGGGTAAGTCAATTAAAAGCAATTGACTCTTCTATTATTATCCATTCGATTATCTATAAATCATTATCTCGTTACGGTCCAAAAGAGAGACATTTTGTTTTTGTGCATCAAACCTCAGTCATTTAGATTTGTAATAAATTAATAACTATAACTATAATTTACAGAATCGTAATGAAAGTGCATTTACAGTATAAGAACAAAAATGACCCTAAACATCTTCGAGAAACTAAAAGTGTATCAACCCTAACTGTGCTATTAAGTCATTTGTTTTCTTTAGAACCCACTTAAAATGATTTCTTTACCTCTTTCCTTGCAGACATCTAATGCTACAATAACCAACAAACTTAGCATTAGGCGAGTGGCCCATTTTCTCTAAACTGCTCCCTTTCTTAGACCTTAAAAGCTACAGCAGCACATTTTATATAAAGCTTCAGGCTACTGAGCAGAACACGGCACTTCTTTTCATACAGATGGTCTTTCTTCCATCCCTTCTTTTTGCACGTAAACATTCATTCATTCATTCATTCATTCATTCATTATTATCTGTCCTCTTTCTCTAGTGTTCAAGTTGAATCAAAATATTTATTTGTCTCGCTTTGAAAAGTACCTGCCATTCTAACTTTACACGAACAGTTACGTGACTTTATGCAACACACATGCCTTTATGCCTCATTTTGGACTCTTTCATAATCAAGAAGTGAGAGCACCTCACAGGGCCTTTAGTGTGTTTTGATTTAGTTCAGGGCAGTGAGATGGGCAACGAGATTAGCTTGTGTTTGATACCACTGCCTGCTTCGAAGAGATCAAAGAAGCAAAGGAGGCACCAGGCTTCCTGTGTTCAATGTGAGCTGTGTGGAGGAACTAAGAGAGAGAGAGAGAGAGAGAGAGAGAGAGAGGTGGGGGGTGGATTTAGATTTAGTGCCCGGAGCAGAAAACAGGGCACTAAGTCGGAAATGCAGGGATATATGTCAGGAGACATTACTACAGCTTTCAGTCAGAGTAATCCAACAGGCTGAGAGTGCATTTCAAAATTGAACACTGAAATACAGTATGCAGTATATCACAGTAAAGCACTCGGATCGCCTCGGATGCCGCGGATCGCTTATCAATATTTAGGAAAACTGAAGTTAACAAAAACATGTCTTTCAAAATTTTTCAGCACTTCAGCAGAACAGCTCGTCTTGTGCTGAATGAAGGTTTTCATTTGCAAGACATTTTCATGTTTAAGTGTCTGGCTGGATGCCAGTGACTGCGCATATTTTTAAAAGGCTTCCTTTCCCAGTGTGAAGGCAAGGATTGCCACAAATTACATGTTTAAAGAGATTACTGCCATGGCATTGGTGCTGGACATCTGGCTTCCCAAGAAATTCAGCATCAAATTCAGCAGTTCTCTCAAATCGGGGTTTGTGAACCCTTAGGGGTCTATAGAACATAGATGGAAGGCTCAAAATTGTTAAATGTAGTTACAGTGGTGAAAATCCAAAGCTAAAGTTGGACTATATACTGTATAATGTCGGCTATAACCTAGTTCAGAAATACATTATGTCTGTATTTACTGTATATAATGTTCATGAAGAAATATGAGGGCTGTCCAAGTCAAACTAGGCGTTTTTGATTAATGCACTTATCCCAGTTTTTCACTAGTGCTTAGATACCATAAAGGTTTCTTAGTATGCCGGAGCGATGATCAACCGCCCATTTCATGTCTGAAACGCTGGCTTCCCATGAACTCCTTTAATGGCCCAAACATGTAAAAATGGCTTGGAGCGAGGTCAGGACTATGCAGGGGATGTGGTAATAACCCCTAGCAGAGTTCCTGTAAGTGGTGTGGTGGGCAGTATGGGGTCATACATTGTCCTGCAAAACCAAAATGTCTTTGGTGATCAATCAGGTCATTTTTCATTAAAGGAAAAGGCCATTGAAGGAGTTCCTGGTAGGCCAGCATTTCAGTAGGTAGTTCGATCATGGCTGCAGCAAACTAAAACCTTTCTACCTTTAACTGCTCGGTCTAGTGGATTAGTGTATCAGGGGATTATATAGAGAAATAAAGGTAGTTTTTACTTTCATAACTGTATTCTGTTATTCTGCACAATCAAAAGTGCCTGTTTGATTTAATAGCTTCTTGAAAAAAGATGCTGAGGAGGTCCATGGAACTTGTTTTAAAATTTAACTACTTTATTTGGCTTATTTTTACTTTTGGGCCCTTTAGATTACAGAAATAACCCATTATATTTTGCTTCAGATCTACTGCCTCTGTAAAGAGCACACACACATTAGCAGCCACATTAACAGGAACACCTGTACTCACTCATGCATTTATTAACCATCCAACCATGTAGCAGTGTAGTATATAAAATCATGGACATACAGGTCAAGATCTTTAGTTAAAGTTCACATCAAACATAAAAATGTGTGAGAAACGTAATCTCATTGACTTTGTGACTGTGGCACGGTTGTTGGTGCCAGAAGGGCTGGTGTGAGTCTTTGAGAAACTGTGAATCTTATGGGATTTTCACACAAAACAGAGTCTCTAGAGTTTACTCAGAATGCCATGAAGAACAAAAATATATAGTGAGCTGTAGTTCTGTGGGAAAAAAAAAATCTCTTTTTGATGAAAGATGTCTGTCAAGAATACCCACACTGGTGTAAGTTGACAGGAAGGCTATGGTAACTCAGATAACCACTCTTTTCAGCCGTGTTGACTAGAAAGGCACATCCGAGGATTCACTGAACCTGGACAGTTTAAGGTTGAAAAATCTCCCATAGACTGGGATTCCAGTTCCTGGCTGACAGGATCCTGATGTGGTCTTCTGGTGTTGTAGCCCTTCTACCTCAAGTGTTAATATGTTGTATGTTCTGAGATGCTTTTCAGCTCACCATGGTTGTAAGGAGTAATTATATCAGTTAACATATTCTGCCTAGCAGTTCAAACCTATTATTCTGTGTAAACTCTAGAGACTGTTGTGTGTGACAGTTCCAGGAAATCAGCAATTTCTGAAATACTCAAACCAGCCCATCTGGTAACAACCACCCTGCCATAGTTAGAGTCCTTGAGATCACATTTTCCTTATTCTGATATTTAATGTTACCATACTGTAAATTATGAAGCTTGATCTAGAGGTACGTATTATGTATTGTTGTTCTGGCAAATGATTGGCTGATTGTTAGTAAGCAGGAGTACAGATGTTCGTTTTGAGGTGGCTGGTGAGTGTATGCGCGATTAAACTAGATAGGAATTTTTCTATTATTGAATTTATTTTCTGTACTGGCAAATGGGCATATAATGCAAATCTTAGGGCAGTTGCTTTGGCAGTCAATAAATGTTTAGGCAAAACATTTGTTTTCATGTTTCAATGTTTAGGCTAAACAATTGTTTAGGCAAACGTGTTTGCAAATTAGTCTCTTCATTAAGATATTGTTAAGAGACAAAAGATAGAGCTCCTTTTTCTGAGTGAAGAATGTGTAGTTATGTAAGTACAGAGCTGATTTGGTTTACTTTAAATGTTATTGTCTGAGCAAATATCTAGTAGATGAAGGTAGATAAAATACTTTAGTATTTCTTAAACAAGTGAAATAAAGTCTTGTTTGCTTATCGTCCTATCCATACCACCGGACTAGACGATAATCAGACGATAATATGGACTACAGCTTTTAAGTGATTCACTTTTTCTCCTTAAACTTTTGTTTTCAACATTGGTTAATAACAATGCTTTATTTTGTATCGTTGCTATGGAGAACTGATTCTAATTTTTAAAAGGGCTAATAGAAATGAGCTTAACGTTTAGAGGAGAAAAAATTCAAGAACATGCCCTTATATGCAAACTTGAATATATGCTTTATTACAATATAATCAATAAAAAACAAAGGACTGTGAGTTCCATGACATTGGTTGTGGTGGCCTGTCTCAGTGATGGAAGAAGGTGTGTGTGTTGTGTGTGTGTTGTGTTTGTGTATCTATCTATCTATCTATCTATCTATCTATCTATCTATCTATCTATCTATCTATCTATCTATCTATCTATCT
>JAOTRS010000036.1:28295632-28320047 GCA_028565755.1 Dinotopterus cunningtoni
CACACAGAGACAGGAATCGAGCCTGGCCGGGAATCGAACCCGGACCCTGGAGGTGCAAAGCGACAGTGCTAACCACTACAGCACCGTGCCGCCTGAAAAGTGAACTGTGTTTGGTTATATAGTCTGAACAATCTGAGCACTATCTGTCTGAATGCTGAACATTCTCCGACATCTTTTTCAGTACAAGTGCTCAATGGAACTCACAGACACACTCAAATATATAGCACAGGTTTGCAATAATGGTGGCACTTTAGCTTTGTGCGTGTGTGTATGTGTGTGTGTGTGTGTGTGTGTGTGTGTATAATTGTGTGTGAGTGTGTGTGATTGTGGAAGAGAGTGCAAAAATACAGATTGGTAATGCACAATTCCTAGCTGAAACCTGCAAACTGTGTGCAGAGAGGAAAGATGATGGAGGGAAAGAGCAGAGGGGGTTGAGCAGGTCTGTTAAGTGTGTACTGTTAAAGGAAATAAAGGGGCTCCGGGTGACCCACATTGCTTTCTTGTCATTTTCACTTCACCGTGAAGTCACATTTCCCTGCGAAGTTGCATTCTCAACTCAGGATCAGGAAAAC
Organism: Dinotopterus cunningtoni; assembly: GCA_028565755.1. NCBI lineage: Eukaryota > Metazoa > Chordata > Actinopteri > Siluriformes > Clariidae > Dinotopterus > Dinotopterus cunningtoni. Next base: position 28,296,205 of record JAOTRS010000036.1, read on the forward strand.
TGCGTAATGCATTATTTCATGAAATCTGTGATTAAGAGGTGCTGTGGGTGTGACAGCATGACTCCATGCTCAGATAAACAACTCAGAGAACGATGTGAGCATGAAGTATTTTAACTACATAAGAGCACTGAGCACTGGCGGTTTTGTTTAGCTCCTTGTCCTCTTTTCTCATAATGCCACCGTAATAGCCGACACATAAACCCGGCCTTGTTAAGCACGCGCCTGCATCTGCTGAATCTTAATACCTGCAGCCAGCAGGCAGCCGCTCGGATCAAACGCAGAGCTGGTCCATCTCAATGACTCCCTTTCTCCTCTTTCATCTTATACACTTACTCTCATTGACTCTCACATGCTCCATTTAGCCCTGCTCAGGAAGTCTGGGTCTCTTTTGCTTTTTTTCTTTTTTCTTTTTTGGGCAACAGGGAGTTTTTGAATGTAAACTTTGGCTGCAGCATTTTGGGCATCATTTGTTACTTGTGGCAGCTTTTACATGGACATCCATTTCCATGCTTTTTGTAAAATGATTGCAAGTTTTTTTCCCCTTACTTGCTAAAAAAAGGAGATTTTTACTTTGAAGTCAATCAAAAAATGTTGGACACAGCATTTAGTACCCCCACAATTAAGTTTCATGTCGTGAAGCGCTTTTGTACACATGTTTTATGTTAAAGTTTAAGTTTCAGTAAAAGTTATTTCGTCGCTCTTGCAGCCCAGAGTTTTGAGCTGTGCATAGTAGCTCAAAAGGTGACAGCAGGACTGGCTTTCTGTTGGTGTGTTTAGGAGACGTGCCTGTACACTCAGCAATAGCCGCGCTCTTTAAGTTTTACTCGGAGCAGCTGGGCATCCGTCCACAGCAAGCCATCTGACCATAGTGGATATGAAGGTCAGTGCGTCCCTCCCGGCTGAGGCTGCACTGCCTGGCATGACTTTTGAATTTAGCTCACTGAGGAGCAAAGGGCCTTTCAGTTTATTTTGTAAATGCATCTAGCTGTGCTCCAACTGAATGCTTCTCAACACTGAAAGCTTTTCAAATGTCACTCTCCTGCTCAAGCAGCACAGAGCGCTGAGTTTGTACCACAACATTGATGTGCACAGATAAAGTAAAAACACTTTTAAATGTCAACCTTTTTTCTTTAGATGTGTTATTTACCTAATTGGTACTTACAGTATCGTGCTGTGTGAATCACTAATTATTGTGTACTGTTACTGATCTATTAATACTACATTCATATTAAAGATGTGTACTGAGCTGAACTTAAAATGGCATTGTTTGCTGTTAGACCAAAATGGTTCATTTGTTTAACAGTTAGTGTCATTAGCTTTCTTGGCTGTAAATGAATCACTGGACGTGATATTTGGCCTCTTTTTTACTTCTTCCAGATGGCACTTATTAGATTACAGACCCAATATAGTTTGGTAATGTTGAGAGATATCATGGTTATGGAGCTGCTGAGGTGGCACCGTGGTTATGACCACAAATTAATACATTTAGACCACAGGTTAAACTTTTTGCAAGTTATTTTGTTACTACGATTTAATATATTAAGGCCACAAATTTGGCTATATTTCCCAAGCTCTATTTTGTGGTCATGAAAAGTGCAACTCAGGGCAGAACCTAAGCATGGCGATGACTGATAATATTTACTCTTTACTACAATTTTGTTATAATTCACAAAATTAAACTGCTCACGACTGCTTAAATGTGAACAGATTTTTATTTCGCCCATTCCCACCAAGTAATTAACTGGAGGCCTTACGTTATGCATGATGATCCAATAACATTTTAAGTCATGGGCTCATGTTACCCAATTTGTGGCCACAGCTTTCCTATCTCATCACCACAAGATAATAATCCCATGAAATGCTTCATGATATTAACTTGTGGCCTCAATACATTTATTCTTGGTCATGCCTTATCAAAAAAATAACCACCATGTCACTTCAGAGGTTTTGTACAATACATGATGGATACAGCAAAAGATTTATTTCTTCAGCACTCGCTGTCAAGCTTTCTTGGCAGTAGATCCTAGACACTAAATTAGTAGACAGATAGGACTGGAGTGTCTTTCACCTTCAGAATGTCACTCTTACTAAGCCTCTGTCTTTTTAAATAAGCAATATTCTTGACTCGGAGCTGCCTCAGAGCTCCAGCATGCAGCAGTTATCAATTATCAATTGGTTTAAAAGGTAAAAACACAAATTCCTTGCTGACTGTCTGTGTGTGTGGAACACATTGTGTCTAGGCTTGTATTTTCTCTTCCTGCATTGTGTGGTGGCACCCCCAGGGTGTCCCTCATTAATTTGCCCTTTTTTTATCTGCATAAATTGCAGAGTGAGATGAAGCAGAGCGTCACCTAATGAGTCAGCCAGAGGTGGGAGACGGGGGCAGGAAGGCGAACCATGTAGCAAAAATTACACATTCACAGCCTTAGCCATTCCTGCTTCCTGAAGCTTCGGAGAAGAAAAAGACTAAATTCGTGTCTGGCTTCATTCCCTATTTACCATAAAGTGTCATGTTTATGAGTTAACTATTTTATAAATCCAGGCTACAACTCATGCAGACATTTAGAAGCATTCATATATAAATGCTAACATAAAATGCACCAGTAAAGCCAACAGGTACGTCGTGGCGTATTTCATTTTTATTAGGATATTCTCTAATAATCTTAAGGTGATCTTTAGTCTGCCCATGTGGAGCCAACCTCAGGAGCATTGAGTGGTTTTTAAATGATGAGAACTCCAACTAGTATGGATTGGGCATGTCCAGAGAGCAGAACAGGTCAGGTGTTGGTATCTCAGGAGTAACGTGGAGTGAGAGAGAGAGAGAGTTGTAACAGTGTAGGCAAAATGCAAGCAGGGACTCTCTCAAGTCTAGCTATGACAGCATAAGTAAAAAAGAGAGCCCGAAGGTAACATAGACATGATGGCTTCTTGGGAAATAGAGGATCCATACACATCAGCATCAACAAACTTGAGGTAATGCTTGAGTAGGGGGTGACAGCAACCAAACATCTCAGTTCACAAAACCAGTCTATTCCCATGAACCCTTCAGGTCTATTTTTACCTGAGGGAAAAAACTAAAAGGCTTGACTTAAATAAGTTTTCTGCTTAGATATCTTATACTGAGACTGTAGTCATGTCCTGAACACTTACAGGAAGTTTGTTTTATAACTATAAGGCTTTGTAAGAGAAAGCTCTGCCCCCTGCTGTAGCTTTCACTACTTGAGGTCCCAACAAACGATCTGCACCTTTTGATCGAAGCAGATGTGGCGGAACATAAAAGATCAGATTTTTCCCCAGGTACTGTGGTTTGAGACCATTCAGTGCTTTATAGGTCAGTAGTTTATAATCAGAGCATAAAGTTTCAGTGAGAGCCAAGGCAGTGTGATAAGATAACATACAGTAGGAGTGATGTGGTCATATCTTCTGGTTCTAAGGAATCTGGCTACTGCATTCTGGACTAATTGGAGCTTGCTTATGCTCCTAGTTGAACATCCAGACAATAATTCATTTCCTATCTTCACATTTCTGAGATAAAAGAATGCCGTCTCAGAAATATTTTCTACAAGAGCTTTAAACAAAAGCTCATGGGCTCAATAATCACACCAAGGTCAGCACAAGTTCTCCTTTCTTGTTAGAATAAAAGGAAGTAAGTAAGGTTAATAAGGTGTTCACTACTATTCAGAGTTTAAAATATAGAGCAGAAGTGCATAGTTTGCTTTTCTAATTCAGACCGATGATCTACTAATGTTATGAACTGACTGGTACCTAATCCACAGTGTAGGGCTTATGAAGGAACACTAAGCTAAAAGCTGTGAGCTAATGTTACTAATGCATGAGTAGATTTATATTAATAGAGCCTGCTATTTTAACCAAATGAGTGTTTACTGACACTCAGTCTTCACCTCTTTTTATATACACTTAATCGACTACAGAATTATTTTAAAGGTTACATTGAGGAAAAGTTAATGACACTATTTGGAGTACATTCCTGGTACATCTCATTTTAAGGGGAAGAAGCATGAAATAGGAAATACATAATAACAGGACAAATGTTTGGGTTTAAACGAGGAAGTAATTGTACTCGATTGCTATATTTGAGTATTACTTTGGCATGTTTATGCTTTATTTGATTAATGTTAAAACTGACTATGTTTTATTCCTTACATTTTTTTATTACGATATTTCAAGTAATTGTTACAAATATTGAAGGTTTGTTCTCTCATGAGGCCAATGACTGTACTACTGACTTACAGTATGTAGGAATTTTGACCTATTCCTCTTAACAACATTGCTACAGTTCATTGAGGTTTTCCAGGCATACGATTATTCACTTATTAAGGTCTCACCGCATTGTAGTTGGGTTTAGGTCTGGAGTTTTGACTAGCCTATTCCAAAACTTTTGCTTATATTTTTCAGTCATTCTGATGTAGATGTATAGTACTGGGGTGCTTCAGATCATTGTCCAGTTGCATGACTCAATTTCAGCCAAGTTTTAGCTGTCAAACACATGGCCTGTTGACTGTGCTGAACACATCCTCACATTTGCCTCTATAATACTCTGGTATATAGAGGAATTCATAACTTTTCTAATTCAGACTGATGATGTATTAATGTTATGAAGCCCATGTCATGTGGCTTCAACATAAGCCCAAATCATCACCCTTTCACCACCATGGGTATTAGGGATGGGAATTACTATGGCCCAGTCGATATGATATTATTACGATATTTTATAAATATCCTGATTCTATGTAATTTTTTGGAGTTTGTTATAATTCTAAACAAATAATTTGCTCCTACCCTTGCAAATTTGTGAATAATTTAGAGTGCACTACCTGTAGGATTATAGAGAAACCGCAACATTTTAGTGTAGGGTCTGAGATGTAACTCTTGGGTCTTTTTGTATTTCTCTGAGCATTGCATGGCCTTGGGGTAAATGTCCACTCAGAGGAAGATTGGCAGGTGCCTTGAATGCTTTCCACTTATGAATAATCTTACTGCAAAACATTGAACTTTAAATCATTTGTAAATTGTTTTATAACTTTTTTCAGATTGATGTGCTGCAACAATTGCTTCTCTAAGACCATTGCTTATGTATTTCCTTCTTGGCATTGTGTTAACACACACCTGACTGCTTCATACCAGCAAACTGAAAGGCTTCTGCTTTTATAGAAGCCTGCACGCCTGCAGATGATCAATTAATCAAGGGCTGATGATTAGCAGTGGCTGCAACTTCCATATTAAATCCTGTGGAACCAGTAAGGGATACTTAGTATTTATTTATTTTATTTTTTTAAGTTTTAGTAAATTTAAGTAAGTTTAGTTTAGTTAGTAATTGTATCATAAAAAAAAGTTAAGTTAATGTTTGTCTGAGGTTGTATTTAAATGATATCAAGACTCGCTACGATCCTATTTTTATTTATTTACAAAAACACATAAAATTAAAAGAGGGGGTACTAACTTTTAAACATTAATGCAGTGTATATCAATTTAATGTGCTCAGTTTAGCATCTAATTAGGTTCACCAATGTACACGTCACAGAAGGCATAAGCTCCATAAAATGTAAAGAAGAACATTCAGGTATGTATGTTTCTACTTGGCAATATTTATTAATATAAATAATATATAAATATATATAATAATTTTTTTTTTTTTTTTACCTCGCTAATAATGGCGTAGGCTAGCATAAATTGGCTAGACAGCTAGTCAGGCCCTGCTAATGGTAAATAGTGGTTAATTTAAATATCTTTTGCTTCTGAATAATTTATTAGGAAACCAGGATCATTCATCCTTTTAACAACCAGAAACTATCAGAGCTGATACTTTTATGCAAATAGTTAAGTAGTTAAGTAGGTAAATTATAAAAATCACTTTTTAAATGAAAACAGAATGTTATAATATTTAAACATTATTTCGTCAGTTTTAATATAAACTTCTTTTATTTTTTGCCAGGTATGTCTATTTACAAAATTAAAATCTGTGACACCCGATGTAGAGGTAGTGTTTGGATGGGAGGGAGTAAGGAAAGGTCCTACCTATGTCAGTTTTGAAAGCTGCCATGATTAAAAAAGGGGGAAAAATGGAATACCAAATGGAAAACCTAAATGTAACACTGCCAAATTAAATGTTACGTTTAATGAGCATCTAAGGACATTCACTATGGACAGAGCACAGGAGCGCATGCGGTAGCACAGGATGGCTGCATTCAATAACAAGAGCGCTTGTGAAACAGTTAAAAGGTTTAATGAAATGTCATATGATTTTGAGTGCCCTATTGAACATACTGTAGCCCTGCTGTACTATCACATGTGGTCCTGTGCTCTCATACCAGTCAGGCGGACCCAGGAGGGGGGAGAGAGTATCAAAGGATTCAAGATCTATACTGTATATACAGTATGTGGCAAAATATACAGCACTGAAATGAAAAGATGAACAAGATTTTCTTTTTGTCATATCTGAGTTTATTTCTCTTGAAAGCTGTTAGCATGTTGATTTAGCATGGTGTGCGTAATAAAAGTCCTCTGCACTGCCTTGCTGTAGACAGTGTTCATATCATTCATGCAGATTCTCAATCCGGATTCCCAGAACAAAGGTTGCTGCAGACTCGTGCAAAAGGAGACAATTTGCTCGCGTAATGCAGGAATAGTTATTGGCGGATCTTCACAGTTGAACGCAGTCTCCTTTAACATTCCACACAAGTAGGCATCAGGTGGTGTAAGATCGGGGGTATGGGAAGGGTATGGGAAGGAATGTGTTCTGCCACAACTGAGTACCCACTGCTGTATGAGCGGAAATAATACATACTCTGCTATGAATACTTTTTCCTTCATCAGGAGACCCATTTCCAACAACAAATGCACAACACAACTTCCTTTTCATCACTGGGAACATGTGCGTCTAGAGCTATGCCCTGTCGACAAACACAAATTAGCAGCCGAGATGCGCGAATTACAGTACTGTATATTTTGTTGCATAATTTAATTTTGTTTTATGTTAATTTTAGGGGATGGGCAGCTGTCTGGATAAAAACATTGGCGAATGTTTTATTCGCCATTTGGAGGCACGTTTGTGTTGTTTTTAATGTATGACGCTACATTTTATAAACTCTGAGTTTTTAGTTGGCAAAGACACCACCTTATATAAACGTCATGCCTATGAGAACCAGGACTTTATACTTCTGAACTTGTGAGCCAAGAGAACTGAACTACATACAGTACAGTACAGTATGTGAACACACACTGATTCAATGCTGCCTCTAACTTCATCAATGAAAAAATGAACTTTTGACTTGAATACATTGATGGCTGGATACTTCCACTTCTAACTAAGTATGCTTTGACACATTATCTATACTTTCAGTTAAGTTTAATATCTCAGTAAATTTCCATCCCTGGAACTTTAGATTCAATATTTTTATTTCAAAAATAATCTGTAAAGATCACGGCAGCTCTTTAGAGAAGCTAAAAGGCGAAGGCAAGGTTAGACAGCTATACATAAAGAGGGTGAAATTATGAGCATGACACAGAACTTCAGGAAGGTGTGAAACAGATAGATTAAGCGGAAGCAAAGAAAGAAGAGGTGCAAGAAACAAAGACAGGAAGTAACGATGACTGGTGGGAGGTGGAAGTAAGCGAGGACTAAATAAAGAGAGAGAGAGAGAGAGAGAGAGGAGCACAGTCTGGCTTTCCTGTATGTGAATAATTCATTCGTGCTGTGCCTGTGAGGTTGAATCTCCAGGGGGCTCTTTCCCTCACTCATCACCCTTCGCACATATCACTCAACCCCAAATAAAGACCATGCATCTCGACTGCCAAACTCAATAATCCACCACACACCAAAGCACTACAGCTGTCAGTTTCTAATGAAAGTGCTATTATTTGGCTTGTAGCTTTGTGCAAGCCTTGAAAGAAGAGTGTAGAAATTATTCCTAACTTCCTGATTGTGAACAGTCCTTTGTTTTTCGTAAAGGAAATTTGGTGTGCTTGGTAATTCAGGGATCAAGAAAAAGGGTGAGATTACAAGAGTCAGAATTGCTTCACTCTCTTATTCTGTTCTCCCTCTTCATGTGTCTCTCTGTGGATCTCTCTCTCTCTCTCTCTCTCTCTCTGTCTTTCTCTCTCGCTAGCTGAGATGAAGGCTGTCTGGTGTGTGAGTAGCCCCGCACCCCTGGGGTCAGAACTGAAAAGCTTGGACACTTTGATTAGGAGAGCTGAAGCTCAGCAGGTGAAAGACACTGAACCATACTCACAGCCAACTCTCATCCAGTATCTCATCAAACTGGAATAGAAGTGTTTATTTAGTGTGAGATAAAATGAAAAGAGGAGCAGAGAGAGATGGGGGGGACGAATCAAGACATTGCAAAGAATTTTAAAAATAGCGTCATCCCATGAATTAATATGTGACCTTTACTGAGATGGCCATAATTGCTGTTCCTCAAACAGACAAAAGGATTTGTGTAGGACTATTTTTCCATTCTTAGTCAAACTATGGGAGACAACACAGAAGTGATGGGGATGAATTGTGTGCAAACAGTGAAAGGCAGAAGGAAGTGTAGAGAGCTGAGACCAGTGATCATCAAGGGAATGTTCAGAGACTTACCTGACTCTCTCTGTCTCGCTATCTCGCTGTCTCTCACTCTGTGGCTCTGGCTCAGAATAGTGGAACATAATAATGAAAAATTAGGATTTTCAAGGAAAAGCATGATGGATCTGCAGTTAGCATTTCTGACATACAGTACACCATACACACTGTTCATACTGGCTGTGCTGAAGTCTAGACAATTACCGCATGTCTCCCCATGTCCTCATGGGGTTCCACCAGGTCCTCTGGGTTTCTCGTACTTTCCAAAAACATTCACAAGCTGCACAAAGCATAAGCTGGATTGGATGTAGTCATTTGTCCCTAAGATTAAATAGGTGTTTGAGGGTGCATGGATTCCTTGCACCCGGTTTCTGTATTAGGCTCTGGATGTACAGTACCATGACCCTGACCAGGATACGGCAGATTAAATGAAAGATATGGACATTACTTGTACATTTCTTAAATAGATGCACATTTGGAAAAAAAAGATGTAACAAAAAAAAACTACTTGTAGTTATCACTGTACTAAAAAGATTTTAGCCCTCTGATATTCTCAGACCAAGATCTATTTGTACCAGCAGAGAAATACGTACTGTATGTTTATCCTTAGAAACTCCAACCCACTTACTGTATTTGATATGCTGTAGATAAGGCTCTAGTCATATGCTAGTTTGACATTTAATATGTCAGCTGTTTAAAAGCATCATAAAATCATCTTAAAATGCTTACAGCAGCATCTGAGCTGCTAGCGGGAATTGCTTTAGTAGTCGACTGCTTATTTGCTGTGAAGTTACAGCTTATTCCGTGGTAATTTTTGCTGTTCAGTGCTGGTATTTCTTCTTAACTGCTGTCAATATTGGTCTACATTATGATATGTAAGTTATTATATTATAAAGTCATATGCCAAATCATAGTAGCAAAATTGTGCAAAAAAACACAACACAGCCTATTCACTGAAACACAAATCATGTAGCTACACATACAATAGTCACCACAGTATATACAGTATGCTTAAATAGCATTTTTTGAACTATAAAAGCTGGCCAAGTTCAAAGTTGTAGCCCTGTAGGTTCTTTGTAATATTTAAAAACAAACCAAAAATACTGTACAAGTTGATTCCATCATCCAAATAATTTTTGCTCAGTGGTGGTCCAATGGTATTTCCTTTACACTATGGATAAGATAAATCCAAATTGGGTCATGACAAATTATGCATGGACTACTGCCAGCAATTGAACCCAGATAAAATGGTGAGTGGTTGTAGGTTCTACTGTTGCCAGTTTTTAGACTCCTACTAAAAACTGGCAAATGACATTGTACTGATTGCTGTACACTTTATAACATTTAAAATAATGTGTTTGGCTTGATGTTTCTGTATGCTAATGAATGCAGCACCATTAGGAGTTCTTTTCCTAATTTTGGATTAGTTTGACCTTAAGTTTCTCTGCAGTAGCTTGTAGTAGTTGAGTTGCAAGTTTATTAAGTCTGCTTGTACTCCTCTGCCACATGGGTGCACCTTGTTGGTATAAAGTTATCGACTGTAGCTGATAACTGATGGTGTAAGGAATAACAATGCTTAAAACAAAAACTATTCAGGTCACAACATCCTGTGGTCAAACACGTAGGAGAACTCACCATTATGGATAGAAAGCTCACTCACTCATCTATACCACTTTATCCTGTATACAGGGTCTTTGGGGGTGCCTGGAGCCTATCCCAGGAGATTTAGGGTCCACCCTGGACCAATCCAATGTAGGGCACACACAAAAATACACTCACTCACGCGTTTGTTCACACACTACTGGAAATGAGTCTAATTTGGACTATTGGAGGAAACCCACTAAACATGGGGAGTACATGCAAACTCCATGCACACATACATACCACAAGGCGAATTCGGGAATTGAATTTGGATCCTGGAGTTGCAAAGTGACAGTCAGTGCTAACCACTAAGCCACTGTGCCGTTGGATAGACAGCTATGGTATCTTAACGCATACCTACAAAAAGGCTTCGTCTAATAATGTGGCCAGTAAAATCAGGCCATCACCCAAAAAATATCAACAATGATCTTGTTATGCTCTGTTTCTCTTTGTTTCTGGTTCATTTTGTATTTTTCAAAAAGTGACCTATATGGTAGCAAAATGTTATATGCCTCAAAATGTTAAAATGAAGATGCAATAAATTTGAACAACAGTTATTATAAGTTATTATATGTCCAGTATAACATATCTTTATACCTACCTTTTAAATTAGATAAGAGTTTACACTGTGTTCATTTTTGTTATCTTGTTTCATGAGTCACAGACTAGTGGACTAAGCTCCTGGCATTGCTCCGTCTGACCCTAGATCTCATTATGTAAGCGAGTCCTACAGTATGTACTAGAGATGGAAATAAAAAGTTTTCTCTCAGACAGATGCTTTAACTGTCTTCTTATGATGTTGATATTGCGAGACCTCAAATACGACTCCCTTGTATGTTGTTTGGTGTTTTTTACCTTGGCTATTTAAGTTTACTTGGCTGCACTAATGGATTGGAGCAGATGGAGTCATCAAAATGCTGCCGCCACAGTGGAAGGCCCCATGAAAATCCTTAGGCCCTGGGGGAGAGGGCGGTCCTGTAACTTAAACATCTATAAACATGTGCTCTGTAATTCAGCCATGCCTTCCTGACTAATGGAACCGGAACGTCAACAGCTGTCAGACGTCAGCCATTGTTAAACCACCACAGTATGCCTTTTGCTCTCTCCTGGGAGGTACATAAATTAGCCTATTTACTGCTGCTGTCTCGAGGGTGGTCGCCGAAAATGCCTTTGAAATGTGCTATATTATTATACCTGGCCGCACCTTTTCTGTTGTGGTTTATCAAGGGAATTGTAACACCATGGTTCCGGGGGCCAATGATTTTCATATATATGTTACAGTGATAATCCATTATTCTAACCTAGTACATTTATTATAAGGATTTTATTGGACTATTTTAATGGTCACCTAAATTAAATGGGTTTATTCCAAGACCAGTAGCTCTAAACTGAAGTCTACTGGAATTTAATGACAAATTTAATAAAATGTGTCCTATGGGTGGAAAAAAGCTTTATGCTGCCCATAAATAAATATTGTACATGTTTAAATAATGAGCCTAATATGTGAGTATTTTATGTTCGTAAAATTAGACTGTTAGATGAACGGGGTTTAGTCGACTTTTTTTTTTAGGTAAAGACGTTCAGTGCAACTCGTACAAAATGTACAAAACCACAGCTTTTAATGTTTTCATTTACTTAATGTTTTCATGTGACATTACAAGAAGTGTTCATGCTTCTTCAGGGAGCTTGCAAGTTCTAGATGATGCCATCTGTCATCAGGTGTCAAAGAGGATAATTAACCCTGGTCTCTGGGTATAAAAAATATTATTTTGCTCTTTGTTCACTTTACTGTCAATCAGAATTTCACTGATTAAGATTGATTTGGAGCTCAGGTGCATTATATGTGCGCAGTGTGTGCAGCATGCTGTGGTGCACTGGGTGTTTTGGTGCCTTTCTATTATGGCCAACATTGACTGTTTTTAGCAGGTTGTGCTGCACTGGCTTTTCTGTGGAATCGAAGCAGACAGAATGGACTTTGGTCCCAGCGGGCACGGGTGATCCTTGGATGCTCATGATACTGTCACCAGTTTACTGATGTATAATTGATAATCAGTGTTAATGTGTTAATGTTTTTGTGGCGTTAATGTTATGGCTGATCGGTATATATGGCAGGGGAGAACTAAATAGTCGATGGGAACTGCCAATATAGTGAACTGCAAATTTGGAAGACAATTGGGGTGATTATCCCAAAGTTAATTACAATGAAAATATGTTACCATATGAGGTTTGGAACAAATGGTTGATTGCAGATTGAGCCTGCTCAGTTATATAAACAAGCTCATATTTTTTTGAGACTGCATTTACCCGTTGTCTTCAACTGGTGGCTAACGGTCCAGATGCACAGACACAGCACGGTATTTTAGCAGACTAAATGATGCAATTGAAGAATACCATAACGGGATTAATTAGCATTAAAAAAAAAAAAATGACTGTAGTTCAGATTCTAGATTACTAAACATTATAACTACTGTCTTTATGGCATTTAAGCAATGTTTTGTATTGTATTCTATTCATTATTGAAATTATTGACCTATTATTGACCTGAAGGCAGCTCATTAAGAGACAAAAATGTTCCACAGACTTCTAAAGATTGAAGGAAAAAAAAAGAACCTATCTGAACTGATTAATTAGTGACAGCATGGCTGGTGGGCGGCACAGTGGCTTAGTGGTTAGCACTGCCACCTTGCACCTCCAGGTTTAATTCCTGCCTCTGTGTGTATGGAGTTTGCATGTTCTCCCCGTGCTTGGTGGGTTTCGTCCGGGTACTCTGGTTTCCTTCCACAGTCCAAAAACCTGCAGATTAGGCTAATAGGCATTCCAAAATTGCCCACAGTGTGTGAATGAATGCATGATTGCCATATGATGAGTGTGCACGCCATACGATCAGTTGGCACCCTGGTCCATGGTGTACCCCGCCTCGTGGCCCAAGTTTCCTGGGATAGGGTCCAGGCCCCCTGTGACCCTGTATACAGGATAAAATGGTATAGACTGAGTGAGTAAGTGAGAATAAAGCCAAATGTTTAAAGGTTCAGAAACTGTCGTGGCAGTCATCATGTTAATGTTAAAAAATATTAACTGTTAAACATTTACAGGTAACTCATGTCACCTTTCAGTCATATTTTATATAGTTATATATTATAGTTGCTTATCCAGTTGTTTGTTAGCATGGACTTTTATGTTGCTGGGCTTCACAACATTTATATGCCTCTGGTAGGTCAGATCTCTGATATAAATGCTCAGGTTTTGAATCCATATTGTTTGTCCATATCTCAGCTCTGTATTGTTTGTTAACTGAATGCAAGCAGCTTTATTAGAAGCTCTACAAATGTTAGTTGCCCTGACGGTAATAGCCATTTTCATAGTGTTCACCGGCAGTATGTTATTATCATTACGGCAAAACCTGCATACTTGCTTTGACTACAGGGAGCCTCATGACCTGTCATTTAAATTTCCATTACAGCTCTATTCTCAGGCACATCAAACTAAATTGAATAAAAGGTGCTCACAGTAGCAGTAAGTGCTAAATGCAGAGCCTGTGCTGGCTGCTTTAATGGCTCTATCCCTGACTCACAGAGGGGCCATGTGAGGACCATAATGAGACCCAGACACATTGGAGGAGATGAAACTGGCCAAAGAACGGTCTGATTTCCGGAAGGATTATAGTAGATGAAGCTCACGATGGTGAGGAGCATGGGAATTGGATCAGAACGAGATCTTCAATCCTCAATGACCTCTCAGTCCATCCGTTTTAATATAAACATCTAGGAATTCTCTCTAAACATGCAGCTAAAATAAGTCACAGCAAACTGTGTAATACAACAATTTTTTTCTCCTCTATCGGTAAGGTCTGACTTACCGATTCCAAGAAGTGTTCCCTGGGAGTGTTGTTGCAAAAATGATGTTCCATTTATGACTATCTTTTGTGGTTATGTTATTTTTTGCTTTACCCTCTGGTGTTTCAGAAAGCACATACTTATTTTCTCATGCATGAGGGTGTTCTCAAAGGCTGAATCATAAGCTGTGTGATTGAAAAGCACTGTTTGCAATGCAGCCACTTCCTGGAAGGTGGATAGTGTGTGTGTGTGTGTGTGTGTGTGTGTGTGTGTGTGTGTGTGTGTGTGTGTTTCTATGTGCACATTCCTCAGTGTGATTTCGGTTCTACAGCAATGCCCTACGTCTGGCCAGAGATTTCTGACTCTAATAAGATGGAACCTTATTAGAAGATAGAGTAATCCTTACCTAGAGCTCGTCTTATACGATTGCTGAACCTAAAGGTTTAAAAAGACATAAAGATTTGTTTCATTGATCTAACCACACGATGCTTGCAACTTGAAGTATCTCTTTCATTCCTATGTTCCTTGTTACACTGATATACAGGATCGCTTAAACCGTTTCGAAACCCTTGTACACAACGGCGCTGCAGAATTCTCAGTTCTAATTAGGACAGGTGTTGGGGCTGAGAGGTTTATAGCAATACGTTTATTCCAATGAGTTCTACAGCACTAAAGTTTTGTCTGTGACAGTATTTATTCCGCATGTCCAAAAGGACTCAGCAACTTGTAACAAAGAGAAGTAAAGCAGTAAGTTTCAGGTTTTCTGAAACAGGAAAGGATTGAGAACAGAGGGCTTTGTGGTTTCCCTAACGTAACAAGCTGCTTTTTTTGTCTTCTTAACATCGAAAGCGAAAGAGAGAGGAAGAAAGGCTGGTAAGGGATGGACTGTTTATAGTTGTTATAATGTAAGTGACAAGTGTTTGGCGGATGTTAATGTAACGAATAAAAAGCACAACATGCCCTTTCCGATCATTAGTTATTAAAGGATTGTGATCGTGGGCAAATAGAAAAATAAAGCACCAGTGAAATGTGCATAAATTATTTTTTTGCATAAATAATTATTACTTTATTGTATTTTCCTATATGAGCTTTTTATTTCTTACTCCATTCTTAGTCTGTCCTCTCTATGAAGCGTCGTTATATACAGTACATATGAATGTATGTTCTCCAATTCTGCACAAGGTTTATGGTCAGATCTCATGTTGAATTCAATTTTTTAGCAGCTCTTTCTGTCCACACCTCTCACAACTCTTGGCTTTTCCCATTATTATCATCATTGAAAATGAGCGCCAATATGTTTGAAAAGTCATTTTCTTGCCATGGGATTTCAATTAAAATTTTTTTAGTTATGTTTCTTTTTTCATTATTTTGGCCTTGTCTAGCTTGAGCATTGGCCAGTGTTGTATCATTCAGCAGTCTTTCGACTGAGGCTGTCTCTAGTTGATAAGGATACAGTCAAAGACTGGGATAGTCATTCCAATTACACTCGTTAATTAGCAATTTAGCCATAGCAACACAGTCACCAAGGAGACTAATGAGAGCCAAGCGCATGGGTTTAAGTGTTAAGGTGCCTGACCTCCTGGTATATTTCTTGTGTCTTATGTCTTTCATCTGATTGCTTTGTCCTAAAATTACTTATTTTACAATCTAACTGCATTATAGTACTGATTGTTTTCTCCTGTTTTCCGTACACTGCTGGTTGCGAGACCAGTTAATCAGAGATGGCACACGTGTCTCTAACGGCAGTGCCGACTTCCTCTAGAGCACTTTTTTTTCCTCATTCAGAGAGGGAGAAAGCCTCGCTGCTTTCTGTGGTGTTGGAAAACAACGCACATTGACACTGACTGCATTTGTGCATTAACAGCACCCTTGAGGCTTGTCTTGTTTGTGCACATATGCCTCCATCACTATCAATAACAATAAATAACAGTTTCTATGGTAACCCTATGGCATGTAGGTGATCAGCAAGGGCACCTGCTGGCAGCCTGGCACGCACTGCACTCGCTGTTTTCAGTAACACTTAAGGGTCTGTATTTAAATGTTGGAATAAAAACAGGATAAATATGCAAGCAAAGCTAATGATGGAATAGTGAATGAAGGGTTGATGTCAAATATACTAGGATCAGACAAGAAAAACGAAGACTGTTCAGTGATACACCGACACAAAAATGATGGTTATGCTTAAAAAAAAAAAAAAAAAGAAATCAAGGAGTAATTGGATGTTGGTCTGTTGTCCCTGATGGGCCATGATGTGAATGAATGGCTAGGCATAAATAAGAAAGGCAGGCAGATGTGAGAAGGCAGGCTGCTGATAAGGGCCTCTGCTCTAAGCCCAGCTTATACCTCACACACAGGCAGAATGAATTTCATTTGCTGAAAGGAGCCTGACATTATTAATATCAAGGGGCTCAGAAATATGCAAAGAAAATGAGCTATTTTTGCAGGGTGCCTCTTTGAACATGGCAAAGCCTTTCCTTTTTTCTTCCTAGCAATATGTTTGAAGGCAATATGCATAAGCTATTTTAGCTCACCACATTTTTTTGTGAGGTTTTGTGCTACACTGTAAAAGCCTTTTGTCCTAGTGATTGTATGTTAGGGGTTTTTAAAAGAGACCACACAGACGAATTGTGTAAATGTGCTCCTTTTTTACTTTATGAAACCGTATTGCCATAACATTTAAGAATTCTAAAACACAGTTTTTTTTAGCTAGGCTTACTCTTAGACCAAAAAAGTCAGGCCTTGTAAACATTTATTGCTTAGTAGAAGGCTTTTATATCCTGACTCCTACAGTGCTTTTTTTTTTTTTTTTTTTTACATAAAGAGAGGAATCAGGGAAACTTTTATAAGAAGCAGGACTACAGAAATATGATATCAATTCCTCGATCCCAATGACTGCATCAATATCCTTTTATATAAATACAGTAACAGGACATGTGCCTGTAAAAGGTCTGATAAAAAACAGAGCTGTGAATAGTCAGACTTAGAATAACTTTGTCAAGCCCTGGTCCTGTAGTGCCTTACGGTTCAGTGATGTGCAGCCTTCATCCTCACTGGGTCCTCCATTAGCAGCTTAGTGCCGGTTCACAAGCTTCTGTTATTCTGCTGTAGCTTCACTCCAGGCAGGGATGTAATTCTGAACAGAGCCCAGCTCATTTATTAGACCGGAAATATTTCTGCTTTAGCCTGGGCTGTGCATGCAGCCAGCTGTCTCTCTGTGTATGTTCGGCTATATGTCGAGTCTGCCTGGTCTTGAGTGCATGCTCAGTGTCTTCAGGGGAAAGTTACATATATCTTCAGTGGACATTTATTAGGAACACCTGTACATCTGCTTATTTGTGCGCTTTCTCAAGCAGCCAATCATGTGACACAAAGTCATGCAGATACAGATCACAAGCTTTGGTTACCAGAATGAGAACACACACACAAAAAAAGGGCTGATTTGAGTATTTTATAAAGAGCTGATCATATGATTTTAATAATAAATAGTTTACACAGAATGGTGAATACAACAAACATATAAATCTAAAACATTTTTTTTTTATTTAGTAAATCCAGTAATATGTTGTTGATGGTATGAGGAAAATGGCTAGACTGGTATAATGACTCAAAAAAAAAAAAAAAGCACTCTACTAGTGTTGTAGAAGAAAGGCACCTCATAACACACCACACACCACACACCAAACTTTGAGATGGATGTGCTACTAGAACAGAAGACCACCTCGGATTCCTCGGACCTCCTGTCAGACAGGAACAGGAATCCAAGGCTACAGTGGGCACGGGACTCTCTAAGACTATAAAGCCGAAGTGAAATGAAATGTTGTTTAATGATCATTCCTTTAAATCATCACAGTCTTGGAAGCTCAGTGTCACTGCTGGTAGCGTGACAGCTCCAGGGTCCTGGTTTCAATCCGGAACTCAGGATTATATCTTTGTGACATTTTGCATGTTTTCCCCACTGTAAGAAAACACGCCAGGAGATGCTCTAGAGAGTGTGTGTGTGTGTGTGTGTGCGTGCATGATGCAATGTGATGAACTATTATCACATCCAGGGTTTATTCCTGGCACCAACTGCTAATTGTGGGAGGTGCCAATCATTTGGAAAAAAAAAAAAAAAAAATCAGTGAAATTGTCCAACTTTAAAAACTATGTATAAATAATAAAATGTATAAGATCTCTATATGTTTCATGCACGTGTTTCATATTTGGTATGAGATATTAAACTTCTTGTATTGTCGCAAAGGGTGCCAATAGTTCTGGTGCTGTTAATATTAAGTATTTGATATGCTATAAAATGAGATCTAGTTTTCATGGAGTGTAACAATTGTGAGTGTGTGTGAGAGAGAGAGAGAGAAAGAGAGAGATAAGGATATGGAGATTGATATCTCGTTGCATTTACACACCTTGGCAAAATCATGTAATATTCCTTATTCACTTTATACATTTGCTGGTCAAATCTGACCGTGCTGTAGGCTTTGTAAAAGTAGAAAGGGAGTGATGCATAATTTGTAGTTATCGCAACTGACCCTTCTCTCACAGGACTTTCAGATGGCTTTGATGAATACAGCAGATGGAAAGATGAATATTGGATGACACCTTAGGTGACTCTATTAGTGACAGCATTCATATTGGATTCCTTCAAATTGCCCTTAGAGCAACTTTTACTCCATATTTTCCCTGTGTGCCTTTGAGCGAGAGTGTCTTATTGAAAGGCACATCTTTCACAGAGGCAAGCCTCCTTCCTCCCTGGCTTTCTACCTAACCTTTCGTTAAGGACATGTCACTCTGGACTGGAGCAGTGCAGCTGCCAACAAGAAGTGACAGTCCAACCAGACATCTGTAGCGTGTTTGTGTGCATGCTTGTGTGTGTGGGTGTTTATAGCGTGGCAGCCTCTCTCACCCTGCCTGGTCTTTTGGCCCTCCGGCTTCTGCTTTCAGTGAGAACGCAGAATCATTTCAGGCAGCCGGGCCATTTATTATAGCCACACACTGTCTGGCAGGCGGTGACGAGGGAAGGAGGACGCTGGAGGGGTTCATAGACCGTCCATGACCTCATATTCGCAAAGCCTTGCCCTCTCTGAATGTTCTTACTTTTCTGCGCACTGCTATATATATATATAAATCTGCATTAAAACAGAGTAAATAAGCTGTTTTAATAAATTTGTATACAAGTGCGTGTGACAAATTATTTACATATTTTGACTTAATAAAAGCAAGTCAAAATTTGTTATTTGGTGAACTCATAGGCCTAATGTTAGTGAGATATTTACTGTACATTAAAGGAACCTTATTTTCAAAAGGGCTTAGAATTATGTTGCAAGGGTTCCCCCTGCTGGATGATTGTTACTACTACATTATAGATAAGAGCAGGAAAAGCTTGCTGATAAGAATGCGTAGTGTTGCCCTGTATTTCTGAGAGATTTTCTGTTTTCCACGGTTTCTTGTAGGACTCAGTAGATTACAACAACATTCAGGAGATGAAGTATTTAGACATGGTGGTGTGTGAGACTCTGAGACTATATCCACCTGCATTTAAGTATGAGGACTATACAGCAAATCCTTATCTTTTTTTCTCAAAATGTATTCACTGTAATGTTAAGTTTGTGTGCTAGTGCTTCTGTTTTGTTGCACTGCAGACCTATGCGCAATGTTGAGCATGAATGTGTAGTGAATGGACAGACACTGCCTAAAGGAGCTACAGTGGAGATCGCAACAGGCTTTCTGCATTCTGACCCTGAGTACTGGGACGAGCCGGAGAAATTCATACCTGAAAGGTACAAAAGGTTTTTAACTCATATAAATACGTCAGTAGGCATGACAGGGCATGTGTATTTTTTTTTACTACATAATTGTTTAAAAAATAATTAATTGGTAGTTCCTGCAAAAACAATCGATCATGACCCTTGAGATAAAAGGAAAAAATCAAGGAAAAAGGCAAAATATGTCTTTCTTTTTTATTTATTTATTAATTTATCTTTAAGAAATTGCTTGTTCATGGTTAGGGTTGTGGTGGATCCTGTGCCTAGCCTGGTAGCACTGGGCAAGAGGTGGGAATAAACCCTGTAACACATAATCACACACCCATTTGCTCCTAACAAACAAACATCAACTTACTGTATATGCAAGTTTTTGTGAGACAGAAGAAAACCAGATAACCCTGGGAAACCTCACACAGACACAGGGAAAATTTGAGAATCTCCAAGAAAGATAACTCAAGCTCGGGATATGTAAGGTAGCAAAAATACTGCACTGTGGCCACAGTAATCCCAAACTACTGTAGATTCCGTTACGGAAAAATAATTAAAATCTAAATAGATGATCCAAGCTTGCGATGGATCAGAATCCTGCCCAGGGTGTGTACCCCGCTTCCTGGAATAGGCTCCAGGCTTCCCTGTACAGGATTGGCGATATACTGTAGAGAACGAGTTAGTGAGAGAGTAGTACAGCCATCTTTGGTTAAAGACCCAATCTTTTTCTAAACTTTATGTTTTTTTTTTATTATCTCTGCCTGCAACTTCATCAGCCCTCAGTACAGAGCCCTTACCCATTTTTATTCTCAAAAGAGCAGGTCTTGTAAAACTGATGACCTTAGTCTCTGGCTATCCAACCAATCCCTATTCACTACAGAATGCAATTATTTTTCTGGGTAAATCTGTCTCTCTCAAGGGCATCTCCAGATGGCTAGAAGGCTAAAAGGGCTAGAATACTTCTTATGGATAAGGTACAGAACTTAGATATGGTGAGGATCTATTTTTGACCAACTTGAGATAGGTCTCATGAATTCTGCAGTCATTATGCAGAACATAATTGTGCATAATAACACCTGATTAGTAGTAATTGCAAACAAAGTCTTATTCACATACCGTAAATCATTAAAATGAATTCAAAGCTGTCAATTATATAACATCTTTAAAAATCCTGAAAAAAATGTATTGCATAAGCTCATTGGTTTTTATGATTAGACAGGAAGTACTAGTGGTTTTTGTAGTTGATACAGTATATGAGATGCATGAAAAACAGGCCAATGTGACAACCTACTGTAAGCATCTTGCGTCATGCGTCTTAAGTCTATCATCAAGTCAAAACATGATTTGTGTATAATAGTTACATTATACACAATCTCATTGTGTACCTCACACTATATATATTATATTAATGACAAAAAAAGATCTTCTTGACTTGTTGTGGTTTGGACATGGGGAAATGTTTTATAGCCAGACAACTTGGTTGGAGGATCTCAGATATACAGTAACAGGCCAGGAACCTGGTAAGAAAGGGTTGGGTCTCCAAGGTTCACTTAATCACGAGGGCAACAAAGACCATTCCATCTGGTCTAAACAGACAGAAAACGTACCAATAGTCACAGAAATGACGCAGTGGCGGCTGCTGGAAAATATTTAGGTGGGATTGTGCAACATTGAGTAAACACATGTATGCTTTAAAAAATAGAAATATGCCTTTCTTTTACCTCCTCATTGTGCTTGTTTACCGCAGTCCAGTTGTGACCGTCATCCAGTTGTGTGGCGATGTTCAAGTTTTCCAAATGAGGCCCAGTGTTCTAATTTTTCCATAATTTATTGACAGGCGCTTCATATCCCTCACTCTTGTAACTGTCCATTCAGGGGAAAAATAATTAATGACCATGACTGGATATCCCTTAAACACTTGGTGAAGTTCATTGCCAAAAACGTCAATGAATCACAGCTGTAGTTAATAGTGAAAGTAAGAGTATTTTCACAGGATTGGGTGAAAAGAAACAGCTGTATGGCCATAACCACTTCTTCTGGAGACTAATTGGAATAAAAAGCCTTCAGTTTCCTATGGAGCATGAAGATTGGATTTTGGTACAGTGAAAAAGGTTATGTAGTCTGACGAGTCCAGATTGACCCTGTTCAAGTCAGATGACGACCTGAATGTGCCAAATGACCAGGGTATCACATCAATGGATTTTTTTCTTCCCTAATGGCATGGGGATCCCAGGACACAAATTGTGAAAGAGTGGTTCTGGGAGCATGAGGAATCATTTTCACACATGAAATGGCCACCACATTGCATGCTGTAATCAAAGCTAAAGGCAGTCAATATTACAAGTATTAGACTGTGTGAATTTGTGTGTGAGTGTCTGTGGTATGTGACTAAAGACGTCCACTATAAATTACCTTGGAATTATAGTATATAGTAAATTATGTTCCTTCACTATATTTACTGTATATGTTTTGTATGTATGGATAATACATGGTATATATGGTATACTGTACATAAACGGTATATATAGTACATCATTATATACCCACATTGGTTCCAAATGTTTATTTTCATACATACTTCTAACATACTGTATAATATATACATACTGTATAAGTAAATGGTTCTTGGGTATTAGGACATACAGTATATATCATTTATCAGATTTCTGTAAGGGAAAACAAAAACCTTTCCCCCAGCCCAAACATACTTTTGTATTTTTGTGCACATTTTAGCTCATTATGCTTTTAGGACTGAAATGTTCCCCCTAAATGCAGACATCTGGCTGACTGAAAAATATTTTTTTGCTTACTGTTGCTTGTATATAGCTTTTTTTGTAAAGCTGCTTTGCGACAATGACCATTGTTAAGTGCTAGACAATAAAAGATATTTGAACTGAATTTAAGTACACACTAACACTGTATTGCATACTTAGTACTTAGAGCATTTTGGAGACTTTGAATGTTGCACTTTCTTCTGTTTTTTCAAGTAAATGTGACAAAATCTGCCTGAAAAGTATTGTATTATGTAATATGTTACCTGCTTTTTGTTGTTCGAACTTTAAGAATGAATTAGCCGTCATGTCTGCAAGGTGCTAATGCTTTCATCCTGTCTCAGGTTTACCCCTGAAGCCAAGGCCGGTCGACACCCTTTCGTCTACATGCCATTTGGAGCAGGGCCTCGCAGCTGTGTGGGCATGAGAATAGCCCAGCTGGAGATTAGGATGGCATTGACCAACATCTTCAAAAAATTTAATGTGGTAGCATGTAAGGACACAGAGGTGTGTTTATTTCACAATGTTACTATAGTACAAGGGCCGGTCAAGTCAAAGCAGGACTAATGAAATATCCCTTGAATGAACGTGTAACATACAGAAGACAGTACAGTGATAAGACTTTTAGCTGCAGTAAAACATTTAAATGGTGCAATCATTTTAAAGAAGGCTGTACGTCTGCAAATCCACTGTATTCGTTCCTGTGAAGATTCAGAGAGTGGAATGTCTGATCCTTGGAAATTGAAGGATAACTTGTCACCAGTTTGTAGAAGAGACTGGGAACTATACAAACAGTAATTAACGAACACATTCCCCTGCAAACTCCTGACCTCGCTCCAGCCATTTCCACATATTTAGGCCATTAAAGGAGTTCCTGGGAGGCCAGTATTTTGGACGTGAAGCAAGCAGTCCGATCATGGCTCCAGTGTACTAACAAAACTTTCTATCTTGATGGTATCCATGTAGTATCCACTAGTGAAACACTAGGAAAAGTGCATTAGTGTAGCAGGAGATTATATAGAGAAGTAAAAGTAGATTTTATTCAAGAATCCCAGTTTGACTTGAATGACCCTCGTAGTATTAAAAAGAAATGTGTTTAAACATAACTTACGTACAGCTAATACATGTATACAGTATATCGGATTTTTAAAGGCATTCTCTTTGTTCTTGATGCCAGTTTTTATTTCTTACAGGTTCCTCTTACATTGAAGTCATATTCCACACTCGGACCCAAGAATGGCATCTTTGTCCAAATTAACAAGAGAGATAATTG
>JAOTRS010000036.1:28341936-28352796 GCA_028565755.1 Dinotopterus cunningtoni
TTTTGGTGGAAACAGGAGAGTTGAGGTGCACATTTAATTCTGCAGTGAGTTGGGCAGCTGTGGTTTTATGTTTTTTGAATACAATCCGGTTTAGCACCCGGACATCCCTTTCAGACAGCTTCCTCTTACGTCCACAGTTACTCCTGTTGGATGTGGTTCTTCCTTCTTGGTGGTATGCTCACATTACCCTGGATACCCTGGCTCTTGATACATCACAAAGACTTGCTGTCTTGGTCACAGATGCGCCTTTTTTGAACTCTGATGTGTCATCCATAATGTTGTGTGCATTGCAATATTTTAAGCAAAACTGTGCTATTACGCTGATAATTAAACCTTCACACTCTGCTCTTGAATGTGCAATCAATAGAGATTGGCCACCAGGCTGGTCAAGTTTAGCCATGAAACCTCCAACACTAAATTGGCCAGTGTTTCAGTTTCATTGTCCAGCTCCTGTATATAATAGACAAGTATAATATATTTGAATTGAAATACTGAAATAAATCAAGTTTTTAATGATATTCTAATTTAACAGGGATGATGCCATTTGTTCCATCATATTATTGTTGGAAATGTTCAATCCCCCGATTTTAACATGCCGAATAATGAGCCATGATTTGTACATACGTAATTTGTGTCTCGGCAACTCTGTATGATATGTTTAGGTTGCTCTATAACTACCTTAAGCATTTTCTGTCTTAAATTTAAGACAGTTACTAAAACCCTTTTTTCTGTTTGTTTGTTTTTGTTACCAAGGTGCTAATAAATCTGCACCTGATTACAAGTTTAGTGGCAGGGTTGCAAAATCTTGTTGGTGCACAATATAACCAGCAGAGGGTGCTGTACACTGTAGATAATCTCTCTTGCTGCCTCAAACCAAAACCCTGCCTTAGTGTTTACATTCAGTTCAACTGAGCATGCAGAACAAACAAGCTCACACACTCTACGACACACAGGCCAATGATCTCAAAGTGTCTAAAGCCTGATTGATTTCTGAAAGAACTCAAATTAAACAGTAAGTTACACAGAGATACAACCGACACCGCAGACTTGATCGCCTGAAGCACTGGGAGCGGTCAAGCTGTTACTGATATGCGTTCTAACTGACTTTCCTTGCTGACGTTACCAGAAATCACTGGGTTAAATAAAAATATGTTATGATTTGATTGATTGCTATGATTACATGCTATTTGGTGTGACGAGTTCTCGTTTTTTTAGAAGGAAGTACAGGATGTACTTTTACTTTACTGCGGAAGGATGAGAAAGTCTAAATAAAGACAAATGCAATGAAAGATTTAGAAGTGAGGAGACACTGTTGCAAGGGAAAGAGAAAAAAACGAGGGAAAAGAATAGACAGAAAATAAAACCTAAACTAAGTGGGCTATAAAACAACCAGATACTAACTGATCATTATACGCCCATCTCATTGTTTGAGATTTTAGAGTATATTGGACATAGCTCCATTTATTGTTAGTGTATAATGATTTTTTAAATTAAATTTTTCAATAAATATTGTATTAGATTAGGGTCTTGTTGAGAACTGTAAGAGACTTTGATTATCTGTATAAATATTGTATAAGGAGCTTTAGAGTGAGAGACGGAGATACATCGGTCCATCCGTAGCTGCTGCATTTAAGTATTCCATTATTGTGTGAAGGGTTTTAGCGTCTCACCTGCTGATGTATGCGTCAGGTCTGTCGGCAGGGGAGGTCAGATCTCTGCTGGAGGACTTCTCGTCTCCTCCGTGTCCGCTGCCTCCCTCACTGTCTGCCTTCTGACTCAGTGTGTCCGAGAAGGTATCGTCCCTGAGACACAGTGCCACAGGAGGACAGTGAAAACTCTGCCTTATCATCATCATGACAGACAGACAGACAGACACATAGACAGACAGACACTTACAGACACACACAGACAGACAGACACACACAGACAGACAGACACACAGACACAAAGACAGACAGACAGACAGACACTCACAGACAGACACTCACAGACAGACATGAAGCCAGCCACCTCATCTTTTTTTACTGCTGCTTATTTTGTGTCACACGGCACAATAAGACAGGAGGAAAGTGCTACAGTATCTGCCCCCTTTCACATACATTACAAACATTGACAGGAGTAAAAGTAAAGCCATCCCTCAAACTCAGGCCCCAACCACGCATTAAAAACAACAACAACAAAACCAAAAAAAAAAAAATGTTTTTGGATTGAGTTATAGATGAAAGAAAAAGTGCTTTATCTGTATGAGCTCATGTACAGTAAGTCATACTCACATATCCTGCACTACGATGTACTGGTGAGGCACCAAGCCGTCAATACCGTTGTGTCTTCCCTCCCACCAGTCTTCAGAAGCACGCTGGTACAGCAGCAGAGATGCCCCCTTCTTGAAGGACAGCTCACGTGAAGAGCGTCCCACGTAGTCGAACTTGGCGATGGCTTCGATTGGTTCTCCCTCTGCATAGGCAATACAAGGCGCTTAATTTCGACCGTAGAAAGTATGCATTAAAATGAAATATAGAATATCAAATTTCTGTATCTGTATTTTATTGATAAACCATTAAACCATTTAGAGAGAGAATACGGACCTCACAGGACATATCTGAACAGTTAAAATGTCATTCAACATAGGCCCTGCATTGGCAGAACTGTTTGAACGCAGTAAGATGAGAGATCCTGCTCTGACCCTTTATGTAAGGACTCAATAGAGCATGGAAGCCTTCGATGCATGTAAAGTAGCAACGGTCCTGGCAGGACTGCCTGTTCCCATCCTAAGCTGTTGCTTTAGCAACATGTCCAGGCTGTGATCAGGGCCCATTTTAGGTGCTGCTTAAACCTAATACATCACGGCTTTTCAGAAGAACATCTAGCGCGTGAATGGAATATCATTATGATTGTTGATGATGAATAATTATGAACTAATAATCAACCAAAATCCTGCAAAGCAACCACACAGAACTAATTCAGTTAGAATAAATCATGAAAAGAACCAACGACAAGCATAAAATATCAGAAATAACCATGAAATATTAAAACGCAGAAGTCTTACATAGATGTCCAGCAATGAAGCAGTGAAGCAGCTCAGCCAGCAAGTGAAATGCAGCGCTAAAAATAGCCTCTGCTCCTTTATCTCCCAAACCCCATTAAGTCAGACGGGGGTCCCTGAGCGCCAGCACCACTGCTGCTACGTACAGTATGTGCAACACACCTTCACTAGGAGATATGTGCTTCGTAAGTCCAATATGAACAAACCACTTTTTTTTTTCCTCCCCACTGCACTTTCAAAACAGTGGCACATAAATCTGGATCATTCTGCACTCATGTACTGTACAGTAATGGATGACTGATGACAATGATCAGTAAAGAGACAGAAACATGATTATGGAACATAAGGACCACGTGGTCGTTTGGTTTCACAAAAGGATCAAAAGAGTTTTTGCCAGCAATAGGATGACAAAATAAAAAGAAAAAGAAAAGAAGAATTATTTCACTCCTGACTACAAACCACTTGCTCTATTGATGCTCCTGATATAATTTCTATAGTAACAACTTCACTGTGATTTGTGATTTGATGCGAGATGTGGAATTGCTGATATTGGGAAGTTTTACATTAGTGATGTACAGTATTTATTTTTAATTTTTTGAAGAAGTCTCCAATGTCATTGCTTTTCAATACAGAGAAAGATGTCAGGATGAAGAGTTTTGTGTTTTTAGGACAAAAAAAATCTAATTTTCTTTTTTTAGCTTTGTAACTTAAGAGGTTGCAGGAACAGATATGTCTTACAAACATTCCACATTATTAATTGTACAGCATGGTTACTATGTGATATATTCATAAAGGAAAAAAAATATTTTTTCTTTTTTGGAAATGTTTTTGCAGGTTAAGGAATTGAACAGAAAAGCATAGTTTCAGTTTTGTAGTGGCTAAACCATGAAATAGATAAGTTGTCTCACATAGGGGAAAAAAACAACACCTCGTCTCATTTTCAGTGACTGTCAATAGGACGTGACAGGCAGGAATTTGCTCAGTCTGAATTAATAGGCTTTGTCTGGGGCTGACAGTCGGTTAATAAAGATGACGGCAGGGAGATCAATATGTTCATGTGTTGGACGTATGTCCCCTTTTCTGTTACTACTCAGTATCGTCTAAGTCTGATAGACGCCATGATTCAGTGAGAATCATCAGGAGCCATCAGGGCCGAGCTGGATGGAGTACACATACACAGTGCCAAAATCATCGCTGCAGGTGGAGGCTAACCTTCAATATCAGTGAGGACAAACAAAGACATGGCACAAAAGAATCCATTCTTGATGTTTGAGGCTACGACACACAATTAATCAAACTGCCAGTCCTAGTGTTCATCCTACCGTACACTATACAGTCACCAAATATAAAGATTAACAATCTGAAAAGAATATATATTAAGTAAATTGTTTCATGGCTAAAAATCCACAACTCAGCAGTGTCCACCAACTAAATATAACATGCTCCACTGCACTCACCACAGCCTCCAGCCTCCAGATGGACTAGCGGGTGACCGAGGGGGAACTAATGACCCGTACGGAGTGGTCCAAATAAGACACACAGCTTTAACTGTGACTCCAAACAGCACTTGCATTGTGTCCACTTACTGTAAATCAACACCAAGGACTATTGACCTCTTACCCGGAGACATATTACTAACAGATGGAATATTGATGTATTGACACTAGCGTCATGCTGTGTCTAGAATGACTGCTGTATTGCATGTCATCCGCGTATTCGGTGGATATGAAGGACATATTCCAGCATGCTTCATACGAGGATACGATTTTAGTTTTATAATACAATATAATATATTATATTAAAGATGATCAAACAGTTGTTCAGATAAGTAGCTATAAAGGAGTATATAGGTATAAAGGCATCGTTTATTAGCATTCATTTCAATTAGAAATTGGCAATGTCTATTTCTAATCCATAAGCTCGAACAGCATATATACATAAGGCTCCCTGGCTGAACTGACTGGTGACTAATAGCAGTAACAAACCTGAGCTATTTTCAATAAAAGACAGACAAATAACACTGCTAGCATTTCAAACATAATTGGAGTAAGCCTAAGGGATTCCTGTCAGGATGAAGGTTACAGTAAGGTCTGACACGCAATGAGGACTCCTTTGGCGGTCAGTTCTGGAAAGAAAATCCCATCACAGCACTCCATCAGAGCAAAAACATTCATAGCAAGACCGTGGCGGCTGACACTAATGAACCAGGACCTGTAAGAATAAGCTTACATCTCTGGGAGCTGATAGGGAAAAAACTCAGCTTATAACAAACACAATCAGGAGTCGATGTGAATTCAGGCGGCTGAATGAATTAATACATATGACTCATGGGGTCTGAACAGGCGAAAAATTATCCGCGGCACCTTGAAATGCTGTTTAAGTTTTAACAAAGCTGTTTGGAAGTGAAAAGCTTGTGTAAGGCTAATAAAGCTTTGGGTGCTGTTACTGTTGCCATAGAAATGAGATCCGTCTTTTTGGCAGTGTTTGGAGAAAGCCTGATAGGACACATGAAAAATGTGGCGTGTTGGGAATGGACACAGGCGCCTGAGCTGGGTGACGTTTACCAGATCAAGTGTGGACTTCCTGTAATTCCTTATTAATGCTCCTACATGCCTGCTTTTTTCGCTAGTAAATATGATTAAAGGGAATACTATTTAAAGAAAAAGTGAAATGAAACTTGGTTATAAAGAACTGAAGGCACACGCGTTACGAGACGCTTACGATCTGTCTGGAAATAAGGCATTAATATGAAACTCACTTTGCATGAGAAATCGACATTCAAACAACCCTCCAATGATTCGTAGAGTGGTCTAATAATAAATCAGTGCGACAGGTGATGTCATTGTTGCTCCCGCAAATGATGGAAGCACGAGTAGACCTTCAGCGCTATACGGAAAGACAGGAAACATGACTGTTTTCAGGAGAATTGTTTTGAGGTTTGTTGCTCTTACAGCTGTTTCCTCTATGGTTCTTTGAAATGCTATACAGATGAGCAGGATAAAGGATTATATAGTGGAGATTTTGATTCTCAAACCTGTTCCTCCCCACAAAACAGTGTGTCTGGCTTGGTGAAACTATGGATATTACCAAACCTTTCCAGAAACACTATATTGTTGGAGTTCTTGGCAGTGTCCTTTATAACCTTTGTGGCTGGGTTGCATCATGGTTGCAATCTACATTTGCCTCACCACAAGCATTTCAATGAACATGTCGAACATGTTATAAAAAAAAAAAACTATGTCAGCATAATCATGCAACAGTAAATTCCAACCAAACAATTTGATTGGACGAGAGGTATTCCATGAGTGCTGATATAGATGATGAATAATAGCACAGGGACCTGATACAGAACTGATCACCCCTGAACACGGGCACTACTTGGTAAGCAAGCTAGACTTTTGTTTTATGATTTTTGGGATTTAACTCTGGAAGAGTCTGGCTTGTAATTCTGTTAATTACGCTAACTTTCGGTCGCCAGATCCACCATTCGAGGTTAGTTAGTTCTGCCAGGTGAGAAAGGATATGTGCTGTCAAAGTCTAATAACTGTTTAAATACAAAAACAAACTGATAATAAATGCTGTTTGTAGAACTGGTATATAAAAGCAATATCACAGCCAAGATTGTGCTGTTGTGCTGAATATCAGCACGGCTGTGATATCTTCAGTACAACAGCACTCCCTTTCATGTGATAATGCTTAATTATTGTAAAACTTTGACTAAATTAGAATCTTTTTGTACACTACACTACAGTACACACCTTTCATGGAGGAACTGAGCTTTAAGAAGGAACTCATAGATAAATAGATACGCTCCTATTGTTTGTGACCAAAGCTATCCTCTGTTCACATTCCAAAGCAATTCCATTAAGAAAACCTGCCTGTGTGAACTCTGCTTAACCTTCTCATGCTTACAGGAGACTTCTAAATCTACCACGATATACTGTACCCTAGTGGCACCAACCTAAATTAATGCTAATCATTAAATATCAGGTATAAAAACAGATTTTTTTAAAGAAATCCCAGAGTCGGATAGAGGCAAACTGGGTCAGTCTGGTAACATTACATTACACAGATCAAGAAACCGTTCACTCGATTAGTACAAGATGTTGACTGAATCTATGCTTGCATAAGGACTTGTTATCGATTCAGCTTAATAAGGAAATGTTGAATCCAGGTCATACAAACTTCATCTTTGGTAAGGATTTTGTTCGGCTCAGAGTGGTGGTGGATTCAGATCACACCCAGGAACACTGGACAAAAGGCTGGAATACTCCTTGGAAATATCGCATCATGACACCAATCACACACACACACACACACGGGGGCAATTTAGAGGCACAAATCTACCAATTAGCGTGTTTTTGTAAAATGGGAAAGAACCCTCAGGACACCGCATCGAACCAGGTCATGTGGAGCGTAACACTTAGGTAACACTCACGCAAATCCCAGCACTAAATTAAAGCCACACTTACCATCCTCGCTGGTGTGCGTCTCAGCACCTCCATCCTGATCCACATCCTCCAGGACTCCGTGCTCACTAAAAGGACTTTCACTGCAAAGGGAACAGCAGCAGGGAGAGAAAAGTCATGACACTATTACACACATGACATTTTCAATAATAGCTAAAACTATTTGCTTTTAAACAGACCAAGTCCCAAACAGGCACCAGGGGGCGCTGGAGCAAAGAGCCCTGCATTTGTTCTATGAACATCTTTGTCAGAGTCAGTTTCAATAATGATTAGTTATTTAAATGCAGCACACAATTGACAGTAGGTGAACGTAGTTAAACAGAGAGAAGTGAAAAAATTTGCAACCCCCATGGTTTCTGACAAAAAAAATGACGTACCTCTATTTAACACTGTTTTTACAAAACGAGTACATCTCCCAAAAATGTGGCTATACCCGGGAACAAGACAAGTTCCCAAAATATGAGAGGTTTAAGATGATGTTTTTTTGTGTTGCTCCTCACGTGTGCCAGTTTAAAAGGATAGTTCAAGCTTTTTCAATCAGAGTTGAGGTGCATACAAGTACATTATAATAGCTTTCATTTGGTCATTTTCCTGCTCCATGCATACGACCGTGAAGTTTTGTACAATGTAAGTAATCAAGGCCAAATTCCACAAGCCTGATTCTGTGCGAAAATGCATTCCAAAGTTCAGCTGAAACTCGTATGAAGCTTCTGCAGTCCCAACTGAGCTAAATTGGTATCTTTCAAAGTTATGGTGCATTTAGCACAAATTTAACCCTTTCCTTTTCCCAGACACGTCAAGCTCGATGTGCGAAGAACTATTGAAATGTTCTTTTGTAACGCATGTCAATTTTGATTTCCCATTAATTACATTCAGAGAATGAGCCGAGTTAATAATAAGAAACATTTTATTCTCCATCCTAAGCCTTATGTGCCACGTATACTGTACTGTATACTGTAAAGCGCAGGAAGTTTTGCAAGCGTATAAGACTTTGGACATCATTAGCATTCAGGTGACTGCTGTCATCGTGATCGGGATGTTCCCCGAGGTGCAGTGTGTGTTTAAATTGGAACTAACAGTCAAAATATTAGATACACAGCATCATACAGTAGATTGCGACCTATACACCCTGTAATCAGAGGGTAATCAAAGGGACAGAGACGGAGAGAGACAGAGATAGAGAGAGGAGGTTTTAGTCTGTGTCTGTAGGGGAGAGACCTTAACAACTCAAGGACAGATGCAAAGAGCTACATTTGAGCTGCTTCAGCCGTTCTCTAGAGAGAGAGAGTTGTTTTTGAAGCCATTCGAGAGAGAGAGAGCGAGAGAGAGAGAGAGAGATGATGATGATGAGAGCAGTAATGTTGGTTTAAGACGACTGAAGGATACGCTTCCCTCCCCTCTCATACACTCTCTCCTACACACACACACAGACCTGTGGGCTCTCACAAAGGGTATTATATCTTTCCTCTCCTCCTCCTTAAGGCATGGAGGATTTACCGTCTTTTTTGTTTTTTAAGTCTTCCTTACTTTAATGACTGTAATTTTCAGGAAGACTTTGGCTGAAGCAGCCACGTGAACCGCTCATAACAAAAGGATGCTGTCCCGTCGAAAGCTCTTACTACAGACACCTCATCATTTCATCTAATTACCCACACATGTGTCTCTGGAGAACATGGATTCTCTCTCTCTCTCTCTTCAACCTAGTTCTTTCAAAGACCTCTTAACTGTGGACCTGTTTCCACCTCCAGCAACCCTAGAAACACACTTAAAACATCTGTTGAATGTATTAAAGCTGAACTCAGCACTATGGTTCACACCTTACACACACACACCAAAAAAAATCTCTAAGCCTCTAAGTCATGCTGCTGTCTATCAACAGCGCTCGTCCAAGCTTTCCAGTGCCAAGCTAACAGATGTATTCAGCCCACGTCTCTCACCAGTATTCTCCTCCAGCCATGCATTTCTCATACACGGGACCGTCTAGCTCCTTGGTGTCAGGAAAGATGGTCTCGTAGTGGATGATGATAGTCTTGATGACCTCGTTGACGTGGGCTTGGCAAGACACCTGGTCCTGCGTGTCAGGGGTGGGCATGAGGGTGGGCCCGAAACAAATGGCCAGGTTGTAGGGGTCCATCATATTCTCGTCACTGTACTGGGACAGACTGCAAACACACAGTGGGAAGTAATGAGGATTACAGTTATACAAGTCATCAAAAGTAAAGTATTAATGATTTCAAATAATGATCTCTATCATGCTCAATCATGCATGAATCTCAAGCTTATTCTATGAGATGTCTCCTTGTGGGTTCACATCCATGTTCAATGTGGCTGCCGTACAAGTAAATGTAGGTTATGTATGTGTGTGTGTATATTATATAAGCAGTTTGTGCAGGGTGTGAAGCCATGAATGTGTGTATTCAGACTTACTGGTTGAGGAAAGTAAACAGATAGCGCATGACGATAAGGACAGATCTGGGGACTGTGAGGAGGATTTTACGCAAGTACAGAGCCCTGTCATACAGGTTCTCTATTCCTGAGAGAGAGAGAGAGAGATCAAACATAGATCAGTCAGTGCAAACTCAAATGAGGAGCTGAGAAAAATTAAGCACGATTTCCCGGTGAAAAAGTCAAGAGTCTGGTTTTAAACACATTTAAATGTGCAATACTTAAATAAATAAATAAAAAATTTAAAAAACCTGCATCGTCTTTGGATTTTAGTCACTGTGACGCATCAAATGTAAGGCATGTGGCATCTCAGTGGCTCTTTATGTTTCTAATCTGATGTTTAAGTGTTAGTTGAATCATCAGCACTGACATGTCCATTGTTTGATGACATGTCCCAATTGAAGATAAAAATCGCACACATTTCAGCACATCAATTGTCAGTTGTTCTCAGATATTGAGGAGGAATTATCTTACTTTTATACCACAGCCACCTACCGGCATTTACAGTGAGTTTTGGCAATGATAACTAAAGTAGCAGTCAAAAGTTTGGACCCAAGTTTGGACCCAGTATTTTCTACATTTTAAAACAATACTGGATTTTTTCAAAACTGTGGCATTAAGTAATTAAATAACGACAACAAAAACAGTCAGTAGCTGTTTAAAGACATGAAGGTCAGCTGTTCTGGAACAGTATTGTCAAGTGCATTTCCAAAACCCATCAGGCACCACCATTACCCCTTTTCCACTGCTCTGGTTCCCGTGCCGGTTCCCAATTTTGGAACCAGAGCCGCGCTTTTCCACAGAAAAAAATTGGTGCCGGTGCCCTAAAATAAGCCCCTAAACTCTGCTGGTCTAGTTGCGAGAACCCGTGACGTCACGAGCGGTGGGCGGAGTTATAGGGAG
>JAOTRS010000036.1:28367247-28396793 GCA_028565755.1 Dinotopterus cunningtoni
CCCACACACACACCTATAATAAATAAAACATATTTATCCATTCAAACATGTGTTGTAAGTACAACATTTAATTCCTTAAAAAAAAAACATTTTGACATTGCTCAAAAAAATCAGATGCAGATAAGATGATCTCAGAATGACTATGAGAGTAAATAGACGGTCTACTGTTAGTCGTTTCCTTTGTTTATTGCTCAGCGTGCTTAATTTGTTCTATTTTGTAAGGATATTCACATCACCGCATGTTATTAACACTGTAGCTCACAAGTTAGTCTCAGAATAAAGGGACTCAGATATACAGTATTATCCTCTATACAAGTATAGTACTGTAGCCATGTCTATTAATTAGGCGTATTAGGTATAAAAGGCAGTATTTGTATGAGGTACCTTCTCCCAGTGCTCTCTTCACCAGGTCATGCTTGGCCTGGAGTTTGGCGATCAGATTGCTGCCCTCCAGAAACTCACGGAATTTCTGACAAGAAACCACAGCAGCATAACATCAGGAGGGGTTTGAGTTAAACTCGATGACTGACAGGGATTTACTTAATGCACTTTCTAGCTGCACTTTCACAGCTAAACTTCTATGTGCACTCACCATGAAGTAGAACTGCTCGGTCTCCTGTTGGTTGGCACGTCTCTTGGCGATGCTGGGTTTGCTGAGGTACGTCTCAGACACCGTGGACTTGACTGACTCTGTGGAGCGG
Source organism: Dinotopterus cunningtoni (assembly GCA_028565755.1). NCBI lineage: Eukaryota > Metazoa > Chordata > Actinopteri > Siluriformes > Clariidae > Dinotopterus > Dinotopterus cunningtoni. The sequence continues at coordinate 28,367,949 of JAOTRS010000036.1, forward strand.
CTGTGGTGGAAACACTCAGAGACGTCGTAGTCCTCGATAGTCACCATGTCCTGGATGGTGGTCACCGTGGCCTCAGAGGTCTTCTTAATCTGTTAGAAAAAAAAAAATTTATATTAGGAACAAAAAAATTCCTAGATTCTATCCTCATAAAAAAAATTATAAAATAGAAAATTTGGCACCAGGGTCCAGTACCAGTAGTTTGGTACCAGTGTATGCTTTTCTGTACCTGATCATTTGGAAATAGTCATACAAAGACAAGGGAAAAAACCAAGCACTTACATTAAAATTTTAATTATAATGCTTATTTTTAAGAAAGAGAACTGCAAAGGAAAGCTGTCTGCCGTGTACAAATTCACCTTGAACGTGACACCAGACCATAGCAATCACTTTACAAAGATCAGAAAGCATGAGAGGGATATTATTCACTCAGGCTTTTAGAATTCATTTATCTACTTCCCCAGCAGCCTCTCTGCATTTCCAGAACGTCCAGAATGCAGAGCCCGGGAAATGTTTCATTCCTTAATCCACTTTTAACTGTGAACACCATAAACCTTGCGTTACTTGAAACCCAGATCAAATAGTGAGCTGTATTAAAATGTACCAATATATAATTATAACAATAATATAAAAGTATTCAAAATATAAATGTAATAATCTTTTTTAATGATACATTTGAGAAAGGAACAAAAAAAATGGAGGTTGTAGAATTATTAAAAGTCTCTCTCTCTCTCTCTCTCTCAGACGACCAAGCATATTTAACTTGTGAATAATCATTTATACCCTTTGGGGGACACTCTGAGGACACGAATAAAACCAAGCTCTCAAGCAAGTGCAAACAAACCTCCCTGACCATCAGCCTCAGGTTTTTTTACTTGGGCAGTAAAAAAAATATTGTCAGCACTAAAACACACACAGCAAGTTCATCCTCCTCAATAACCCTGAGGGTGAAACAGAGTTGCACCCAATTCCAAACAAACTAATGGGAAATGACTTCAGGTAATAGAGACTAATAGTCTTGTCCCTACGTCAATTTAAGAAATTGACATAGTTTGTTTCTGCCACCAACTTTGACAGTTAGACAGAACAAGAAGACAAGAACAAGAAAATTTCCACTTGGCATATAAATATATAAGCATCATGTAGGGTTGCATCATCCCCTTACATCTCCAGGAACACTGGTTCAATCTGGATTCTTATCTTTGTAAGTTATGCTGCTTGTCCATGTGGGTTTTCTTTTCTCCTTAGGAGTGAATGTGAGTTTCCAGGGTGTTTTTCCATTTTGCATCTAATCTGCCCTGGATAGGCTCAGGATCCTTCTTAAGCCTGACCTGTTATTTAAGATTACTAAATGAGTACATAAACGATCAGCCATAACATTAACATACTGTATTAAGACTGATTATCAATTATATATACATTAGTAAACTGGTGACAGGATCATGGGCACCCAAGGCTCACCCATTCCTTTTGGGATCCAAAGACTAGCCTGTCTAGTCCGATCCCACAGAAAAGCCAATGCATCACAAAGCGCCCAAAAAACTCAATGCTGATCACAATAGAAAGGCACCAGGACACCCAGTGCACCACAGCACACCAGACATGGGACCCAGCAGGCAAAGAGTGCAAGACTCCAGATCCGACCTCCACGCTTCCCAGATTCCAAACCAATTGAGCACTCTTGAGATACACTGGATAAACAAGTCTGATCCCACCCTGTAACCAATGGCACCCAAAGGACCTGCTACCAATGTCCTAGAGCAAGAGGCCACAGCACACCCCTGGAGATTATATGGAGTTATACAGTGAAGGGCCAGAGCTGCCCAGGTGGCACAAGGGGAACCTTCATAATACTTGGCTTAATGTTTAGCGTTGTTATGTTATGGCTGATCTGTGTATATTTTTTGATGCTATCAAGATACTGATCACTGGATTGAGTCTGAATTTGGCTTGCTAGGCAAAGGAACACTTTTGGCCTTGTATCATTCTCAACTGGGAAACCTTTCCAATTTACCGCATTACACAAGAAATTATATAGTAGCACATTGAAAGTCATGATTTCTTTTGACATTTTCCATATTTAAGCCTAGTGAGTGGAATGCTTGAATGCTAAAACTACTGGAGTTTAAAGCCTGAGGGGAAACAAACCCTGATGTCTCTGTACTACCTGTCTTTAACCTTGATGATTCATTGGCTTTGTTCTGTCCAATGTTTAAGACTCTTCTACTTGTCAGCTCTTTGGCACAGAGTTTCCGTGACCGTTTGTTTTCCAGAAAGCCACCACACCTGCTTGTGTGCACTTTAAGCATGCATATCCATTCGCTCGACTACATGCATAAATAAAGTACTGTACATGCTTATTTAAGGACACGCTTTAAACAAGAAGCCAAATCGGAGAACGAATCTGAACAGGAAAATACACACAAATATCTCACAAACCAGCTTTAAAAAAATGACAGGACTCGTTAAAATTTATCAATCACATCTTTGAACTGAGCTCTGATGAACGTCTTCCTGCCTCAAGCACTTCTTCTTATAAGATAGATGAACCCAACTATGGACTTGAAAGGTTTTGTGGACGTGTGTGTATAGTATTAGATAAATGATTAATCGCAACTGTCGGTTTTGCAAAGATCTTACCCTAATGTGTTCCTATTCAACAGACAACGTATTATTGATTAAAATACCAGACACCTTTTTCAACGTTTCATTTAAAAATTTTCCACATTTGTTCAAAGTGAGAACTAAAGCCTGCAGAACAAGCACTTCTCTAGCACTTGTGATGTTCTTGCTGGCGTGAATGGACATGGCAGGTTGTTAAACAGCAGATGCTTGCTGTTATACAAGATATCAGCAAACCGTGACTTCACACTGCAGTGGGTGCAGAGAGCGCAGCTTTCTGGCTTTGATCTGCCTTGCTGAGCTTCATCTCCAGCAAAGCCAACAGATTCTTCCTGCAGAGGCCAGAGAATCAAGCAAGTATAGATTCAGTGGAAACCTCTTAGGGAACATCTATTGAATAATGAAAATATCAAGTCAGTAAGAGATGGAAGAGGAGGTACATCATTCTGACTAAAGTCTCATTTCAAAAGAGAAAGAAGGGAAAAAAGAATTAAAAAAAACCTTAGTGGGCATTAGAAGATTAGGCACTAAGCTGAAAGTGTTCAGTGACAAGAATAGGAGGAGGTTTCTACGTCTCCAAGTAGCCAGGCACTTCAGGAAATTAGCAATAAATAATCAACAAGGAGCTACAGTAGGTGTCAAAAAATGAAGGACGACTGTTGCACTAGGCATTATTCCAGGGATGTCATGAGGTCTCGCGTGAACAGACGCCACTCCAAAACTGAGAATAAAGACGACAGCTTGATGACAGTTTTATCCTAAAACCCTAACTCAGTTTGAATAATTAAACAAAATCAACATGAAGAAAGAAAAAGAATGTCTAATGTCTAAAAATCTGACTGATTTATACGTATGAAAGAGAAAAAAAATTATTAGAGTAAATATGTGCTAATGTGAAAAATCACTTTGAATTCTTGGATCTGAAGGTGTTCATTAAGACTCTCAAATAGCAGTTTTGACAGGAGTTCTGGGTGTAAATCAAATGTAATAAATATACAGAGTCAAACTTGGACTTTTGACTGTGCAGAATAACAGAACACAGTTACTAAAGTAAAAACTACATTTATTTCTCTACATAATCCCCTGCTACACTAATGCATTTATCCCAGTGTTTCACTAGTGCTTAGATACCATCCAGACAGAAAGTTCTTTCAGTACGCCAGAGGCATGAGTGGACTGAATGCTTCACATTTGAAACGTTAGCCTCCCAGGAACTCCTTTAATGGCCCAAACATGAGGAAATTGCTTGTAAGAGGTCAGGACTGTATGGCGGGCGTTCCCCGCTGTTACAACCTAATTCCTAGGGATTTGTATGGCTTCACAAGTCTAATAATAAACAGATTAAGAGAATATTGTAATTTAACAAATAAAAAAAAGATAATTGTTGGTATGATAAAGTTTTCTGTTAAGTGATATTAAAAAGATAAAGTGTTTCTGCATAGTTGTGTCCTGTACCGCACAGTGAGCATTAGCACACAGCTGCACCAGAACTCAAAAGGAAAGTAACAAGGTTATGGCCTGGGAAAAAAAACCCTTGCGTTGCATCCGGGATATATACTGTAGCACGCTCTTTTCCTAACTGCTGCCATTTTTTTTTTAACACGATGACATTTTTGTTGTCAGTAGACAGGAAAGCTCAAATTTCTTCCCATTAAAAAATCTAATCTTAGTCAGCAGTCTAGGAAATATTCCCAACCTCATATCATTTGATAATGTGTTTCAAATTTTAGGACCAAAAACTCATCCCTACTGACATGTTATCCTGGACGGATCTTAAGTCATAGCGCAAGGAACTTTCAAGCGTCTACCAGCTGGACCCAAATCATCAGTATTATCAACCCTTATGTGGTCACAGTACATGCAAGAATGACAATATAAATAATCCTTGAGCTAAACAATAGAAAGGGTACTGATCTTGTCTCTCTACCAACCAATGGCTAAATCTCAGTCACAGTCCCTATCAAAGTCATCTTCTACACTACATCTCTTCTACAAAAGCTCACTATCCTGCCTGCATGGCTTGTTTCAGAGCTAGAAAAAAAAAGAAAATAGGAGAATGTGGAATGAAGATACAAGAGAGAAAAAGATGGAAGATTAAAAGCAGGATGATGTCTTCCCTAATGAGCATCTTTCTTAACCATTTGCATGCATGCAGAATTGTACCAGCCCCATTATAATTTAGGAAAAAGAACTGGATAAAGTTAAAAATAATAATGAAGATGAGATCAGCTACTTGGATCATTGAGATCATTAGAAAAATTTACTGCAATATCATTCTAATGCATCAATAAGTCACGTGGTCAGTGTTTAAGGGGTTAAACCTGAGTCTCAGACTACAGAGCATCTGATATGCCTTTATATGTCTTTTGACAAAAGTGATTTCAGAAGTAAAGGTGATAGTCCAGGAAAAGTCTGTCGATCCTTGAAACAATAAATTTTTCATATATTGACTGTGAAATATAAAAGCATGGACTGCAATAATATTTCAGAATGAGAATGCTATACTGTTTTACAATATATATAATGGAAAAACTCATGCTTGCTGACCTCCTCGTTCTCAATCTTGAGTGTGGCCAGGCGTGACTGGAGCTGCTGAAACCTTAGAATCAACTCGGCCTGGACTGGAGGTTGTGCCGTGATCTGGCACACCTGAAAGACAGAAAAAACTTGTGAAAAGGACAGAACAACCGTATAAACATAAGCTCAACGTTCAATCCAATCTGGTTTTATTGACTAAGACACCAGGACCACAAAGCGACTAGGTGCACAATAGGCCTGGACATGATGTCAGTGACAAGCATTGCAAATTTTCAGAGCAAAATTCAATAACGGTGCAATAAACACCTCCAGTAAGTGAGAACAGTAATGTGATTTGTCCCAGTCTCTCCGTTTAAATGTCTCTCTAGCAGCTGAGCCACATTAAAGCTGGGAAGTGAAACCACTATAACCGCACTGAAACCAGCTTCTCATTTGCATGCCTTTTCTAATTAACACTGAGTCACTACCACAAAACAGAGCTCTTAAATGCACAGCACAGATAATAATATATAAACTTCTAGAAGTACTATTTTCAAAATGCTATATCAGATAATATAATTTCAAATCTGTTTGAAAAGTTTGATTCTCAATGTCAATACTGGTCAATGTATTGTAGTCAATGTATTACGAAATCTATCATGCAATAGTACAGTAATCTGATGCACAGCAATAAAACCTTAATTTCATATAACGTTGTGAAGAGAGACAGAAATAAAGCCTTTTTAACCTCATCTCCCATGTGTGGCTGGAATTCAAACTTGACCGGAGGACAGAAAGCAGTGGGATACATCTCCATCAGGCGCTGACGGTCACTACGAGGGTCCAGATTGTCCACGGCGTTCTCTATGATGTCAAGCCCCTCGTGACGAGAAGTCTCCAGGTTGTACTCAGCCGAGAGGTAGGTGCGCAAAGCCCGGTTTAGAGACGCATGGTAGCCCAGATCACAACACTGCTCAGGATGAGTGCACAGAAAGAAAGGGGGAGGAGATGTTTCCCAATCAGCACCAGTTCGCCAGTAACACAAATGCATACAGTATATGTATACTGTATATACACACACACAATGCCCTAATTATCTGTTCAGATTTGTTCCTCTCTAACATTTTTTGTGGGATTTTGGGAAAACAAATGGCCCAGATCTGGCTTTGAGCAAAATGTCTGCAGATATACTCAACTTATAGACACCTTACCATATTTGTTTAGTTAATTTCTGGCCTTGTCTTGGCTTTCTGAAATCCAAATTGTGCTTACAATATCCAGTTTAACAGACGCCATGGTACGCACAGTAGTTCTCTGCCTAGAGATGTCTAAAACCTAGCTAAGTGTGCTTTCCTCAAAATTTGATTAAGTTTGTGAATAGTCACACGTCACAGCAAAACCTAATCAATTCAGTTCAAATCAAATAACAGCTGTCAAAATGTCTGTAATGCTGCTGCACCATCATGTCATCGTCTTAAAAAAGAAAGAAAGAAAGAAAGCTCTTATTTCAGAATTAACTGAATTCAGTGTTTTTTTTTTTTCCTATGAACAGAGATGAGTCAAGTGAGAAGACTATGATGAGTTTACATTTACTGCATTATCAAAAGTAACTTACATTTACGTATCTCATTTTACATTTGAGCAGGTGAGGGGGGAAGGCATTAAGGGCACTGCAGTGGCGGCTTGGTGTTGCTGGGGTTTCAAAAGGTAACCTTCCATTCAATAGTCCAATGCCTTAACCACTGTTAAGTCAGTTTAATGACTTTTACGTCAGCTGAAGAGACAGAGGCTGATTGGGGGTGATGACGGCAATCAAAGTAAGAACTTTCAAAAATGTTAAGTTTCTGCTTTTTTAAATAAGTAAAAAATTCTCATTTGATGGATGGATGAATGGATGGATGGAGTACCAGTCAAAAGCTTGGACACACCTTCCATTTCAGTGGTTTTTGTTTTGTGATTCTTTTCAATATTCAAGACCAATACTGAAGATTTCAAAATTATGAAATAATCTATATGGCATTAGGTAATTTAAGGTCAGTTGTTATTTTGAGACATGAAGGTCAGCTGTTCTTGCAAGAACAGTATTGTCAAGTGCATTTGCAAAACCCATCAAGCACCATGATGAACCTGGCTCTCATGAAGTCCATCCCAGGAAAGCAAGACCAAGTAATTCCTCTGCTGCAGAGGAGAAGTTCATTTAGAGTTACCAGCCTCAGAAATCACCAATTAACAAACAGCACCTCAGGTTAGAGCCGGTATGAAGGCTTTACAAAGCAGAAGTAGCAGACGCATCTTAATATCAACTGTTCAAAGAAAATTATTGCATATTTTGGACGCCTACAGCATTGTTTTGCAATGTACATAGAAATAAAAATCAGGAAAGAACATGGAATTAGAAGGTGTGTCCAAACTTTCGACTGGTAGAGTACAATAGATTTATACATACTGTACATATATACATGCTCTTAGAATTGTTAAAAAAATTTTTGAGCATATTTATTTACAAATGTCCAGTACTTACGTATGATCATTGCTTAAAAATAAGCATTAGCTCATTTCCACTTCAGCAAGTTATGTCTTATGTTAAGTTAAAGTCAAGATTTTGGGAACGCCAAGATAGAACATTCTTCAAGCATTAGGCTTGAGCATACTGGGCCACTACAACACACACACTCCTATCAGTCTCTGTAGGCACGACACTAATCATGACCTTGATTTTGAACAGCCTCCGATGACCTAATCTGTAATGTTTCCTCGCTGCACATGGTGTCCTTATTTGGCCTTCAATACTGATTATACCACAGATCCAGACTGCTAGCAAAATCAAAACCCTGATGACCTTGGAGGCAAATTTCACATTTCATCTCCGATTCGGGATAAAACACACTGAGGATAAGTCGCGCTGACCTGTGTAGAAATAAACATAGGACAGCGGACTGCAATACAGTACGTCTTTTAATACAGTACGTGGCAGCAGCAATATGACTACCAGAACAATACCATTTGTTTAAATCCAGATATTTCCTTGGTCTCTATGCTTGGTTTATAGTTAATTGTACTGAACAAACATACCATGCACTCGTATTTCAGACCACAATAAGTGGACCATTACAAAGTACCAATCCCATATGGAAACTGAGGGCATTTGACATGAAACTTGTCATTATGCTGTGACTAAGAATACCGGCTCATAGTGTGCCTCTGCCTACTCTTTCTGCAGACTGTTTAGATGATTACATGTTCAGCTCAAACAGAAGCAGACAAGTGTGGAAGACATGTGGAACCAGCCCCCTGATTTTGTGTAGTCGTACACTGCGACAGATACTTTCCCCTCAGGCTCGATGGTGAATTTAATCGAAACGCGACTTTAAGCATTTTCTCTCTCTCTCTCGGCTGAGACAGCACGTCTCCGAGGCGTCTGAAGTAAACACCCCATCAGAGATTGATGCTCACTGCTAGGCAGCTTCTGACAGCGTGGCACCGAGGCAAGGTCATCATGCCCGTTTCCTTCTCTGAGGCACGTGGAACGTAGACACATTACCCGTATAGTTGATCTTTCCCGTGCAGGGACATTTCCGTTTTGTAGGTGAAAATAATACTGCCAGGAGGATGGATTAAATATAACCAAATTTGGATGGCTCGGAATTAGGCTACAGTATTGGGAACAGAGAGAGGTTCTACTGGGAGGACAGAGAACATACTGGATATGAGGTGACCTAAAAGGGACACTCATAGAAACTGGGTTTTAAGTGCAGACACTTTTATCCATCTCAGAAATAATCATACATACAGAAATAGAAGCATGCATAGTGTGGATGGAATCATGAAAGTGGAACAGAGTGCTCTCACTTAAATTTGGAGGCATTTTATGACACAAAGTGGCACACAACAAACAAATAGGTGGGCATTTATAAAACAAATATATATATATCTGCGTATTATTCACAAGACCACAAGAACCGCAGTTTCTCGTTTTTTTGTGTTCCTGTGATTCTAAGAATTCTATTCTTCTTTTTTTTTAACTACACTGTCTTTTTCTTGTCTGCTCACTTCTCTCCATCATTCTGCTCAGACAATGTTTTGAGTATGATATTAACTCCTTATCAAAACACTTCAGGGAGCGCTCCCCTATTAGCGGCTTTGCTGTGCGGCTTGGAGAAGTGAGGCTAAAAACCAAAATGCAATTACGTGCATGGTTTAAACGCTCCTGGATTTGAAGTCTTAAGAGCTTCCACTTAAGCACAATCTGACACATTTGATGCACAGCTTCTGCTGAACGTACAAATGTTCGAAAATTAAATAGGATTTAAAAAAAGAACGAAAAACACAGAAGCTATTCATAACTGTGTCACTCCTGTCTTACACAAAATAGATCAGAAGTACATTATACACACACACATATATATACACACATATACTGTATACACACATACACACACTATCAAACACACACACACACACACACACACACACACACAGGCATAAAAACGATGCCACTGCAGTTGCACTTCCCCATTACTTACATCTATTAGATCAGACAGGTCATGGATGTAATACTTGAATACTGAGGAATTAGTGGCTTCCAGAGTCAGCAAGTACTCGTTACGGGCTTTGATTGACTTCAGCTTGTTCTCAGAATACTTTGCCTGCCTCTGATGGAAAGACAGAAAAGAGGAGGGGAAAAAATAGACAATGTTCGATGTTCAATGTTGTTTAGACAAGCATAGTAAGCTGAATTATGCTTTATTTCATTTATTAATCTGAAGGAAATGCATCATCTTTACTTATATAGGTCAACATCAGCATATTTACAGAGACTTGTATGGCTGTCAGTGTAGGTATATAATACAAGGCTAGATTCAAATTGAAATTATGTATTGTTTTAGGCTGCTTTCGCCCACTTTGTGTACTGTAGGTATGGCTGGCTTATATATTTGGACTCAAGAGGGTACCGTGCCCGAGCACTATACAGAGTGTTTGTATTTTGTGAACCAGACCTTGGGGTCACATGTGCCTGAATCCTTGCCTCGTCCCATAGTATAAAAGCCCCCTTGTTCTTTACTTAATATCTACATCTTTTCTATGATCTCTATTAACATAATGGATAATTAAGTTAAAAAAACCCAGCAAAAAAACAATTTGTCAAACAGACAACAACAAACCACAAGACGAAAAAAAAGTAGCTGATGAGACAAAAATAGAGCGTTTAAAAGTAAACAAACACATATTCAGAGATATTCAGTTACTGTTTCCTCTCTTGCTCGAACCCACACAAAAGCAAGTTAGTCACATAACTGCAACAGACACTGACTCACCCTGACTTCCATATTTTAACTACTCCACAGTCACATTCCAGGAAGCGGCAAGAGAAAAAAAAAAAACAGCATGCATTCCCACAACTATAAAACCATTTGTCACAGCCTTCAGTAAAAAACAGACCATTTAAAAGAATAAAGCACGGCCTTCTTTCCCTTTACCGGTTTTCATCTAAAACAGGTCCAGGGCATAAAAGCCTGGGATGGCATCTGTAAATGCCGAGACATGTCAGACAGGCAGTATTGTGTGTGTGAGATTCCTATAAAGTAAAGCTGACTAAGTCTAGTGCACATGTCCCAAGTAAAGTAGATTTTTCTTTTTTTTTCACTACTTTGGAAAAGCTAGAATTGTCATGTGATCATTTTTAAATACTCTGAAACAGATTTTCCAAGAATGGCTAAGAAAATGCAACAAAAAACAACAAATGCTGATTAATACCTTTTCCTTCATCTTCTCGATCTTCTTAGCAAAGCTGCGTCTTGGGGTTTTGTCTTCTAGTCGCATGTTGAAAACGGGGTCTCCTGTACGGCCGATCTGCCTCTCCTCCTGCTTCTCAAACTCCTTCAGCTTGCTTTCAGCACTAATGCTCTCCGTATGGTACATGTGGTAGGTTTTCATCACCTGTGGAAGCACAGAGGTCAGGGGTAAAAGTTCAGACGCACTGCTTTAACCTTTTATTCGTTTAAATTACTCGACTTACAGTTGAGGGAAAATACGTTTGACGTACATATAACTTGAGGGGTAGGGGCCCAGGAGGTGGGGTCCAGTGACCCCCAGGGGGTCCTTGAAGCTTAGATGAGGGGATCCAGGATTTTCTAATTTTTCTAAAAACCTATCATTATGGGAGTTTTACGCCAATAAAAATGTCAACTGGAGTCGGAGGGCAATTATAATAACCGTGGATAGAAAATTCATAATTTTCCAATGGTTAGTTCCACTGTTAGGTTTATAATTTTCCAAGTATTATATCTAAATCTTAACCACTGAGCCACAACCGCACCAATAATTCCTTCCTCTATAAATATCTAAAAGATATTGTGTATATAATACGTATATTCTCCTGTTTTCCTTGCCATAAAGCTTTAACACAGCAGTCTAGGTTAAAAGACGGCAGACTCTTCATGCACGGACCTGCTATTACTATAAAATACAGTGACCATACAGAGACTGCTATTCCCATCTCTCAGTCCACTAACATAAGAAACACTACACCCCTAATGGGTCACAGAGGAGCTCTTTATCCACGCTCAGCTCCACGCTCTGAAAGGGGGTCTGCATTTTTTATTAAAAAAAAAAAAAAAAAAGTCACACGTTTTATGGATGACAACTTAAGAAAAAAAACAGAGAACCTTTTCAGAGCCTTTTTTGTTGAAGTTGGAACTTGCCGAGCAGCCACGATTGCAAGGGGTAAACTGTTAAAAGCTGTTTTCTATTGCGTGAGTCATTGTTATTGTTAGTGGTGCTATTAGTAACACTAGAATGACTCCAGAAACATGCATTAGGATGTGACTCACTGGGTATGAGGCAGGTACCGAGCGGTTAATTACACTATTGTAGCGAGACTAAACAGAGAAACATGACAGGCAATCAAAGCATCAGAACTGGACATTTAATCATATTTGGACTTCAGGGACATGAGAAGTACGTCAGGTATAACGAACACCGAGTTATAATAAAGAACGCTAAAGAAAGATAAATATTGCAATATTTAATCAGCACTTGTGATGCGAATGTTTCAAAGACACAGCATATACAGTACACTCACCAGCCACTACATTACAGTAGGTACACTTTGCTAGTACTCGGTTTGAACCCCCTTTGCCTTCAGAACTGCCTTAATTCTTCATGGCACAGCTTCAACAAGATGCTAGGAACACCCCTTAGAGATTTTTTTCCCCTGACATGACATATTGATATGACAGCATCTCGCAGTTGCTGCAGATTTGTCGCCTATACGAGAATGAGAATATCCTGTTCCAAGACATCCTTAAGGTGGTGCTCTATTGGATTGAGATCTGGTGACTGTGGAGGCTGTTAGAGTACAATTAACTCGTAGTCACGTTCAGGAGATTGAGATGATGCGTTATCCTGTGGTCATAAAGGGATGGACATGGTCAGCAAACAATACTCTGGTAGGCTGTGGTATTTAAACGATGCCCAATTGGTACCAAAGGGCCCAAAGTTTGACAAGAAAATATCCCCCAATACCATCACACCACCAGCGTAAATCGTTCATAACGAGGCTTGATGGATCCATTCTTACTTATCATTTACACTAAATTTGGACCCTACCATCAGAATGATGCAGCAGATGAAATGGAGACACATCAGACAATCAGGTCAAAGTGTCTGGTTTTGGTGAGGCTTATAGCCTCAGTTTTGCTGTTATTAGCTGACCGCAGTGGTGGATTGGCTGTAGCTTCTCCTCCTGCAGTAGCACATCTGCTTCAAGGTTTGACATGTTAAAGCTTCTGTTTGGCAAACAAAATGTTATTTGAGTTACTGTTGCCTTTCGATCAGCTTGAACCAGTCTGACCATTCTCCTCCGACATCTGGCAACAAAAACCCATTTCCACCCAGAGAACTGCTGCTCACTGGATATTTTCTGTTTTTCAGACCATTCTCTATAAACCCATAGAGATATTTGTGCAGCAGATCAGCAGTTTCAGAGATACTCAGACCAGCCTGTCTGGCACCAACAACTCTGCCACGTTCAAAGTCACTTAAATCACATTTCCACTTCATTCTAATGCTCGGTTTGAACTTCAGCGGTTCGTCTTGATCACGTCTACATGCCTAAATGAATTGAGTTGCCGCCATGTGATTGACTGATTAGAGATTTGCGCTAAAGAACAGTTGAACAGGAGTACATAAGGAAGTCGCTGAAGGTTGTACATACACGTTTAAAAACTGCGCTTGATGATACTTCATTTGTTGTATACAAAGATAAAGTGTTTAATTTCAAAAATTAAAAGAAAATATTGGTAAAGACTTTTTTGGCTTTATTTGTCACATTTATTCCACTGCACAGTACAATTCTTTTCTTTGCATTTCCCAGTTTGTGAGGAAGTTGGCATCAGGGTGTAGTGTCAGAGATGACATATACCCTTGGACTTTAGGAGGTCACCTGTCTTGCTGGAGCGCCCAACTGCATGGCGTTGCAGGGCTCTGATCGGTACCCTCATTCAATTTTTTTCAGAATTGCCTCATTACTATTGTCAGTCTTGCCCAGACATATTCATCGCAGCTGTTTATTACACACAGCCTCAGTAATCGGTCTTGTCGAGGTTCCTCAACCTGCCTGTTCTTCAACCTAAACAAGGTGTCTTGACTCCAGAGTACTAAACAACTTCACATTCAAAAGCAGAGCACTCACCCAGGGTCACGCTCGGCCATAACCAATATTCACGTTCACCAAACTCATAAAACACGGTACAGTAAAGCTACAACTGGATTCAAAACACGGGCCTGCCTATAAAACAGCGGCCAAAACAAGCACAGTTGGGATATGTATAGAGCAGGTCAGGGATTTTGGTGGGCAATTCTGGCTCGTCTCATGTGCAGAGCTGTATAATTGGATATACGGCTGACCAAACCACACGTCCCACTCTTCACTTACTGGTTTGGAACTGTGTTTAGGTTTCTTGTTTTAGACAAGCTGATTTTAGCGACATGAAAGACCTGTTATTTTCTAAGCTGAGGGCGGGATTGAGTGGCTTTCTCGATTCTGATGCAACAGTCAGAGACATTTCCAAAAGACTTCAGGTTAAAGATGAAAAGTCAAGTATAGTCAAAAAGTCTGTTTCTGCTTCCTTTTTCATTTTGGACAAAGTGAGAGAAAAACGTATATCTTTTTCTGAAATCGCTTAAAATCGCACAACATGCACGCTAATAATTCAATAATTATCTGATTTCCGCCATAATCAGATTATTCGAGTGGACATGTAAACAAATACTGCAATATTTCAAACTGCATTAAGCAATTATCTGGTTTCATTTAAACATAAATCATTAAATAAATAAAGTCCCTTGCACTTTCTTGGTGAGGGTCGCAAAAGCCAGACATTCCAAAGTCAACTGTAAAACATAATAGATTCAGTGGATCCTTTGCTGGACCAGCGATCTCCATCCAGTGGCATGTGACTGATGCAGCTCTAGCAGGAGCTGACCATCTACCTCGCTATTTCTCCTTTCAAATTGACGAAGCCGAGTTTCTTCTCTTAGGCTGTTTTGGATTGTCGAGCTCCTCATTCTATTACAGTGAATTAAAAATAAGCCTAGCAGAGGGACGTCAGTTCCTGCCAACTGTACTAACGACACAGCTCGTCACCATATGTGAGGATAGGGAAGTAAGATAAATGATAAAGAGAAAGTGATCGATAAGACCAGACCAAGTTTTTGGGGAAGGGTTTGGGGGGACACAAATAAAAACAAACACAAATGAACAAAGAAAATTTATCTACAAATCCTCATCTAACTTTTGTATATCCTTCAGGTGGTGTATCTCTCATGCAGACAGTTGACATCCTTATCAGTACACGCATGTTACTCTACAATCCCAAACACGTCAAATGATATGACTTGCTAAACCAAAGGTCGAACAAGGCACTCACACCCCTGTAATGCATTCTAGCCTCAACGTAATTCAACCACAGTGTTAGTGAGCAGAGCAGCCCTGTGGGACGGAGCCTGGAGTCTCTTAGACTGAAAAAAAAAAAAAAAAAACAACGCTCGTCCATGAGGAAGGGGATATCTCCTGTGAGTACACAGCCAGCCGCTGAAGGACTAATGAGCAACGCAAATGGCTGTAACGCTACAGGAAGCATTTTATCAATACTGCTCATCAGCCATGTCATTTCCTGTCGAGAGTGTGTCTGTAATTCTCAGCTGCCTCCTACGTTGCTGGGGTCAAGTGTTCCTCAGAATATTTCGATAAATCACTGGGTCATTCCTTAAAGCCCATTCATCAGAAACATGTTCAGCGATGGCATGCAGAGAAAGAGATAAACATCTGGATAATAATGCCATTTAATACGATACTAACAGTATGCGAGTGCCTCAAGCAAGAAGTTATATATTACATCGTAGTTATGGCTTGACAGATATAAACAACACATGAATCTTCGGAGCACTCACAGCACGCCTAATGTCCACAATTAAAGCAGGGGAATGATCGATGGTTTAAAATGCCAGAAAAGGCAAAAGATTCAAAGCCGTAGCGTCCGGCAAACAGACTTCAGAGGGTCCTTCATGCTTGGCAGCTGGGTGCGCTTATTAATGCATGGAGTGCGGTGCTGTGTGTAACCTAAGGCTAGAGCTGGTTGGAAGATAAGGTTATGAATTCCTAAGACCACACCAGCTCTGTGGAAAGGGGGAGTTTATTACTGCAGTACTTACCGTGTAGAGCTCGTTAAGGACTTTCATCAGATCCTCTTGCAGCTGAAATGCTATTTCTTTACTCTAGAGAAGAAAAAAAGCAAGGAGGGAGGGGTGGGGGGAGAGGAAATAGAGAGAAAGGGTGAGAGAGAGAGATCAGGTATCTGCACCTTTCACACTTAATACTTATTGACAATCAAACAACCTTCAGAGCACAACTATCAGCCACATATGGATTTAATACATTTGTATAGTTTATAACAATAAGCAAGTTATGCTGAAGTGTTCGTTTCAGAAGCAGAAGTTCATTTTTATTTTCTATTTAGGCTTCATAAGGACATTTATCTTGCTGCCAGATGTTGGAGCCTGCTGCAAATTAAAAATCAGGGATAATTCAGTGATGTCTATTTTGGCTCAACTGAAGCATTACTCAGCAAGAAGAGCAATGAAAGTAATATAATCAACAGCTTAGCCACGCCCATATCCTGGAATTCAGGGAGGAAAATAAAACAAGAAAAAAAAAAAACTATAAAAATTTATTTGATACATTTCTAAAAGATTTTTTTTTGTGAACAAACCTGACCGTTCCACAGTCCTGTACGTCGTGTGAATAAGCAGGATTAGAGTAAAGGCTTCCTGTCTTACAAGCTGCTTCAGTCTTTCAGTAATTCAATCAGATTTTCACTAATCTCATTGTGAAGAGCTTTCTGAAGAGCAATACCTCAGTCAAGGAGTGAGCAAATCAATACCATGCTGAAATAACCGTAAAACTGCGATTAAATAGGAGCAAAAATAACTAGAGAACATTACGATACGGCAGTGCTTCAGTGTTTCAGCACTGATATTAATGAACAGCTGCTCCTGAAGTCACCAACTTGGATGCAGTGCTGATTGACTTGACACTTATTATCCTTTCTAATTCTGATTATTCCAATTTATATTGATATTTGGCTGCAATTTGTTATACCACATTGCTATTGAAATCAAAATGTGAGAGTATGAGGTAAAATTATTCCCCAAAAATGCATTTTGTTTAACATTATTTATGTCTCTGGCTTTTCCATGCTTGCGGGTTATTTTAAGGAAGCAGTGGTCTGATGGGAAGTGAAGGTGAATTTCTGCAGTCCTGGAAACGCAACGAAAAGAGCATGTGTGTATAAACTAGAAATTTGACACCAAGTAAAACAAAAAAAAAAAAAAAAAAGGGAATTTTGTCCTGATAACTTAAAGAGAGAAGAAGAAGCTGGTGATTAAACCGTTGTTTGCAGCTACTACTGTATAAGGTAAGTGATAAAAGAAAGAAAAAAAGTTCGGAAGACATTATATAACAGTAAATATATGTTAAAAAGTTCAATACGTTGTTATGTTATAAATATGAAATTGTTAAAATTGCAAATAAATGCAGCAAACAGGAAAAAGAACACTAAAGTTGTAACCACGCCATTGTTGATTATTTTCCTATTACTGCAGACCTCATGAATGCTTCACTCTTTGAATCTATATTTTATCTAAATCGTTTTTCATCGTCAACTGGAAACCAAACTGGGATGATGTATAAAATTTGCCATCACAACACTGCGTGCCACAGCTAAATGTAAGCTTATTATCTTTGTAAATACAGATGTGGTTCAAGGATTTAAGTTTGCATCATGTAATTACCCGTACAATCCAAAGCTGTGGTTTAAAATCATAAGCATTGTGCATTGCTGGCACTCAGGGTCAAGAGCCACAGTAATCCAACTTAATACTCGCGCATCTCCACAATGCAAACAGGTGTGACTACATGTGATCCCTCTGATGGATCAAAACACATTTTCTTTGTGATACCATGTGACCCCAAACAGGCACTGATGGATAAATCCCAGATCCGTGCCAACCGTATTTTAGTCATCAGTAAAGCCCTCGGGCTATGGGATCAAGTGTCTTTTCACCCCTACCTGCAGTTAATGGCAGACAGACTGACAGCCACAGGTTAAAGTGATTAAGGCAGAGGGTTCTGGGTGTTTACTCACTTCAGAAACTGAGGCATATCTGTCTTTAATATAGCTTCTACGTTATATTATTTACACTGATAACACATCATTAATTATTTTGCTTAACATAGTTTTACAAAAACTGAAATATTATGGTGGGAGGAATGATATAATATACAATAAATAACTAAATCATAATAGAAATCATAATATATGCTTGTTAACCATGAAAATTTGATTAAATAAGTAATTTTAAACATTTAAACTGCAATTAAAATCCTACTTAATCTATAATTTAATCTGCTTTCTAAATGTAAAGACAAAAATCAATGAATTACATTTTTTATTATTTATTCAATGGCATCTTAATTTAATATTGTCACCTTTTACCCTCCATAAATTATTCAGGTTTAGTATATTTTATCAGATTATTTTCAAATACTGAGAATTTTATAAAAATCATTAAATGACTTCTTGATCAAGAAAAGAAATTTTTGATGAACGATTTTAATACATAACTGTGAATAAACTATACAATATTGTCCCAATACATTTTTTAATTTAAGGTAATGATTATGGATGGAATGGTTAGCCAAGTTGCTCTACATTTTCATCTTAGAAGAAGCTGTTTGGTCACATAAAAAATACAGTGCAGGGAAATTATTTTCTTTGCATATCCCAGTTTGTTAGGAATCAGATGTGATGGTGCAGTGGTGCCATAGGAAAACAATCAACAACAGGATACCAACAGGTATCCAAATATTACATTACTGTTAATACCCAAAGTTGAATATTTACGGGGTATGGTAAAAACAATGGTATGGACTATTAACAACAACATAGGATAAAGTGCTTTATTTCTTATGTACCACAAAGATTTAAGTGTATAATGCTGTGAATCATTATAGTTCACAAGTTAGTTCCTGTTGTCACTCATATTAAAGTGACCTTTCTTCCTGGCTGGTCACTGTTTAAGTCATGTTACAGAGGAACTGCAGATTTACAGTCAGGTTCGAAAGTTTTTTGTGTAAAAACATAATATATATCACCAATATTATAAACATATAATTATCACCATACCATTATTAATTTAATAAAAAAAATAATAAAAAAAACAATTTAAGATTTTTTTTGTTCTTTTTCCATTTTTGCATTGGCTGGGAAACAAGTAAAAGAATTTTTTCTGTTATTGTGACCTCATATAAGAAGTGTCCCTCCCACAGCTTGCTGTTCTCTGTTGGGTTGTTGCTCAGGAGTAGGTCATTTACAAGAAAAAAAAAAGATTATCTGAGGGGTATTTCAGCTGACACATTAACAGAGACACTTTAAGGGAGCTATAAGCGTTTGATTAACTTGTTAAAGTAATGGTACAATATGGGACCTTTAATATAAACCGGGCGGCTTATGCTACTGTCAGAGCTGCTTTTGTTAAAAAAAAAAAAAAACTTAATAAACACTATCTGACTTAATCCATCTGATCAGAATGAAGAATTCAAAAGCTCTGTGGTATAATTTCATTTAGCTGGTCGCACGTTATTTGTTTCCTTCCCTTTCTATTGTCAAAAAAATTATGGTGAAATAACCTTCAATACAGATGTTTATAAATATCCAAAAGAGAACAGTAGCATATGGAACACCCCATGGAGCTGGAAAAACAACATACAGTATAAAGCCTCTGTTTCTCACCATATTAATTACTGTGAAATATGAATACACTGAGCGTGACCGAGCACAGCACACCAAGAGGCTAAAAATTAGATGACAATCAATCGTCTTAAACAAAACGCAGAAATTATGAGGATTTGCAACCCAGTCATAAATCGGTGCTGGTGAAATACGCTGCCATACGGGAGCTGACAGAGGGTTCACGATGGCAGCAGGTTATAAATCGTAAAAGCCATACTGCAAATGAGGAAACACTGAGCTTGCTTGTTTTACTTGGTGTCAAATTTCTAGTTTATACACATGTGCTCTTTTCATTAAGTTTCCAGGACTGCAGAAATTCACCTTTACTTCCCATTAGACCACTGCTTCCTTAAAATAACCCGCAAGCATGAAAAAGGCAGAGACATAAATAATGTAAACAAAATGCATGTTTTAAAGCTCGACCATCCGTGAAGGAACTTCACGCTGGAAATAGTTTGTAGCAGTTTGCAAAGTATTCCTTTGATGTCAAACTCCATTTAAGGTTGAATTAAATAAAAGCTGCTTTAACGTTTAAAAGAATGCAATCATTTTCTTCCACAGGAATCACAGCGACTTTATAGTGCACACTATCAAGATCGATAATCATTTGTTTTAATAAGAAGCAGCACTGTGTATAAATGGAAAAGCTAAGGTTTTTTTTTTCAAATACGTCAGAATAATAAATAATATAAAATAAAATGGTAAAATTCAAGAAAGATTACATTTTTTAAATGCTTCAGGGTACACTGACCTTAAAACAAGTTATATAATAACCTACTGTACATGACAACAGTGTAAAAAATAGCTGATTGAATGTGTTTACAATGATACGAAATTTATTGCTACTGAAAAAATGTCTGATGCAATTTACTATTGTGCTACAAGCATACAGTAATTACTGTAATAACATGTTCCACTAATGAGATCATGGCATTGTTACATTTTTTTGTTTTTTTTTTAAAGAGAAAAAATATTCTTCATTGAGGAAAAATTAAAGCAGAGCTTGATTTTACCATTTAAAATTTTTTTCTAACACAATTGTAATAAAATAATCATATTTTTAGTCAATCCATGGACAACTGACTTCAGCTTTCTGGCTACTCATGAGTGGCTTTTCAATTCTCATGAGACTGAATATTGTTGCCTTTCATATCACGACACAAAATACTGGCAAGAATCATTTTTTGCTCATATAACGTACTGAAATATGTCCACAACAAAGTGCACCTATTGTGCAAAATGTATGTAAAAAAATATATTTAAAAACCCCCTCCTTTTTTTCTGTCTCCATTTTCAACACGCCTTTCAAATTTCCCGCCTGGTGTAATGTCATTCAAGGCAAAAAGGAGAAACTATTTGCATAGCCCTTCTTCTGACTACTATTTTCAGCGCCATCTCATTTCCTGCACTCGGATTGTCTAGAAAAATGCATTTCCACAGAGGGATTGAATTTATTAGGCATAAATCCAAAGAATTTGTTATAATTTCTTCATAATATTTTATCATTATTTGGTTACTGCTTGCTAAACTTTTATTCTGATAAAACCAGCTAAATCAGAAAGATCACCTTTTCACCCTGTAACAGAGACCAACAGTGTGTGCTGTAAGTGAGCCATGTGTACAGTGTGTGTGGATCATTACTGAAACTATGTTGTGGTCAAAGCCAGCCGAGAGCGCTGATTACAGGGTGCAGATACTTTTAACCCGGCATGACACACAAGACTCGAGGCAATCTAGAAGTACAACCCACTGACTCTGCCCTACAAGTGAACTGTCACAACACCTAGAGAGACAAATGACGACAGAGCTTGAGACTATGAGATAAGAGATCGAGAAGGAACGAGAATAAATAAGGACGACACTTCGGGACTGTGAACTTGCTACACAAGGATTCTCTAGTACAGTACATTAATGACTCATGATTCTTCAATCTCTGTTATTATGCTTCAGAATAGGCCAGTCATATTGCTGAAAGCAGCTGTGTGCACACATGGCACATCTGTTCTTTTATCATCTCAACATCCCACGCAATAATAAGTACCTTTGAATCACAACAGGGAAACAGTAAGAGCGGATCGGCTCACATCAAGAGAAGGCTCGTAGTTCGTATTTTCCCAGCTTTGGAAAGGACCCTCTGGCTTTCCCCACCTCATACCCTTACAGCCCAGCTCCCAAGTTCCCTTAACTGACTCCAACTATCTCTCTGCAATGTTTAAGCCTTGTAATTTAGTCCTGTGGTGAACTTAAAGTGATACAGGAGCGCAGGATAGTTAAAGACGCTGTCCTCCCTGAAGAAAGGCCCACAGATGTCTAGCAGCCAGAGGGAACCATGATTAAAAGGTTCTCCTAAAGAGAAGAGTGGAACCACAGCTGGCCGTATGGTCAGACCCACCTCGCGACTCTGGCAGGGGAATCTTGGCACTGCTGAAAAGAAAGGCAAAAACCACAAAAAGCACAAGCAGGAGATCCTGCTTCACAAAGGGCTAACTGCAGAGAGGGCAGTCGTGTCTCGAGTGGGTGGTATTTTACGCTCGACTCCTGTGAATATAACAGCGCAGAACAGATGTCTGGTGTACATAAGGGACGATGGTGAGAGTAAGTTGAAAGGAACACAACCCGAACAAAGGGGCGAACCTTAAAGCGACCAAATAGCGGATGTGATTCCACATGGGAGCCTCGGGAGCTCAGTTAACCACCAGGAAACAGAATGAATGTAAAGAAGCATACTGCTTTTATGTGTTCTTTTATGTCATGTTTTGTTTGCTTTCTGGTCTGTCTACTGAGGAAGCAGGAAAGCAGCTGCTCTAACCTTCTTCATAAGGCGTGTGGAGTCCTCGCTGATCTGCATGAAGCGCATAATGACGTTGTTCAGGTAGATGTCACTCAGCGTGGCGTGGTCTTTACTCTCTCGCCTCACCTGGTTCAGCAACAGATACCAACAGTTCACTGGGGAAAGGAGGTTCTGGTCTTTTCTGCAAACAGGAAAAGAGGAATAAAGTGTCAGAATACTGACAGGCTACAGGACGTATAATGGCTAGAAACAAAACTGAAATGATTTTACTCAAAATTGAAATTATGGTCAATAAAATTATTCAGAAACAAGACTCAACTGTATTACTCATGAGAACTTACAGACAAAATGGCCTTTTTCTCTCCATGTTTTACTTTATATGCAATAAAATGATTCTAGTCCTTAGTCACATTGAATTTAAATCATCATCAACAGCAGCAGGTAGTGTTAAAATGTGGGGTGTTAAAAGTAGGGGGGGGTGTTAAAATGTGGGGAGCTATAATTAAGCAATAAGTAAAAGTACTGAAAAAAATATTATACAAAATGTATCAAATATTTATCAAATCCTTAGTTAAAATGTTTTGAACTCAGATGATTTTACATTTTAAGATTCTGATGACACAAAAGCAAACAATGGGGGCAAAAAAATTAACAGTTTTTAATTGATCTAGATTTTGTTTATCTGTAGGATAAATTATATTGCGAGGTGGCACAGAGCTGCCAGAAAAAAAAAAAAAAAAAAAAAACTCGATAGAAACCAAGGCAACACCAGCAAATCAAAATTTGTCTATTCCATTAAAGGACATAAATAAATTCCTGTGAAACTCAAGGAAGTTTATTCTGTTAATGGAATGTTTGGGGCAGTGTGGAAAGCAGAGATAAGAGAAGATGAACATTTACACTGTTTTATAAAGCTGTTGAATCCGGTTTAGTTTAGAGAAAGCTTCAGATGTGGGCGCAAGGTGTTCTGTATGTACTGAGTACTTCCTCAATGTAACCCTTACCACCGTTTATTAATCAATTAATTTATCAATTCATCAGGTTATCCCCAAAAAAACAGGCTGGAGGTGACAGTGGCAAGGAAAGAAACTTTGACATGAACCAGGCATGACTTCTGCAAATCTTTCCAGACCTTTTGCTCACCAGTATGAGCAAATCCTGTTTGTCGCATGCTGCTGAGCCAGCCCTCTCTGCTCACCGATACCAGATGTTTCTATGCAATTTACATGAATTTGATTATATGTAGAATTAAAAGCCCTGAAGCCCTTGGCCGATTGGCTAGTCGTAACAACAGCCACCGCTCTGATTTGTGTTTATTTGAGATTCACTGAACATTTTATGTCACAGTGGAAGCCTGGACCAAGGTATGGATATCTTCTAAGTATGTTAGGTAACCAGAAAGCATCCGGACAGATGTTCTCTAAAAGTTATGATGTAAAAAAAGGAAAAAAAATGTTGGCTGATAATGTTGTGGGTGTTTTTAATGCTACACCATTAAAGCAGAATACACCAACCACTGCAGAGACGTCAGCCTTCCAGCACACCTCTGAAGTTAACTAACATGATGCAAGTGGCAGTAGCGTCGTTTCTGAAGGCAATAGATGTGCACATAAAACATGTATGCATTAAAGTAAAATAAGTAAGGTATTTCTATGACCTCACACTGTTCATAATTCTCACAACGGGTTGAATGCTAGAATAGCTTTGGTCCAAAGCCCAGTCCTGCAAAACAGGCAGCATGTGTCAACACAACACGTGGGTCAACACATCCCAGCCCTGAACCATATGACACGGACATCCACGTGCTGCACAGCCAGGCCAGAGAGAGAGAGAGAGAGAGAGAGAGAGAGAGTGCGAGAGAGAGAGAGAGAGTGTGTGTGTGTGTGTGTGTGTCTGAGAGAAAGCGAGAGAGAGAGAGAGATAGCTGAGCTGACATTTTCATAGGACACCACAGGATTTAAACCAGAAACAGGAAGTGAATCTCTCGAATGGAATGACAGAATGCATAAGGTGATAAGAAACAATCCTCAAAGTTAAGCGAGGCCGATCAGTCACGTCAGACTGAATGAAATGGATAATCTAATTGAACTAAAAGCCTGGAGACACACACTTTGCAGGAAAAGATTTCAGACTGTGAGAGTTATGGCAGCATGAGCAGGCTTGGTCAGATGGTAATTACCATAAAACCTTTCAAGAGACTCAGTCAGTATCCTGAGTAGGCAGGTGCTGGGACTTTTCTTTCATATTGAAAAACATATGGAAAGCATGTGACTAAGATGAATGGGGAAGTGAAATCCTGCTTAACTTGTGGTTTAAGCTGTATGGAACATAAATTTGGCACACATAAGTCAAAGAAATGGAAACCTGCACTCATAAACTGCTTATAGATAATATTTAGGACTGAATTTAGTACTGGCAAGGACAAGGAGTCTGCTTATTCACTACGTCAGAGGATAAACTGAACAGAGACAAAATGTATGACCAAATATTCAAAGGCGCATCCACAAGGGACAAAACCGCAACCCGCAACATTCAGACTATTGAATGTAAACCGTCAGCAGGCCAGCCTATAGGGTTTTCACTACCATCCCCCAGGACAGCTCAAATAAACAGAATTGTTCTATAGAGATATTCAGGCTGATTACCTAAAAGAAATGTATTGTTTTCATTAGACTGTCTGTCTCCGCAAGAGTGCCAGCTTTTAAACCAGACTACGACTTTCTGCTCTTTTGTTGAAGTTGGTTCAAGCCTTGTACAGTATGTTGACACTCGTACGTTTTTACGAGGTTATAACAGTTAACAGTTCACCAGATAGCAGCCTACTATATGTTATACATGTTTGAGTTTGGTTACTTTTGTAATATTGTCCCGCACCACCAAAATATCTCTGCTTTCTTCAAGCTCTACTCTTGAGAGCATTATGGTACTTGGTGATGCAGTGAGGCGAGTAATCCATAAACCGAACTCTGAATGAATAGAAATGACCATTCCTCGGTGTGCTCTCTCTGACAAAGCAGTGGCTGCTTTGTTCCATAATGATGACCTTTTGACCTGGCCATGCAATTTTGCTGCAACCACCAATGACTTCCAGGAGTCTTATACCACACACACTCAAGAGGAACACAACACAATAACACACCAAACTAACCCTGTAAGGCAAAGCCTGGCCATGTCCTACAGTAGACCATGGAATTCAAATACTAGTCCCGAATTTGCCATGTTCTGCACATTTCTCCTTTTTTTGTTGTTTTTTTCTTGCGTACGCCCATGCTGACCAAATCTAACCCCCCGTACTTTTATATAAAATCAGTTAGTTTAAAAATATCAAATATTATATAAATAAAATCAGATTGTTCCAAAATGTAACAAAAAACATTGATTTAAAAGGTGTGTCCAAATTTTGACTGGTGCTGTAAATGATGAAGATCATGTGTCACTGAGCTAAGGGCAAGCGATTGGGTGTCTGCATCGTCAGACAAATGGTGTCTTCATGGTGAATATGGAATTCTTTGAACATGATAGTTATTGACGTAACAGAAATATCTAGTGAAAGCTAAGTCTGATTTATGAGACTAAAGTTCATTAGCAGATTAGTTGCCTCCGGTATATTAGAGAGAAGAAAGCAAAGCATGCACGGCAAAGGTACACAAAAACAGGGTTGGGAACTACTGTTCCAGGTCAGGAATTTCAGAACATGCTTTTGACATGTTCTGGCACAACAACTGCAAGAACAGGTCAAGAGGACGCAAGGTAAACAGAAAGGGTGGGGGTATCCCAGAAAGACAAAATCCAAACTTATATCTCACAGATAAACTATTGTCCAGTCAATAATAGCTGAACCTACTGTATGCACTGTACAAATTTGTCTAATATACAGTATAGTGAGAAAGTATTGAGCCACCCTAATTCCTTCATATTAAATTAAATTATGTAGTTTAAATTAAATAAACCGGAACAATGTTGTACTGTAACAGGCTGAAAAGTGCCTTAGAATACAATTTAAAAATTAGTTATGCAAAAACCTTAATTTAGCAGTAACCTCATTTCCCCTCTCATCTGTTCCAAGCACTTAGAATTCAGCATCACCAGTATACTGTACTAATCACAGGCCTGATCATCTGTCATCTACACCTAGTTCTTACTGGTTCATTCCATAAATTAAATGTTTTTTTAATGCTTTAAAAGATTCATAGGTCACTGGGTGGCTTAACAAACAAAAAACATTCCGCTGAAACTGGTTAGGCTAAACAAGTCCTTCAGGAAGCCTGGAGAACTATTCCTCAATGAGAAGAGTCTGGCTCTTTGGAAGGAAAAAATGAAATGAGGGGTAGCTCAAGACATTTGGAGAATACTATACTGTGAATAGTTGGCATAGTGACTAAACAGACAATAATACCAGCTCATATTTTTTTGAAAGTTAAGAACAGGGTCTTGGCGGCACAGCGGCTTAGTGGCTAGCACAGTCGCCTTGCACCTCCAGGGTCCAGGTTCGATTCGCACATTGGGTCTGTGTGTATGGAGTTTGTATGTTCTCCCCATGCTTGGTGGGTTTCCTCCGGGTAATCCGGTTTCCTCCCACAGTCTAAAGACAAGGTTAAGTGGCATTCACAAATTGCCTGTTGTATGTGTGTGTGTGTGTGTGTGTGTGTGTGTGTGTGTGTGTGTGTGTGTGTGTGTGCCCTGAGATAGATTAGCACCCTGCCCAGAGTGTACCCAGCGCCTTGTGCCCCAAGTGTTCTGGGATAGGCTTTTTCATTTACATTTTAGGCATTTGGCAGACGCCCTTATCCAGAGCGACTTGCATCTTTTTAACCTCATTATACATCTGAGCAGTTGAGGGTTAAGGGCCTTGCTCAAGGGCCCAACAGGGACAACTTAGTGGTCAACATAGTTTTCCACAGCTCTTAAAGACTAAAAAACTTAAAGGACTACTAAAAATGCCAAATGTACACAACAAAAAAGAAGCCGAAGAGGTGATTTCGCCAACCTAGCCTTTGTCCTCAGTTGGTCCAAAAGCTTTTGTACACTTTGCCGGCCATAAGCTTCGAAGTCTTAAAGGTACTTTTAAACTGATTTCCAATGAGTTTCTAGTAAAGAAAGAGACACTCAGTGGATTTAATAAAATAATGTGTAAAACTGTCAGTCAAATGGCCTCCTGCTGTGAAAGCTGACATAACATTTGGTAATTAAAAACTAAGCAAAACTTACAGTATCTTAGTGCAACTGATAGGATCTTTCATTAGCAAGATGTTTCCCCTACTTTACCCAGCAAACTTCAAAAGCTCCATTGTTGCTGACTCTACAAATCAGTCAGAGCTCAGGTGAAAAATGAAGATATCAGTAAATTACTTTCACTTTTTACCTACAGGAAACAAAACCCGTTCAGCAGGCAGGCAGCCAGAGCCAATAGACGCACTAATGGCAGCTAATTGGTCCTCAGAGACCAAATATGGAGTGCTTAGTGGAGGAATTAGCAAACTAGAGTGACAGCTTGTTCAAGGGAACTTATACTGATGAACTGCCTGTGTGAAGTGCTTTTACTGTACCACAGAATGATCCATAATGATGATACAGCCAGTAATATGTGCAATCTGACTAACACCAAAGCAATATGTCCAACACAGAATCCCCTAAATGGACAGAACTGGTGGGCCACATGTTCTGTATCTTTATAAAGTCTCAAGGAGGAGGAGGAGGACTTTGGATGTAATCAGATCGTTGCCATCCTCATCCCAGTACGCCTCCCTGAACAAACAGAGCCGGATGTGTTAGTTCAGCAAACAGCTGCGCTCTCCCTCTGTGGATGGGGCCACCACATGGCTATAGAAGAACACTAACCGTTGAAAACCAAAAGCTCTGCTGATCCAGCTGCTTTTTTTCCTCCCTGTTTGTGCATGTTTGTGTATGTGTTTTGAGGATCATCACAAACGTAAGGAAGTGTGTTCACATGAGACAACGTACGCTTTCCTAAAACAGCACAAAGCTGTCAGTGGGATACTAGACGACTACGTCGTTTGAACTCTTGTATCCTCAAATGGATTTCCTCACGTCTAACCTCATGAGTCATTCAGTTGGGCTGCAACAGACAACAGAGATGACCTTTAAATAAAAAGCACAGCTGGAACTTTACTTTAACTTGGTATCAGGCAATACTGTAATCACAAGAGATTAGGATTTGTGTTTTTCACAATATCATAATTTTTCAATAGTCCTGGATTTTGTAAGTAAGACACTTTCCAGATGTTAATCATTATTGCAGTATTAAGCACTACAACTACTAAGCACTTTTTATTGCGTTTAAAGAGGACCCCTGCAGTCTCACAGGTTTCCTTTGGTTGCAATCACATAATCGAAGAGATCCTTAATAGCTGGACAAATAAGCAGCGTGGGTGCCGGAGTCATGCAGGTCTCACATCTGGGCTTTTAGACTTGCCTTGTTGACAAGTGGTTTCAACAGCAAGAAATGGAAAATACCCTTACTGACTTTGTAGCAAAAAAAAGAAAAAGAAAAATCCCAAGTGCACCTCAGACAAATACAATTTATTCATATGAAATTATGAAATTATG
>JAOTRS010000036.1:28399297-28415454 GCA_028565755.1 Dinotopterus cunningtoni
TATTAAAACTTAAGTGGCAGAGATACTGTACATGCCAGCAACAACGCATAGGTCAATGACGATTCATTTATTTATTTATTATTAAGTGCTTTTCTTGAATCCTTGCTGGTGTGTGTTAACGGGGAGGCTTCAAACATTAAGCTGTGCATTTGGGTTTCCAGATATGTCAGGAAAGTTATCATTACATTTATAAAGAGTAAATTTTACCCCTATAAGGGAATAAGGGAATGATGTCGCAAAAACAACATAAAGACGTGATCATGTGTATCTGTACTATTTCTTTGCCTATGTGAACCATTTTCTTAATTTTTTGCTTAGTTATGGTTGTATATTATATATTGGTGAAAATGAACTGCAATGCCAAGTTGTCATATAACCCCTCTCCTGAAATTAACTATAAAAAGAGATGATTCCAGCCTCCTACACACAGTATGATGCAGATCAATCCCTGCTGTCCGTTATCATCCACATGAAGATGGGTTCCCTGTTGAGTCTGGTTCCTCTTAAGGTTTCATCCTATTGACATCTCAGGGAGTTTTTCCTTGCCACTGTCGCCGTCGTCCTCGGCTTGCTCATCAGGGACAATCTTATCATTTTGATTCATACACATTTACATTTCATACAAACTTAAATAGTTCTTTTGATTGTGTAAAGCTGCTTTGCGACAATGTCAATTGCTAAAAGCGCTATACAAATAAAATTGAATTGATTTGAATTATGAAGACAAAAGCAAGACACAAAGGATTTTGGGGGGATTTAATAACATTGGACACTGAAAGACAACACCTACACCTTGGTCCCAATGTTTTCTTTACCATACATATACCTATGGCCTGAGGCAAAACAAGGAGGGTTTCCCCTTTCTAGGAGTTTCACACATATTCAAATGGCTTGCATGAGTATTTAGACTGCCTCCACTCTGACAAGCCAGTATATCACAGAGTGAAAACGGAGACTCGTGGCCGTTACAGTCAGACTCACAGCTGCTGGACTCATTCGGGTCGGCAGCAAGCCGTCTGCTCTATTTACAAAGGCCTAAGGCAAACAGCCATTAGATATTTCCTCCCCAACCAGTTTAAACCTCGTGCAAACGTGGGCCTGTCTTGTTGAAAATAGTGAACTCTGACAGGACAAGAAAGACCACAGGCTTGTTTTAAAAGCATTTCATCATTCTTGCAGCTTTACTGTACTGCCATGTAGCTCAGCGTCATCACCCATGGAAAACTTTCAAGAGAAATAGGACTCCTAGTGCGTCTAGTAGTGCTGAACATTTTGTATGTACCACAATATTTCATTTTCACTGTAAGCAAAGTGTTTACAGATGGTTCCAAAGCTAGATTTATAGTTTATTGATTTTCACTCTGAAGTAGTCAAGCTGATTTTTTAATGACTGCTGCACAGTAATGCTACAAGAAAATAAAAGACTACAATTATTTCGATAAATATCAATATGCAGTAGTTGTGCTCATGTGAATAACTGACACACAACTCTGTGACCCAATACAAAGAACGCACCTTTACCACCTTTAAATCAGTCTTCACGAAATATTGACTGTGTTCACAAAGTGTTAGTTTTTGAGATACCTTTTGGATGCAGATGTTCAGAAAGTAAGAGATAAAAAGGTCTATTTTAAGGCCAATGTGTTGAAAAACCATAATGTGGCATCAATCTTCATTCGTCCTTTAATCAACAGGAGGAAGAATATTTCGGCTTTAGTGTTATTTGCAATCAAAAAAAGAAGTGTCTTGTTCATATACGAAGAAGCCATAAGGTCTCATGAATAAAACTGCAATCAGTCAGTTAACTACCCATCAGTTTTCTTGTTCATGTTGTGTGTCACAGAACTTACTTGTATTGTTGGTGGTCCTTGGTGCTTCTAGTCTTGGCCATGAAGCGCTCAGCCAGCTTCTCCAGGTTGCGGGAATACTCCATCTCGATCTCAGCCTTCTTGCGGAAGAAGTCCTGGAGGTCCTGCAGGAGCTGGACCCTCATCTCCGTCTGCTGCTCCAGACATTTCTGCTGCTCCACCAGTTGAGCTCGAATCTCTGCACACAAACAAGGAAGAACGTTCAGACCCAGACAAGTAAAAGCCCCAGAGGGCTTGTCTAAAAACTTAATTCACTTGGCTATAAAGTGGGAGTAGCTAAGAAATTATTAATGCATGACAAGTAAATTTAATAGTTAAGTGCATCGATGCTGATGAATACGAATGAAAAAGTTTATGGAGCACATTGTGCTTGAGGTCTTCATAAAAGGGATATACTTTTGACCACTTTCAGGTGCTGTTTTTCTTAAAATGCAAGAAATAAAAAAAAGAAATGAGGCTAGTGTCAGGATTTTCTCTCACGTTTGAACATAAGTTCTGGGTTTCGTTTTCTGGTTGTTAAACCTATTTAACCCGCCCCCCCCCCACCCCCCAAAAAAACCTGCTTGTTTTATGGCTATAGGCTAGCTAAATCAACACTAAAAATATTACACAATAATTTCACAGTTCAGCTACGATTGTGTGCGTTTGTGTCTTTAAGAATAACCAAGAGTCACATGTTACCGGCAATGCGATCTGACGTCACCCCACTTAACGGAAGCTTTTTTTAACCAAACCATGTCCCACTTCCTCAGTTAACATCTCACCTGCCATTAAGAATATAAAGAACGGAGTTCATTAACGCTGCGGCTCCCAGAAGCCCCCCTGCTCTGCACTCCACTAAACACAGTAAGTGCAGTTGCACTCGTATTTCCCCTGAGAGGCCTGCCATGTTTAATGGACTTCACATAACCTGCCATATCAGACCCTGACGTTTCCAGTACAGCAAGAAACAAATTAATGAGGTGATCTTTAAGTCTATGAAAAGTCTTTTATAAATTAAAAATGGTGGTAATGTCTTCATTCAAAAATTAAGCCTTTTAAATCATGTGAATGAATACGAATGAAAAAACAATTTACTGTCAGAAGATGCTCTTTACATGACTTTTTACATTGACCTCTTGGGTGTGCTGTGGTGTTTGGCTGATGCTTTGGGTGTGTGGGTTGCAGGTCGAGCCTCGGTGAATCGGACCTGTTTGTCCGGTGCATTCCATGCATGGTCAATCAGATTGAGATCTGGGGAATTTGGAAGCCGGATCAACTACCTTGGACTTTTTGCCTGCTAAGCCACATAAGCAGCAGACTGTGATGCACTGGGTGTCCTTCTATTGTGACCAGCATTGTCATTTTCCAGCACTATGTGCTACTTTGGCTTTTCTGTGGGATCGGACCAGATGGGCTAGTCTTTGGGCCCCGACAGGCATAGATAAGCCTTGGGTGGCCCACATCCTTTACTGGTACATAATTGATAATGTTATTTAATGTACCTGGCAGTCGTGTTAGCGTTGTGGGTGATCAGTGTATATATACACATTGTGATGTCATGAAGATGACGTCCACAGTTTGCGGTAATGAAACCTACTGGATTCTAACCGCCAGTAAACAAAGAGGAAGAAAAAGTAGATGAAGAAGATGATGACATCAGACATCATGGTATAATATTTTCATCATGTGAACACTAGTCCTACTGAGAAGCAGGGACCTGGAATGAAAAAGTATTCAATTCCTTGACTCACTCAGGAAAATCACGGAAATTAAGATAAACCTAATTCCACTACATTCGATATTAAACCTGAACCATAACCTTTTAGCCTTGAGACATAAACTCTGCACGCTACTTGAGCTCCATTTAAATTGAAGATGAAAACATAGCGGATATAATTTAATGTATAATGTAAATATAAGTAGCACACTAATGAAAAAAACAGACAAATCTGGCACTTCAAAGCCCTGGTTTAAAGTTTACTCTGCCTGTCTTGTCCTTCATCACCTCTTGGTATCAAATAGCCCTTACAGACAAAGAAAATTCCTCAACCTATGAGGTCACCTGTATAGTAAACATCTGTGCGGCGTCATAGTGCCTGGTGTGTGTGTGTGTACATGATCAAAGCCCCTGTGATCTACTTCAAACACAGACAGTTCAGGACACCTGTGCACCCACCTAATCCTACACAAACAAAAAGTGTAAGTAAGAGTGAACTGCAGTCCAGAAAAAGAATGCTGAAGTCAAGAAAATGGGAGCAAGAAGGAGAAAACAATATGGGGCATGATTGGGTGCTGGAAGTAAACCTGTGAGTGGTTTAAACGGTGTGTGTTAAACAGAAACACAGGGCTGTAGTGGTTAAAAAAGGGGGTATACTATGAATTGTGATCAAGTTACCTTAGGAATATTTCTTGGAAAAAAAGGGACTTGTAGCTGAAATTCTTTGTTAAATAAGAGCATGAAAGAAATAAACATAAGGTTTATTATTCACCATAGATTTTTTTTAACATCAGACACATTTTAACACTCAATGAACTGAACAATCCATCATGAATTTCAATGAGGAGTTAAATATTATAAGAAACCACATCTCTACCTGTCTAGGTCTATAATAATATACAGTAAACTAATATTTCACAACAATTTTTTTCTTTTTGTTTGTGTGTTAGCGGACCACGTCATCAAACTTTAACTTGTGAACTGGCCGACACAAGAGACAACGAGATTGGTCACAGTAGACAGTCGAGGTACCGTAAATGCTCATTAAACAGCACAATATACTGTAGAATAAAGTATGGTTTAATTGGGCAAAACGATATGAATAAGAAGCCATTTAATTCAGGTGTCTGCCCAGTGGACATCATTGTAGCACCTGATTCTTAAACAAAAAGTCTCTTTGTTGCTGCGAATAGTATCTGATGTTTGCCCTTTGAGGGCCTCCCTAAACAAAGGGAAACTAGCCACCACCTCTTTCATCATGGGAAATAGGTTGTGAGTGGCCACTCGACTATTCCTCTGATGGCAGATGTGGCGGATAATAAAAAAAGTTTTCTGTTACAAAAAGTAAAGTTGCACATTAATTG
The DNA here is from genome assembly GCA_028565755.1 of Dinotopterus cunningtoni. NCBI lineage: Eukaryota > Metazoa > Chordata > Actinopteri > Siluriformes > Clariidae > Dinotopterus > Dinotopterus cunningtoni. The sequence continues at coordinate 28,404,229 of JAOTRS010000036.1, forward strand.
CACCAAAGGAAAAAAAATGTTACAGTTATATCAGTTTGTATAGACGTCGTCACAAGCTGCTTTACTAAATTCCAGATGTAGATTTAGATCCCCAATGAGCCAGGAGTGACGCAGGATAGTGGGATTCAGGATCCTTTTACTCTTTATCCAGACGTTGAGTCATGTGAAACGGACTACTTCTTAGTTCAGTAGAAACATTTTACTACTCCATCCATTTTACTACTACTATCCATGGAACTTCCTCAGTCTAAGCTAAGGTGGAAAGTTCATCGTATTTAAGCATTTAACTCCTTATCCAATACTCCTTATTTAATACTATAAAACTAAACAGTTCTACAAGTTAGAAGGATTTTTAACAGGCTGTTGGTAGCTTTATGATTACAGCAGCAACTGTATGGTTGGGTGTCAAGAGTTATCTGGGTCATAAAATACCAGAATCCCTGATTGTAAAGGGGCTGATGATCAGTGGCACCAGAAATAGCTCCAGCAGACACAAGAGCATGCATATTGTAGAGGCCTGTCCAGCACCAGATCACCATCCGTTTTAAACCACTGCAGGGAATCGCAGCCTACGCTTTCCCAAACAAAAAGATCAACATACAACAATGTCAGACTTGGGATTTGTGTAAAAATCTGCTTACAAGGTCAAAAGCTTTGGAGTGCTAGGTCACTGTGTTGTGGATGGAAAGATACACTTCATGTATACAGTATAAATATACTGCATATTTACTGAAGCATCAGTAATGCATGAATAAAAAATAATAATTACTGTACAGATAAGACCAGGAAAAGTGCCACTTATTTTCTATATATAAGCATGCATTATACGCATAAATGTAAAATGGGTAATGAGTCATTACCCTACTACAGTGACAGCTATAGTCTCTTATCAACTCCTATCAATAAAGACCATGCATGTATGGGGCTTGGAAAACGCATCAGACACCAGCTAAATTCTGTCAAACATCTAAAAAGCATTTTTTTTCCCGTTTTATTGTAGCTTTACAATACCATAAATATATTTCATCAAGACAATATAAAGAATGATTATATTAACCTGTTAATCTTGCCTTGGCTTTCTAGAAAGATCATGTTAGATAGCTAGGTAGTTAGATTTTAACAAACATGTTTAACAAACATGGCCACAAAATTACTGCAGATTATGAATAATTGCAGAAATCAACATAGTCATTATTGTTTTTATACTTTGGTAATGTATACATATAATAAAACTGTTAATAAAAAGTTGGCATGTCTATACATTATTCGCGAAAAAATAATTTGGGAGGATGCAAAATGAGTAATAGAAAAAATCAAGATGGTTTTGAGAATTTTTGTCCATCTGTTTGTCTGATTGTTTGTGCACGCATCACGTAAAAACTACTGAACAAATATTAATGGGGTTCATTTGGGGTGTATTTGGCCGAGCTTGAGGTAACATATAGGCTTTGTTTCATCGCAATTAGCTCATGGGAAGAGAAGATATGCTACTTTGAAATTTTAATGCAAAACAAAAAAAAGACCTTGGAAAAATCATAATTTTTTTTTTCAAAATTTAACAGATGTTGCTGTACATTTTTTAAATACGCGCTTATGAGTATGCAATTGAAATCTACTTAATTAACACGATGGCACAGCTTTATTCCGGGCACTTCATGGTAACACACGTAATTCATTTGCACTTTCATAAGCGCGTTTTAGAAAATGTCATCTGTTGAATTTTGGAATGAACTACAATTTATATGTGAACACAGTCGCGGGTATATTTAGTTAAGTTTAATAAATTTGAATTAGATCATTAAATAGTAGCCTAGTTGTAGTCCAGTTTCCTCCTGTAATCAGAGACCTACAGTGTTGGCTGATTGGCATGTCCAAATTGCTTGTAGTGTGTGATTGTCAGCGTGTGTTTATGCCATGCCTTCTTCTGACTAAAGTTAGTATATATGTGTGAGTGTGTGTGTGTGAGAGAGAGAGAGAGAGAGAGAGAGAGAGAGAGAGAGTCACCACTAACGGTTCACAGTTGAGGGAATTCCCATTAGGATTATGGCATGTGTTACGGAAGTAACAGGACACGCTTATGATCATGTTTCAGTCAGTGTAACGTTAAATCCAAACCGCCGCAAGTCACATGGGAGTCAACTACAGGTCACATGGGAGTCAACTACATTCCATTTAAAACTATCCATGTAAAAGCCTTTTCTTATTAGGTTAATTTGTATTGTATAATGACAAATTCAACTGTGAAACAAGCAATTAAAAAAAAAGACATGCCAGAGGGTGATGCTGTTAATTATATATACTGCTTTGAATAAGTGCTGCTTTCTATTAATGATTTCGCTTTATAATTCTTATTTCACTTTCCAAATCCCAAAGAGCCCTTTATGAGGTTCATAGCTCATACATGAAAACTGCTATTATCTACTTATTTTCCAGAGAGGACAACAGATTAAAACCAAACCACAGTCCTCTCAGCACACTGAGGCTCTATAAATAATGCAAAACACTAGTCCAAGATGCTCCACACTAAATGTCTCAATGTTTACAGACTTAGACATTAAAAACTTGAAAACTTCCAATTCTTCTTTCATCACTAATTATCATTAATGTTTGAGTCAGATTTGTTAAAACTAAGTAAATGACAAATTTTCATTTAGTATGATAATTTACATTGTAGCTCAGACATATGACTTTTGGCATGAGAGCTATTTTTTTATCAGATAGCTAATGGACTAGCTAATGTAGTTAATCCTAGTCATGGGTGTAAATATTATATTTAGGGGGAAAAAATTTAGAAGATTACAAAGGAATTCAAGACTGTAATACTGACAAACTACTTCTGTGTGCTTGTAGTAAAAGGAAGCCAGTTTATTAGCTGGTATCTAGCTGACTGTTTAGCTAATACTAGTAACTGCTGTAAAAGTATATTTTAAAAGCTTTAGATTCAGTTTATGGTGGATTTCAAGACACTGATACTGAAATTTAATGTCTGTCTAGTTGTGATATAATTTAACTATTCTACAAGCAGTCTGCTAGCTCTCTAGCTAATTTAGCTAATGCTAATAATTGCTGTCAATGTACAATTCCATGATTTTAAGCTTTTCAGTTAAAACAGGTTAGGATTTTGATGCGAATCAAGCCTCGGATACTGACATATTACTTGTGTCTACATGTGATAAACAACCTCGCTTTTATTAGCAGTTATCTTGCTGACTAGCTAAGTGAGATAATTGGATTGAGTTAAAATAAACTGCTGAGAACATGATGCTGGATTTCCGTGTTTTACAAAAAGTAGAAAAAACTTATTAAACTTAATATGCTACATGTTTTTTAATGGTTTAAAATTACGAAATGTACTTTCGCTTTAACCTAGACTTCCTTTCTAAGAGGTCAAATAAAAAGCCTTATTTGTTTGAGTGCTAGCCTACGTACTTCACTAACAGCAGGATGGTAGGGGCTGTATTGCTATTAGCCTATTACCATTTCCCGAGACGTTTGTGGTCACACACACACACACACACACACACACACACACAAACTGGCGCACACACACACAGAAAATGGAAAAGTATCTTTCAGACTTCTGCTTATGTAGGCCTCAAATCTAATTGGGTTTGTGGGTTAATAACCACTAGTGCACTTCCCTTTGTTTTTAGTCTGGTGCTGGATTAGCAAGCAAAAAAAAAACAAAAAAAAACCATAAAAGAATTATAGTCTATTTTGCATTTAAGCATGGATTATTTTTGTCACTTTTACCTCATCTGAGCTTAACAGGCAAATGGGTCAAGTGTTAAGTGATGACGATAAAGCAGACATAACAAATAAAGCAGATGTATGAGGGATCAATCATTGTGTGTGATGATGGCAACCCAACAAATCCAAGCTAAATAAAAGAGCACAGACTTATAGAAGGAGCACAAGATATAGGAGAAACAAGCAGACTGTGAAGGAAAAGGTGTTTGCTCAGCTGCTGCATGATATTCTGCATGTCTGTTTATGCTGGATAGGGATATGAACTCCTCATTTAAGAGAAATGTGGAGAAAGCAGAATGCATGGAGCAAAAAAATATTAAACGGAGGCTAAAATTATCGCCAGATTAAGCATTTGGTATACAGTAGCGCTGCGTGTCTGCTTTAATCAATAGACTGTAGACCTCCAGGGCTAAACAGCGAAAAAATGAAAACTCTTGGTTCGGAATTACTTTTCCATCTGCTGCGTTGCTAAATCGGGACGAGGAAGTACCTAAGGAAGACTAGAGTGACGACAGGAGGTGAGGGAGTGGGTGAGCGATGGCGTCCTGTGCATGTGAGAAATATGCTGCAGTTGTTGTCCTCGATCTCCATCCTGTTGACTTGGAATTGTGTAAAAATTTCAGCATCAAACCAGAAGAACTTCAAATTTTTTAATATGTTTCTAAACATTTATCATATGTCTATACTTGCACGCATCTATCTGAATAGACACTTTAAAATATTTACTTAAGAAAAAGGCTTTCTTTCAAACTTAAATCTTGTTAAAACTGCAATGCACATTCCTAAAGAGAATAGTTAATACCCATCTTTAAGGCATTAAGCCACCGCACTACAATTCTGCAGCACAGAGCATGTTTTTCTTACTATCCTGAGCCAGGTTTGTAGGCATTCCATAGCAATCGTGTCCAGGAGGAAATGCCGCTGGAACCGGTGCTCAACATGCTCACAGCTGCACGGTGAATAGTAGCCTGTTGAATCGAGACTTTACCTGAACTCACAGTGTCAGCCTGACTCCTAACTTAGACCTACTCTAACATTTGTAGCTGAAATCCAGTGATAGGTTGAGGATCTAGAATTAGATATGATTTAAAAAAAATAATGAAATAAATAGCAGGGTAAACACAACACTAAACAAAACTACTTTTTTTGGGTGGTGGTGGTGGGTTCTCCCTAATTTAGTCGTGTCCAATTCCTCCCCGTCACTACGGGGCTCCCACATTAAGGCTACTACGGTTGTGTTCAAAATTATTCAACCCCCAATGCTGTAAAGGGTACTACCACTCAGTCGGGAGAGCTAAAGACTATCACGTGTTTCCTCCGAACCACGTGACGCAAGCCGACTGCATCTTTTGCAAAAACTGCTCGCCCACGGGGTGGCGTAACACACTCTGAGGACAGCTCTATCCGCTCCTTCCGCTTGCGTGAGCCCACAGACACCCCTGATTGTCTGTAGAGACCTGGTTAATATGAGAGCACCAAATACCTCTCATCCCGCCCCTCTGAAAGAGCTCGGCCAATCAGCGCTCTCTAGACCTCCGGCTGCGAGAGGTTACAGCATTACCCGTGAACCGAACCAGCGATCTCCGGATGATAGGACGAGCACTTTAACACTGCGCCACATGTGGCCAAATGTGAGCTACTTTAGTAGCAGATAGTTAAAGTGCCTTGCAGTTTTCTATTCCATTTTTTCTATTTTGCTGAACTGAAATGGACGTCATGGTGATTTTCTTTTCCCAATTAAATATGCACAATATGTCTAACATCTAAAAAGGTCCAAAATATTGTTCGATGGTGACACAAAAGTTAATTAACTTTACCAGCCCATAAAAAAAATAAATCAGAAATCTGACTGCAATACATAGTATACCAGTTGCAGAACTGGTTGCAATACATAGTATAGCTGCATATATTATAGAGGGGGAAAATAGATTCAGACGTCACAGAACAAATCACTTCGCTAAAGGAGGAAATTGTCTCTTCTGATACGTTATGGGTTGTCACATTAGAGTCATGGGATTGTTTCAGAGAACACTTGTCCCACAAAGTCTGCTTAATTTTGATCAGTGAGAACGCAATCGTTCCACGCTCGGGAACCGTTACTGTTGGGAAAGGTGGTCTCGAGAAAGATACTCGAGACCACCAGTGAGAGGCACAGATCGAATCACATATCATACATGTAAAGTGCAAGTGTGCCTGAGAATGGTGTCCAAAAAACAATGTAAACAGTCCAGTGGGGACGTGGTGAGAGGAGAGCAACAGTTAGTACCTAATGTGAAATTCAATGGTCTTGTCTTCAGAACATACAGATGTTCCTTGATAGCTGGCAGTTAAAAGACTGATACCTTTAAATACCCTTTTGCTTATAAATCCAGACTTTTGGAGCACCCTGTACTCTATGCACTTTGTGTAGCAGAACTGAAGACTCATGTGCCACACAACAAAAAGGACAGAAATAAAAACCCACACAGAACTTTTTGTGCACTGTTTGCCCATGACGACATCGGACACTTTACTTTTGTTTGGGGAATGATGTCAGTCTAGAGAATGCTAACACAGGGCTACATATCACATTTCCACCCCCAGGAAGGTGTCTCAGCTGTGGCCAAATGGAGGACTGGACTTGCTAAGACAAGTCACACCAAAGAGAGACCGTTTCCCACGTCTTCCCCGCCCCGTGAGACATTCAGCTCATGTTATGTAGTAAACTATACTGAAGCTAAGAGCTCATGGATCTCCTGTAATTAGCTCTTTTTTTTTAGTCATCCAGAAGACACCCTAAACAAATCCCAATGTGTGCATCCATTCTTAAGTTCATGTGCCCGTCCATACTTGAGGGTCAAAAGGATGTTTTGATTTTACGGGATAAAAGAAGCTCTTAAAAACAACACCGCTTCAGTAAGCATTACGATAACACTGAGCTGCTCTAAAGCTCTAGAGAGCAGGTCTGAAGTGAGGAATAGTTTCAGAAATCCCCAGCGTTCATCGCCAGAGGGATCTGAGTGAGACCTAGTAGGTCTAACAGGCCACACACACGGCCACGGCCCTCAAACACACACCTGCACAGTTTCATTATTCCATATGCTCTTACACATACACACAGACACTCATACATGCTATTTCCAATACAGTTACACCTGTGCGGTACTGAGACAGTTCAAACACCTGCACACACACACACACACACACACACACACACACACAAAGCATAATACTAGCTATATCATTCAACAGACTAAATCTCCTCGGCTTATCAACACCTGGTCATATTTTTCTAGGAGTACCAAAAAGATTATTCATACTTAAACTATATGTACAGTATATGGGAATATCATAACTAGTCACACTTATAATACTTGGCCCAAGTACAGTGCCATGAAAAAGTATTTTCCCCTTTCTGATTTTTTTTTTTTCATGAACAGGTGAGAGTAATTGACATGTATCAGCTTGGAAAGGGTTACAAAGCCATTTCTAAGGCTTTGGGACTCCGGTAAACCATTGTGAATGCCATTTATCTACGAAGGGATGAAAATTGGGAAAGGTGTGAACCACCCCTCCCCCTACTAGTTTTCACATTAATAATATTGGTTCGTGCCAGAGTACACATCTATATTTATATCCTCCAACACAGTAGGTGGCAGTATTAAGAGAATGTTTTTGCTTCTTCAGTAAAAACAAAGAGAAGAAGGACATCAACCTTAGCACTATGCCTAATATTATTGATATTTCGCCAAAAAAAAAAAAATCACTCACTCACATGCCTTTCTACTTTATCTCCAATTCAGCGTATAAAATTGAAAGGTGCTGATGCACATGTAGATTTCAGAGGAGACAGGTGGTGTTCATGTGGTGCACTTCTGCCTTTAAAGTACAGTTGGCCTTCATATTTGACTTGTCCTCCTGATGTCCAGACCTTCATGAACATGCTCTGATATCACCGTCACTGAAGCACCACTGACAAGCTCAAAACAAACCATCCGCGGTTAACATTTACACTTCACAAAGACACAAAGATCTAATTTAACAATGACTATAACACAGTATGTGTAGCCGGCTAAATGAGGCTTTGCGCAAACCGACCCGTAATGCCATGAAAACGATTATAAAAAATAAAATTAAAAAAAGCATGTAGCTTAGGAAGGGCGATGACTGAACCACAAGCCTAATCATACAGTAAGTACACCGTGTTTTCAATCAGCCAGGGACAGGACATAGATCTGTAGTATACCTGTACAGGCAGCACACAGGAAGCATGCTGGAAAGTTTTAAATTTTGCAAAATTCTGCGTAAATTTGACTCATCATGTATTAATATCAACAATACAATGTCCTGTCCCGTTCAATCTATTGAACCTGATCAAACGCTGAATGACTGTGAAATATGTGGACTTCTAGGTTTATCAGTTCAGTCAAAAGGCTAAGCAGATTCTGGAGATTTAATCAATGTGATAGTGAGGAGGCAGGCTGGGTGGTCCTTTTCTGCTGAATAAAACAGTGTCATTATTAAAGTCTGGTCTTCACAACACTATTTTGTTTTGATTGAAGGAGATTTCTTAGGAAAGGATTGTAAAGAGTTTGGCTCACCAGTCTACCATCGCACGGCTAGTGTACAAATGTCCAGACTACTGCGACTAGTTCTGTGTACTTATAAGTCAAAAATAGAACTTTCCAGCTTAAGTGAAAAAAAAAACAAAACACACTGTCTTTTAAACATAAGAACCTCATCCAAACAAAGGAATAAAAGGTCGCCAGTGTGTCGTGGTTTGGAGATGTTTTGGTGCAGTTGGACCAGGCGGTTTAGCATCAGTAGCCAGGTTTCCATTAATGATTATTAAATCAAAAATGGGGGGAAAATAAATAAATAAAAATTACATCTCCAAGGTTAGGGGTTCAAATCTCACCTAGTCTTGTGTGTGTATGTGTGTGTGAGAGAGAGAGTGTGTTCGGTGGGCTTCCTCTCACAGTCCAAAGACATGCATTGTAGCCTGACTGGAGTTTCCAAATATCCCACAATGTGTGTGTGTGTGTGTGTGTGTGTGTGTGCTTGTGCCCTAGCTCCGACTGGCACCCTTATCCAGGGTGTACTCCACCTTGTGCCCGAAGTTCCCTGGTATAGGCTCCAGGCAACTCTACACAGGATAAGCAATATACTGAAGACCATGTATAGATGGATAGATGAATGATTTGAAATGTTTACAGATGTAGACAAATCAGACTGTAATATTCCTCATGTTTCGATAAAACACATTTCTCAGTTTACCCCTTGTAAAAATAATAAATATATGTCAGGATATGTAATGTTGCACCATTTATCATGTGCCACTGCTTCGACAAAAGGGCTTTATAAATTTTAGGCTGCTCTCTCACTACTCACGAATGATTTGTAGCGTGCCAGGGTAAGATTGCTCCCCCTCCCCATTCCTCTCCTCAACTAGCTTTTACATTAATAATATTGTTTCGTCCCAGACTGCTGTATATTTACACTCATATGCATAGTATGGTTTGTGAGCTGTCAATAAACACCAAAAAAAATCCAGCTCCATGCTATACCTGGGATTACTGATATTCTGCAATATTCTTGTTTGCCTTCCTACTTTATTAGCTATGGTTGTGTAGGGTTGTGTTGCGCACATGGAGATTACTGTAGGTGTTAAAAGGTGTTCTCGAGCATTGTTGTATGCTGATCCATGCCCAGGCACATCAAAATTTGGGATCAAGTGTACTGGAATCTGTGCCAAAGCCAAGCGTGGGAAAGGTTGATTGCATTTAACCCATGTGTTTGTTAAAGGTATACAACAATTTTTTGCAGGTGGACAGCAAAGGCCAGAAAGGTGAGGATGGTAAACATCGAAACAACAGCAAGAAAAACTCAATTAAGGAAAAGACATCAATCTTTTATTATATAGTCTTATAATTTCAAGTGCTAAATGCCGTTATGAGATGGACATCGCTTACTGCAGAGATTCACAGAGACAGAAAACGTGTAGCCGGAGATTAGTGGTGTAAATAGTTTTTGCCATTTGCATCAGGGGAAAATAGGAATGCTATGTTGAACACAACTTATAATAATAATAATAATAATAATAATAATAATAATAATACATTTTAAAAAAGCAAGTTGCTCTATTTAACGTAAATGAGTTTTAACATAAAACATTATTAACATACTGTAACTAAACACACCAAAACTGTCAAGTGAAACCCAACCTCTAAATACACACGCATACACACATCAGTTGGCCAAATAAAATGGCCAAAAAAAATAAGAAAAGAGAAAAATCCATTGATAAAATGATGTCGAAGGTTCACAGACATTATGTAATATTCTTATTCCCAGAAACTAAGCGCGAGCAATAAGCAACACAATATCCAGCCATTATGCTAATTGGATTTAAATACTGTTGAGCCTCTTCCTGTCTCTCACAACATTCTGAATCAGCAGCTCTGGTCCTAATAGTCCACTTCCTGCACTAAAGCTCACTGCTCATTACAGAGCAGACGGTGTTGTGTAATATTACCGTAACATTCAGTTTAATCAGATCACATCTGACATGTTTTTTTTTACATTTGGATAGCGAGTTGCATGTTGGCCAGAAGAAACATGTTCTACGAACATCTTGATAAATCACTACAGGTATTGTTTGCTCCTTGTTCAGAATGTGTATCTTAGACTATCTTAGGGCTTTTCTTTAAACTGATATCGCGACCTGTCAGGCAACGGAATGCTCAGGGCTGCGGCAAACCATGATTCAAAAAGGTCAAATAATGCACAAATAAGCTACTATTATTACTTGTATGAAATCTCAGTGGATTCTGTAATTTTTCCAGACTTGACGCAATATTACACGTTATTCCTTACACCATTCAGAAGCGTTTTATATTGCAAGTTCAGTATGACTAGTTACCGACTGTTCATTCAGCTGAAAACACAGAACAAGACAGGAGCTTAAAATATAAAATAAAAAAAAAACAATAAAACTGATAACACCTTAAGTGAAGTGAACATTTTGTACAAAAGTTTGAATTCCTGATGGGATGGTATTAAATATTAATTAACAAAAATTATTCAACACTTCCTTTTATAAATAGCAAACTGACGCAAGAACGTACAGTAGAGATTTGTATTTGACTGCTAATTACCAACTACTGAATCATCCAAATGTCTCCTATGTGCACACATTCAATTCACAGACAGTTTAAACAAAGAAAGGTAGAAGTGACGAATTGATGGCATTATTCAATTTTAATTTAATAATATCCCTTATACAAAGCTTCCAGCATAAATGTCCCCCTTACAATAATAGTAAAGTAAAAATGTAATATAGTTTTTTTTTAAGATATGGTTATGGTATGTTCAGTTATGATTATTCGCCATTCTTTTGTGTGGTGAGTCACATATCACTTAAAAATCGTTATTTTAAAAACAATTTTTACATTAAAAAAAAAAAAAAAAAAAAAAAAAATAGTACAAAAATATAAA
>JAOTRS010000036.1:28417498-28432170 GCA_028565755.1 Dinotopterus cunningtoni
TACCCTCATCTACATTTTTTTTCCACATTTTTTACAGCACTACAGCCTGTGATCCCTGGGGATCACTTTAGCAACTAGCATCTACAAAACCCATAATACTGGACATGCGTGTTTGACTTCTTGCACTCGAGTCAAATCCAGGGTACTATTCAAACATAAGGCTTTATACGTAAAAGCACCCTTAGGCTGATTCATTATACTTTCCAGTTCTTACAGAAAGACAGCTGAGAGGAATTCTCAACATTGAAGATGACAAATTGTAACTGTTAGTGAAGCCAGGACAGACCGTTTTCAAAGCTTCACAGAGAAGCAAGTCATAAATAAGGGTGTTGTCAGATAACATAATTTTTTGCATGTTATCTGACAGACATCTTTTTAAAAAGTTTCAGCCACAGGGTTAAACCATTCCCATGACTACTAAGATACATCTCTCTCTCTGCAAAACTACTGACTATGCCCACTCATGGCGGTGTCAAATTCACAGATGGAATCCGAAACCAAGGCAAAAGTACATAGAACAACAGGAGAAAGACAGACTTTCCTGTAGGACACGGATGGGTTAGTGTAATTCCACCTCACCGATCCTACCAATCAGGCCCCAGCGATTTGCTCAGGCCAAGGCCAGGGCTCAGAGTTGCCATATCTCCAGGTAATTACAGTGGAAAGTAATATTGAGGAAGTCACAGAGACCCCACATTCCTTCATCTTGAGAGACCCTGTCACCTCAGGGCAAACTTTTATAGCCTCTCATGTCTTTGTCCATCTTTTCCATGGTCTTCTTGGAACAATGATGAAGCTCGAGTTTTGAAGGAGCAGTTACTCAAAGTCATGATAATTGAGCTTTGTCCCTTAACATATCGGCATAGTTGTACATATTTTCTTACACATTTCATACCGATTTTCCAAATTTTTTTCTTTTGATTCTGTAAACCTGCTTTGCGACATGACCATTGTTTACTAAATCATAGTTTAAAAAAAACAAAAAAAACCCACACACATACATTACATTAATTTTTACTTCAGTTGCTTTGGTTTTCAAACTTTTTAAGGCTTATGATATCTCAACCGTGCTGATATTCAATATTACAGCATGACCTCGAATGTGACATTGCTTTTATACAACAGTTCTATAAACAAAACAAATTATAATTTGCTTGTTTAGTAACCAGTTATTTGGCTCCGCCAACACATATCCTTCCGCGACTGCCGGAACTATTTAACCACGATGACCGGAGCTGCAGACCGTCAGTTAGCTTACTTGGATGTTGCCAAAAAAGTGTAGAGTTTAAATGGAGGTGCGGCACAGTCCTGAGAAACTTACGAGATTTACTTTATATTTTCATTAACTTTCAAGTTTCCACTGTTAAATTCCAAATAGTGTTAAATGTAAAGCTAGTGCGCTAGGGTGTACAATGGTCTGGGGTTAAAGAGGGATTCAGGATTCAGCCTTGTGTTAGAATCTATTTAGCTTTGTAGCTCGTGGTAGCCGTTAAGAAAAATACAAGAACAGTTTAAAGGCAATTCAGATCGACTTTGTATCGTGTTATTATAATGTAGATGTTTTTTCTTGCTGAAAGTGCTTCCATGACTGATTTTAAATGAAGGTTTTGGCGGGAAGGTGCTCACTCCTCTTTTCAGCGAGTACTGCAGACATTAACGAATTACTTTCATCCATGCTGATAACCGACAAATAGTGTAATAAACGATTGTTATAACACCTATGATGTGGAGCTTTTTTTTTTAATCAAACTCGGTGAAATAAGCCTGGTTTGTGCTAAGCCACTAAATGTAATTACAGCACTCCATCTCAGTCTCACATTTCACACACATCAAGCGAAAAAAAAAAAAAAAACTGAAATAGATAAAACATAAAATGTTTTACAGGAAAACAAAAAACTTTGAAGCATTGTTATCAACCGGTTTCGTAATGCTAAAATCCTGTCTGGTTAGCTCAACTGATTACAATTAGCCAAGCAAATAAAACCTATTTTAGCTAACTGGTTATTCTTGGCTATGAAGATTATAAAAAGGTTTATGAATTACTACCTCAACTCCCCACAGAAATCCTGTCAAGTTTAACAAGCTTAACTTTTAGACTTACAATCCTGTTAGGTTAGCTCATGTTAGCACATATGATAACTGTTAAATGGAAATGAGCTACAGCTAAAACAAAACAGGATGTCTTCTATAACACACTGGGGACTGTGACTGGGCGGAAACAGCAATCAATTCATCTATCCAATCCATCCATGGACTAACACATCGCTGCACTGTGGTTACACACTTGCGCCATCCAGCAATAACTCACATACATCAAGACATCCATGTGTCTAGTAGAGTATAGACTCTTGATTGTCCATATCAAAGTGTTTTTTAAATGTATGTCCATGTCAAACAAGTTACATTCACAAAATGGAGGACTGGACAAGTTTAGCCTTGCATCAAAGCCCGTGCTGTTCCACTCCCTCTCACTCAAGAGCCTCTTCTCCAGCTAAACTGAGTGGCACTGCATTCAGGTTAGGAGTAAGAGCAAAGCACTTGGGCACAGAACACAGTGTCAAGTGCAGTCTATTTTCAGTGCTTGCTGCTCCGCCATCCTTGAATAACAGTTTCAGAGAGGCATTGTCGTTCTAGCTCCTCAAAGCCATTACGAAAATAAGCCAGGCCTTGTGGGAGCCTTCGCGGAACGTTAACGTCTAACCTGGAAAAGACATGCAGAGACAAAAGTGAAGAGAAAGCAGCAGGTACAATGCATCACACCAATTTTTACAGCGGAAAATGAAGACTGCAGAACCAAATTAGGAAAGTCATTTAGTAACGTCATGTCTCTGGGGATGTTTTGTCAGAACACTCAAGAGAAAGACATATCTGGTACTTATAGAGTCATTTGAAGGGATGAATAATTAATGTGAACATCCACTGACCCAGCTGTCAAAGCCCAAGGCGATAGTCCCGGGTGGGGCCAAATGTTAACTCCAAAATAGGGATTTAACACTGTGCTGCATTATACAGTAAGAGCAGTCTCAATGTTTGTTGCAAAAGCACACTCTTATGGTCTCCACATGGAGGTCTGAATACAAAGTAAAAGTCAAATCGGATTGCACTGGAAATGGACTGGTGACTCAATAGATTGTCCAATTGTGGTGTCATTACATTAAAGTGAGTCAAAATCGCTGTCAGTCTAAATATTTTCTGCTGCTTCTTAGAAAACAAAGAAGTTCATTATACGAAAGAAAGACTCCAAAAAAAAGCTTCTTACAGTATGTGGAACTGCTGGAGGCTGAGGATATGAGCATGGGGAACAGATCTGTATCTGCAAATGGGCTTTTATATGGGAGAGCCCCACATAGTTATGACTGAAACCAAACCCGGCTACAGTATTGCCCTGCGGTGTGGGCGCACCACGGTTCACCCAAAGACTGCAGCGTTTACCTCAGACCAAAAAAAGCAGGTTTTATTGTGGCGAGATAATCAGAAACCATGGCAAACACTCATCCATGTCACGTCAGGATGCACGTCCATGGGACAAAGAGGGAGGGAAAAGCAGAAACCCTGGGGGATCCTCTGCTACTCTGCATTGAATGGCTAACATAAATAAAATGTGAAGCCACACCTTTGACTCCAGTGATAACCAGTCAGGCCTAAAACAGTCATGCTGCCATCTCAATGAGCATTAGGTTGTAAAGATCAGCTACCCCACCCACTCAGTGCATTGGCCAGTAGACGTCCTCTAAAAGTAGTCTTACTGAAAGGATGGCCCCTGGCTATTGATTATACAGGACCTATGCACCCTGCCCCCTTTAAGGTTCAAAAGGTCAAGGTAGGAAGAAGGACCAAGGGGTCAAAGGTGACTGGGGATGTAGATTAATCTCCTCTCCGCCATTAGAGCAGGATTTGATGGCAAATCATAGTCCGGACTATGCAGTTCAGGATGATTTAAGTTTCTTGGCAAAAAAGAAAGCCTAACCACTGCACAGAAACCCAAAACTTTAATTATTTTCACTCTTATTTATGACTTTTCATTTCCCAGTCTATCTTTCTGCTACATTTTCAGCCAACTTAGGGAAAGACCAGCAGGAAACACAAGCAACAAATATAATTTTCCCAGTTGCCTTTTCCTAACTTAACATAAAAACACAAAGGTTTCTATGAACACAAACACAACAGAAGGCAGAGGAAATATGAGTAATGAAGAAAATGAATCTACAAAAGAAATGTTAGTATAATGTTTTTTGCAGATTATTTTTAATTACATGACAACATGAGACAAGAGTTTTCCTGAACTTTGCCTTTTAAAAAATAACATATATGCAAACTTATTCACCTTGCACCGTAACCATCTCTAATTATTGCACATTAAAACCGAGGTCAGCTAAAGCCTATGCAAATGTTACCGTATGAGTAAATAAATAAAAATGGCATATTACTAGAAATCCCTGCACATGGGTGTTGATCAGGGCATATGGCCGAGAAACAGTGCAGGTGCTGCATCGAGCACAAGTTGCCTAGGAAACATACACTCGACGTTCAGAACAACCTGCTTATCATGAACACAGCTGGGAGAGGGGCGAGAGCGTGTTTACAGAACCTAATGGAGCAACTACTCTGTGTTGTCTTGACTACTCGCTGCTTCTCCCTACTCACACTCAAGAACAAATCAGCACATCGGTTATCAAAGCAAAGGCTTATTTATATCAAATGACGAGTACAGTCTTGCAAATGTCACCTGATTATGGTGCGAGAGACTGAATCGTTCCTAATTAGAATTACGCAATCGACAAGCTCAGGGACTGATGATGAGCTCTTACTTGTGAGATTACTCAGCATGACGTGTGAAAGGGATAAAAAGAGACAATGTTTAAAAATAAATGTCATACATAACCTATAATACAGCTCATGGTGAATTTAAGATACTGTAAAAATGATATTGAAAAAATCTGGAGGTGATAGTGGTAAGAAACTTCTGTGTCAACATGAGAAAGAAACCAGATTTAAAAACGAACTCATGATCATCTAATCATCAAAGGTGTACAGTAAAGTGTATCATGCAAATTTGGCTTTACCCATCATGGCCACTTGCTGAGCCTCTGGAGAGAGTATTATGATCAGGGGTTGCTTCACTTGGTCAGGTCTAGGCTCAGCAACGTTATGTGGCAACAAAATTAAGTCAGCTGACGACCTGAATGTACTAGATGACCAGGTTACCCCATCTATTTTTTTTCTACCTTCCTGATGGCACGGCCATATTCCAGGACACAAATTGTGAAAAAGTGGTTCTGGTAGCACGAGAAATCATTTTCACACATGAACTGGCAAACGTAATCAAAGCAAGAGGGTAAACTAAATACTAGTGTGTGTGTGAGATTTTTTTTGCCCAGGTTGTGTATATTCATAATAAACTACTTGTTAGTGAGAACGTATCACCAATGTTTGGTGCTACAAGAGCAAACTCGATAAAAATGGCACAAGAGGAAAATGTTTAAATACAAATCCTGTCTAAACATTTCCTTTAACCAAATCCAAAAGCAATTCTATTTGTTCCTGAAGACAATAGCTGGTGTCCTACGTCATCGACCCCCTTTGTGCAGTGTGGAGATGATACGTGGGGAAGGGAAGCGGCGTTAACAGGCTGGGGAGAAAAGCTCAGCATGCGTTGAAAGGCCAGTCAGGAGCTCGGCTCAGTCTATCAAACACTAGAGAGTGAGAGTGACCACAGATGGTGCCGTCAATAACCCTCACGCCCTCCACCATACCATCGACAGGGAACCCTGACCGCTTGAAAGTGGCATATGAACTAAGAGGAAACAGCAGATGGTATGTGTGTGTGCCAGTAAAATATTGTGACCTGAAGTATCTAGAGGATGAAGTGTAGGAATTGTTAAGCTGTTCTAAGAAAGAGAGAGAGAAAGAGAGAGAGTAAGGATGAGGATCACCCTCGAGCTGCTAGTGAATGATGGGGACAGCTGTCAAGAAGTGACATCAGCCTAATTGCTTCTAATTGAGTTACTAAGAACTAAAATATTCAGAGCTCATCCTGTGCTTAAATTATATGAGCGGTCCACGTTCAGTGTATTTTTTTTTTTTTTACTTAAAATAAATGGTGTTTGAACGCCTGCTTTCATATATATACTGCACATACATGTGAGCAATCCATATTTTGACCATTTTTTTAATTTAAGCTCAGAATTAAACTGTGAACACTGAACTTGTGAACAGTAACCGCTACACCACCATCCTGCCATCCAGTCATTTCTAACACTATAGACGGGATATTTTAATTACTTTTTAATCATTTTAATCAACACAGCGTTTCTTCTTATTGAGATTAGTAAGACAGAAACACTACATGAATCAAGCTACAGACAGCATGTAAGGGTTTGGCATTAGCCAAAATGCTTATATACACTGGAAAAGTGACACTAAATCACATTTTCAGCATGCGCATACACACACACTCGCACACTCATTCACACACTACAAGCAATTTGGGAAGGCCAATTAACCTGATCTGCATGTCTTTGGATAGTGGGAGGAAACCGGAGTACCCGGAGGAAACCCACCAAGCATTGGGAGAACATGCAAACTCCATGCACACACAGATCCCGAGGTAGGAATCGACCCCGGACCCTGGAGGTGCAAGGCGACAGTGCTAACACTAAGCCACCGTGCTGCTGCAGTCTTAACAGTTAAAAAAAAATTTAAAAAAAAGTTTTACTTTTTCAGCTTACAGGACACAAAGTCAGGCTGACTAAACTGGATTTTATATCTGTTTCCGTCATTAGTCAAGTTCGCTTTTTGACAAGAACACAAAAGAAAACATGCTTGTTTTTTTCTTTTCCTAAAGCAACACACACAAAAAAAAAAATACAATGTGTAACCTTTATCTTGACCATGTTCTCTCCCACAAGCCATCACCATCCTGACCTGTATTTCACACAATCCAGAGCTGCTGTAAAGTGCACAATCAAAGAATGAGTCCAAAACCGCAATGTGTTCTCTTGCTACTCTGAGATCCTCACAGATGAAGCAGTGAAAACTTTTACGGGACTGTGAAATACGGGAAAAAAACAAACACAGATTTTAAGTAACAATATAAACTCTGATTTCTACCCTGTGAAGTGAATAAGCCCGAATCATATTGTCCCAATGACTAATGCTAACTAGGGGGAGCCTAAATAATCAGTTACACTGCTGTTAGTCAGATCGTAAGGCATATTTAAACACTAACGTCATATGTTAAAGCGGTTTGCGACAGAACGATAAACCACATGCGGTATGGGGCATTCTTTAAGGGATCCTGCCAAGTCTTTCCATACATGATGTCATTCGGATGTTCCTATATCTCGAATGCAGTAATTAGTTCTGCAGAAAATGCAGACAGCTTAAAATAAATAAATAAATAAATAAATAAATAGTGTCTTCATTGTTTAATCTTTTTGGAAAGAAGTGTGTATGAAGGTTGCGGGGGCAGATGTGAGCCGACGACCGGGGGGGCGGGGGCGGACTCGGGGGCAGGATGACAGAGAGCTGACGAGTCGTGGCCCACAGTCACAAATGAAATGACGACAAGGAGTATAGCACTTCACTCAGCTAGTCCAGAGACCACATGTACCCACATGACCTCACTTCTCCGGCACTTAGGATAAGGAGAGTGAATCAGCTATACAAAACCTGATCACACCTTTCTAATTATTCTGTGAGATATCATTTATTTATTAAACAATACTCTGGATCGCAAAAGTTTGATTCCATCAGTATTTAACTTTCTCCGTCTGTCAGTGTCGCGGTGTGAAAGGGATTTGTTTAAAAATCTGATGTAGAGCATTTACCAAGCTTCAGTCACAAACTGATTTGAAAATCTATAAGTGTTACCAGATGCGCATTTGTTTAAATATTATGACAGAGTTAAGACATGCTTAAAATGGTGCATCATTTTTAAATGTTCTCAAACTTGCTCGTAAACAACATGGAGCAGAACTGCATTTATACCGGCTGACGTTTGCGAACTGTTGTGTCAGCTCCCCTGACACCTTTGCCAGCTGTCAGCAAACAGTAACAAGGATACAGACTTATATTAAAGGCTAAGTTTAACTCTTTTTCCTTCCTACTGTAGTCACGTACAATCCGTGTGTTTGATTGATATCCGCTGTGTGCTAATGAAGCAGGATATACAGTATACCGATGTTCCTAAAGCTCAGTGAGCCGGACTGACCAGACAACCTTTTTATATTATATTTTTTTTTTTAATATTTCTCAGTTACACATTGTGCATTCTGTGCAACTTATATATTTATATTTATTACAACATATATTTCAGATTATTTTAATTTGAATTATATTCTAATGTACTTTCGTAAAAAAAAATATATATACAAATTTAACTTTTGTAATAGTTTAATAGTATTCTCTAGTGAAATCTTCCTACTTTTTCTTTTATGTCACTGATAGTCATATAAGCATATCATACTGTGTATGGTTGTGCAGGTTAATACAAATTTTTATTTGACCTCTCCCACCTGAACGTCCCTTAGAACCTATTAGGTCACTGAACACCAGCGATAAACAACGTTCATCATTTCAGTGTGCTAGGCGAGTTGCCCTTCGTGCACTGTATACAGCATGTGCATGCAAAAGATAGAGCACTAAGACCAAATAAAGCGTAAAAACGGATGAATCGAGAGAAATGGGAAGTGTATGGTAAAGGGCATATCCTTCTTCGAACAAATCTCAATTATGAATTCACTATAAGTTCTGGGAAATGTTGCATGACTAACAGTAATGGCCCAGCATACTTTAGGCAAAAGTGTGCACAAGTTCCCATTCACTATAAGATATACTGTAAGCCTAGAATGTTCATGTCAAAGCAACTTGAGGTTAAAGGGCACCTATTTGGGCCTTTTAGACAGTCAGATGGTCTCCAGTGTGTATTCAAACAAAAAACATGAGGAAAAAAAACTATGCTTTTTGTCCATTTCTAGAAACCAAATAACTTTTTTGCCTATTGTGACCTCACATATGAATTCTCTCCCCCAGCTTGCTGTTCAGCTCTCATTTTCTCTGTTTGAAAGGAGAGTATGAGGTATATCTGAGGGGTATTTAAAAAAAACTAAACAAGCAGAGATCTCTGGGACCTGTCTTAACTTGTTAAAGAAATAGTAAAATATGGAACCTTTAAGTCAGGATTATGGGTTTGAGATCCAACCACCACCACAAGTTGCAGGATCTCTGTTATCATATTTATTACCAAACTGTTAATGACTCACACACCAGGATCTCTCTGTGCCAATATATTCTGAGAAAAACCAGAAGGTGACACCAGGTAAACAAAACACAACCAAGCAACTTGACAAAAGTTAAAGATTATTTGCAATGCAAAGATGACCGCATGGTCAAAAGTGGTGGGGGAAAAAAAGATGCAAATTGAAATTATTGAATAAAAAAAAAAAATCTCAGTCTCTGCCACAAGAAAGGCTTCAAATAGTGGACCTCGTGCTTTCTGGCTTTTCTGTAGCATGACGCTATACTTTTTAAATGCCTCATTATATCAAGAGATAAGAAAACTGGAGCCGATTAAGGGAATGCCTGTTTTTATAGCTACTAAAATGTAAGTAGTAACCATTACTGTTAGTCTTAAAAGTAAATGCATGTAAAAGTATGATGTACCATTAATTTAAGCAATATCACACTAACGGGAGTCCTGTTGTGCTAAACAGTCGTGCATAGGAATGAATCTCTTTACATTTCCATTTAGTCCGGTTTAGAACATCAGCTACGTTAACTGCGGGGTTCCAGGGTCAAATCCCAAATCCCAAATATTGTTAAATGGAAGGCTAGTGCGCAATTCCTCGTAGTGCCCTTGATCAAGGGTTAGAGAATGATTGGGGATTCACCCTCCTGTTAGATTCTAGTTAGCTTTGTAGCTCTCCTTAGACGTCAACAAAACAAAGTGGATGGTTCAGATGGTCCGATTTAGAGCGACGTAGAAGCAGTTATTAAGGAGAAAATGTGCTGTTGAAGATGACATACCATTATCAAATGTGTTTTCCGGCTGAAAGTGCTTTGGTGACCGAGTAATCAGATCACTTGTTTGAAACTAATTGTTGTATAATAAATTAAATATTACTGAGCTGCTTCCATTGAAAAGAAATACAACAGTTTGGCACGGGCTGTTACATAGTTGTGATAGTAATTCCATCTGTGCACTTTTTATTTTCCAATAACAGCTTGTTTTGTTTTTTCACATTAGTACCCTGGTACCCCATTAGTACACTGGTAAATTATTTGCATCCTATATTTCAACAAACAAATTCCTCTGATTGTATTGGCAGTTGGTGTTTTAATTGCCTACCAGTGATGGCCAACCAGGGGGAAAAAGTCCTTCGGTAGTGCAGTATTAACTTTACAAAAAGGTACAGTAGTATTTTTCTACAGTCGTGCAGTAAGGCATGCTGACCTTAGACTAGTAGTGCCATTACAGCATTGTGTAGCTGGCTGTGGATCTCTAATGAGCTGCTGCGTGAATAACTGTGCATGACTGCTGATTAAAGCCTTAGTCATCACTGGCACATTCCTGCCATATGACTGCTGAGTAACACCAACTCATAACCGTATATCTCTCCAACTCTTCTCTAACGCTCTCTCGCTCTTTCTATAGAAGCATGAATAATAAATGTGTCATGCATGGGTTAAGGCCAAATCCCTAGAGTAGAGTTAGTAAATGCCAGCAGCTGCTTACTTCCCTAGATACAGGAGGAAATAGGCAGAAAAGCATGACTAGGAAGTTTTAGTAACTATTTATGTTAACAATACTGGAAAGAAAAAAATTCAAACTTGCATAATAAAAAAGGTTGCTGGGAATTTATTACATCAGAGAACAACACTTGTGTGAAGGGAGGAATGGAGGGAGTTTTAAATGGAGGTAATGGATCGTTTTTTAAACTATGATGAAGAGGTAATGTGGTAAAAACATGTGATCATGTAGTAAAAACAAAAAACTATCCATCACACACACATATACTAACATGCCCATGTACACACCATGGGCAATTTGGGACTTCCAACTAGGCTAATCTTCATATCTTTGGACTGTGGAAGGAAACCAGAGTACTGGGAGGAAACCCACCAAGCACGAGGAGAACAGGAAAACTCCATGCACACAGACCCCGAGGTGGGAATCGAACCAAGACCCTGAAAGTGCACTGCTACTCTACAGCATCAACCACTAACCCACAACAAAACCCTCTCTTACCTATGCGCGCGCGCACACACTAAATATTTTATATACACACACACTCACACGGTATATGTTTAAAGCGGATATAAATAGTTTTGTACCACATGACCCCTGGGGTGGACACTTTGGACAAAAAAAATCCAAGGCGGCTAAAACATTCCAAAAAATTAAAAACAGGACAACTGTTATTTTCAAACTGGACAAAAATGTGCAGCATCGCAAACGTTTGCTAAGCATGACGGGAATTATGCAAATGAGCAACTTCCTAATTGGACGCCTAGGAATCGCTCACAAGAAATTGGTCAGCTGTGTTCCAGATTTCGGCGAAAACACAGATCTCATTAATAAAGACAACTTTTATTTTTGTTCTGAGTTACCTAAGCTAAAATAAACAGATATGTAACCAAGCGGTAAACAAGCACAAAATCCTGTATAACTTTTCTTTCTTTCTTTCTTTCTTTTCCATCCCTTACCTTTGACTTGACTCTCATATTCCGTGATGATCTCTTTATCCTTTTTAAATTTGGCAGGAGGATGCGACATTTTCCAGCCCTGATCTGCTCCGTGTAGAGCCGATAGACGAGTTGCTAAGTGGCTTATTTTGTAAACAGAGGAAGATCCAACAAAAAAAGAAAGAAGTTCACATTCAGATCGAAAGCATCCCGGAAATTTTCAACTACTTCGGATGGAAACTGGGAATAAAACACACACACACAGGGACAGTCGTGGCAGCACTTAGGATCGGGTTGCAGTAACGTCTGGGTCTGCGATGTGCCTAAGCTGCAGGGGATCCACCATCAGCAGGAGAGAAGAGGAACCGTCCGAGTTTCCAGCTCTAAACCATACAGCCAGGGATCCAGTTAAGTTAACTAACTCAACTACCTGTCCATTTCTATAATTCGTCCTTCACATAGATGAGTTACTCCCTCAGGCACTGACCTGTTGATAATTTGTATATGTGATCCAGCAGGATCCTTGCCTTAGCTCGACTTAGTCCTAGTGGATCCGCAGATTTGAGCGCATCTGTTAGAGATTCTGTAGGAACGGGGAGGGATTGGAGTTACCAGATTGTTGCCAGATTGGAATAAAATCCTCCGAGCCGATCCAATTCAAAAGTCGTCTAACACACAACAAACATGACGGAAACCCAATTCTATGGTACGCATAACATTTTCGGGTTTATACTGATTTATATATTAAGGAGAAATTTGAGACTAATCTGAGAGTGAATTACAGCAATTTGGCAACACCTCCTTAGCGCAGCACGCGGGCGGAAGCACTCATGAACACCCAGGCACGGTTTCCCCTTGACATGCAAAAACTTTTATCTCCATGGGATTCGACCCAGCTGTTCAAAAAAAAAAAACACACGATTTCAAAATATTATTTATCTAAAGGAGCTAAAGGGGACACACATGAACGTGCATAATATGAGTTAACTATTTATTCTTTATTAAGCGTTATTCTTCAGGGAAAAGATTTTTTTCCAACAGTATGACCTCTTCAATAGAGCAGGTTCATGCACTGCCATCTAGTGGACAATGGTAGTCATTACATCAATATTAAGGCACTACAGTCAATCTTAAGTATATGCATAATTATAATATTTAGAATATGCATACAACCTATTTTTTTACTCACTCATCATCTATACCATTTCATCCTGTGTACAGGGTCGCAGGGGCCTGGAGCTTATCCCAGGAGACTTGGGACACAATGCCGAGTGCCAATCCATTGCAGAGCACACACACTACAGGAAATCTGGGAACACCATTTAGCCTAATCTGCATGCTTTTGGACTGTGGGAGGAAACCCATTCATCATGGGGAGCACATACAAACCCCATGCATACAGACCCGTGGTGGGGATAATCGAACCTGGACCCTGGAGTTGCAAGGCGACAGGGCTAACCCCTAAGCCACTGTGTTGCCTCGTCATTTTCTAGTTTAAAAAATGCAGTTTGTTTTAGCATCATCATCATTCTTAGGGCTCATTAATTTATTCAATCATCCTGATCCTGGTCAGGGTTTCCATGGATCTAGAACACCAAATGTGAGTCAGGGACACATAAAAAGTGGGACATCAGTTCATTGCAGGACATTAGATGATGTCACTTAGGGTTAAGTGTGTTATAAACCAAATGCAGTACTGGCTACAAAACAGTAATAATCAATAAATAAATAAACTCTGTCCTCTGCTCTTAACATGACATAATAAAGAAATAATTTAAATAAAGGTTACATTCTTTTAATTCTATTGCACTGAGGTGAGTCAAATGATGAATACGTTACAGAAAACACAGTCAACCAAAACCATTAAGTACCATAAAAACACAATTTAAGGTTGAAGATAAACATAATACATGCAATTTCCCAGCAGCCAATGAGGCAAGAGATAAAGTTTACTGAAATTCGAGGGCAAAGACAAGTTAACATAAAAAAATACAATAAATAAGGTCTTGTAAACAAGTAGTGGTTTGCAATTAGGGATGAACCTTTCCAACAAAGTGTAGTAGGCCAATACTGTTGAAGGATAAAACCCAAATAATGTAAATGTCTTCATGCTTGATAAGATCATGCTTGTGAGATTTCACATAAGTCTTGAAGAGCTCGAGTTACAGTAAATATGTCATTATCTGATCATTATGAAGAAATGTTTAAGTGCTTTGAGACTGATATTGTACAGAAACTGGATTGGTGCATTCAATGAACAGTTACAGAAGTTTAACCACAACATGTTAAGTTTAATCATCGGTTAACATACAGTAGTTCTGCTCTGAATTTGATCATCGCTTCCTAGTTCAGTTTAAAAAAGGACTCCTCCAGCACTTCTGTGAATTTGTCCTTCATCTGCTGACGGAATCCAGTGTACCACTCCAGCAGCCTCATTCTCCTCTCGGTCTTCTCAGCCTGCGTCATCACCCTCTCCTTCTCCAGGATGGCTGGCAACTCCTTCCAGTCCTTGAGGAAGATAAAGGGCGCCCCTGCATCTTTGAGCAGCCGAAGAGGAGAGCTTCGGCCATTGGCACAGGCTCCCGTAGTCAGGACGTCCTCCACAACGGGCACAGAGCCATAGGCGCAGGCTTCGTAGAGGCGGTAGCACTCGGTGTTTACTCCAACTGGGCATAGGGTCAAGTCGCTCTGAGCCAGAGCCATCTGGTACTGCCTGGAGGTTTCTGCCGTCTCCTGAGGAAGCCACCTGAGAGAGAGGGAGGAATCATCATGTCACCTTGGATACAATCATGTTGGGAATACAGGCTGGTTGTTGTCTGTGGAAAATATGCAAACTGAAAGGACAAGCTACCTAAATGTAAACTAGCTGTGATGGAAAATTATTTTAAACGCAAGGGATCAATTTCTAGTTATATATATATAAAAATGCACAGTATGTTTCAGTGCCATTTTATTCTGATAAATGCTGTGTAGACATTTTGCCTTAA
>JAOTRS010000036.1:28432270-28446856 GCA_028565755.1 Dinotopterus cunningtoni
AGCTACCTAAATGTAAACTAGCTGTGATGGAAAATTATTTTAAACGCAAGGGATCAATTTCTAGTTATATATATATATATATATATATAAAAATGCACAGTATGTTTCAGTGCCATTTTATTCTGATAAATGCTGTGTAGACATTTTGCCTTAACCATGAATGAACAACAAAAAAAACTCGTACTTCTCCCGAGCATTCGTGAGACATTGTTTCTCCAAGCCGTTCTGCTTTAAGATGCCCATGAGACTTTCCCGGGAGGAGTTCTTGTAGACCGTGCCGAGGAAGTTGCAGATGTACGGTCGCACAGAGCTTACCATCTGTGTATTGGGTGTTACAACTGGGAAGTGTCTATACCTATTGACCAGAAGGAAAAAATAAATAAATACAAATGGAACCAGTTTAAATATTAAATGAGTCATTAAATACATTTTCATACGAGAACAGCTTCATAATCTATTAATCATCTGACTAATAGCTGAATTGGAATAAAAACATGTTTACACTTCAATTTGAATTTCTGTCTGATTGAATGAGCTAGGTTTTTAATAAACTGTTAATGTTAAAAAGAATAACAGTTGAGTTTCACTATCCGAAGCCACGTGCAAGATCTGTGTGTGTGTGTGTGTGTGTGTGTTTGTGTGTTAATTAACAATCCTTGCTTCCTGTATCGATTTAAATGAGTAGATCATCTACAGATGTTCCAGTTCAGAATACCTATATACAGCTCTGCAGTCAAAAAAAGTTCATATAAAAGGGTGAGTCATAAATTACCCTCACTCTGGCTGAAGAATTTGTTCTAATTTACTTTTAGAAAAGACAAATACATAATTTTTTTACATAATCTTATATAATCAACTTGCTTTTCAATACACTGTCCATCTGTCAACAAGCTTCTGTATACCCTTATTAAAATATGTTTTAGGCTGAGCTGCGAGCCATGAATGCACTGCTGTATCCATTTCTTCATCAGAAATTAATCTTCGTCCTCGTAGTGTATGGACGTGCATTTATTGCCATTAGCTGATGGGCATCCAGTTCCTTCTTGATGGCTAACACTTATTAGACCTTCCTTGAACTTATCTATCCATTCTTGCACACTTCTTCAAAAACAAAACACTTTCTCCATATTGCACACACAAAGTCTGCAATAAATAACGGCACCAGGTTCATGCTCAGTTACAAATTAACTGATGCAACATGTAGCCAGTAGCCTTGAACGGAAATGCAGATGAGACAAACAGAAGGTTTTAATATAACCGGAGTGTGGATAATTTTTGACTCACCATCGTATTTGCGTTTCTGGTTGAGAGGATAATGAAAATCTTAGCATGTAAACACTTTAAAACCAATATGAGTAAAAAGAAATAATAAAGAACTTTCTACAGTAATACAACACAAATAAAACCAGAAGACAAGCTCATACGTGGCTACGCCAAGAGGCCACTGGAAGACGTCCTTGTCGTTCACCCAGGGACTGTCATAAACAAGGAACAGCAGATCCACGAAGCCTCCAGATCTCTTCAGATAGGGGTTGATCCACTCATTAGTGCACTGCTCACTGCCCAGTAAGACCACAGCCACTTTGGAGAGGGTGTGAGCCTGCACTAGAGTCTGCACGTGCTGTAGCCACTGGACAGAATAGGAGATCTTCTGTTGTTCACGACCGTTCAACACCAGCACCACGCTGTCTGTGTCCAGAGGGATGTGACCCTGCACCACTGCTGGACCTGTGTAGAAACTGGAAGAAATGCAAGGAGTAGCTTTTTTTTTATTTATTTATTTATTTTTTTAACTCTAGGTCTTGTGAAAGCTGAATCAATATAAGGGATTTGATATTTTATTTAAAAACAGAAATTCTTTTTGATTTTCGTCACTATTCACTATTGTATTTGTATTGAGATACAACTGTTTTTAAAACATCTGTGGTCTTATAAATAAAAGCATGTGTAGAACAAGTGCTACATTTTGTGCATAAGAATCTTAAGTATCTCATGTGCATCTACACAGCTGTACACAAGGGATGATGATGATGAAGGATCCCATACTCTTTTGCACAAACTACACCCCCAAATACATATGGTGAAGCTATTTATTAAATAAATTAAACCTAAATTAACATACTATGAGTGAAAATGTGTGCACACACAGGGTTCACAACACACAGAGCATGACTGACCTGATCCCTTCAATAGCTCACCTGAAATTGATCTTCCCCGACTGAATCTCTCCTTCCCTCCACTGACCCGTCTTATCCGTGGGGTTTAAAGGTCCCTCTAAAATGTGTTCCCACAAGTAAAGTCCTAGCACCAAAAAAAAGGAAAAAAAGATTCTCTGTAACAATATTGTTCTATTTAGCTCAAACTTTTCAAGATACAAGTGTTTTCATCAGTGTTGCACAATTAATCAAAAAAAAAAAAAAATGAAATCGCAAAATGGACCTGTGCCGATTATCTAATTGCAAAAAGGCTGTCGCAATTTATCATAGAGAATTCACACAAGTCAGAAATTTGCGGACAGTGCCTTGCGAAAGTACTCGTACCTGTTGAATTTTTCCACATTTGGTCACGTTACAACCATAATTGTAAATGTTTTTTATTGAACATCAACTGCCACAAAATACAAAGCACACAAATGTATAAAATGTATTTGTATACTGTGGCATTATAATTTTACCCTCACTGGAACGAAGAGACCCAAACCCGTGCACAAAGCAAGGAGCATGAAGACATGATTTATGAAGGTTGGAGTAAAACACCACAAGTTTCCTGCACTGAGAGCTGACGTCAGGGGCTCTTGTGGCTCAAATCCCCACAGCCACACTCGGGTAGAAAATAATCCCCAAAAACCTGGAGGTTGTAATGCCAGGACAGGGAATGCAACATTCAACAATTACATACGACTGTGATAATCAGGTGTCCACATAATTATAGGGTATCGTCTTGGGCAGGTCACTCTTTACACAGAATTAATCACCTCCATCACTGTGATTGCGGTTATATAATATAACCAGACACTCACCTATAGCTGCTTTTCCCCAGATTTGAACTTTATATCTTTTGGGTCTGCTTTTTGCAATGCGCTCCTGATACGAACTAAAAGCCTCTCTCCGTTTCTGCAGGACAGAGATGGAGTCTGCACGCTCGTCCTCCTCCCACGGGTTCCATTCTTCCTCCTCTGCTCTGGGGTGATCTACAAGTGTGAGAAATTACTCAATAAATAAATAACATTACAGACCAGACAGACCAGTTTTCGGATGGAAATGTGTGTAGGCTCCTGGGTGTTGTATAAAAACAGAAGGGAGCAGGTGTGACAAAGTTACCAGAAGAACTCATTCTCCAGCATGCTCAGTAAAACTGGTTTACATAATCAATAGTGTGAAATACAGATTTGTGCAGTTTTATATGTAAAACGGCTGTTAGGTTTTACTGAGTGTGCTGGAGAATATGCCTTCTGGTAACTTTCTCACACTTCCTTTCTATTTTCATGCGAAACCCAGGAGCCTACACTAGGTTTTTTTTATTTTTTATTATTTGTTTGTTTGTTTTCATCTGAAAACTGATCTGTCATGTAATATGTTGCTTTCTTTACAGAAATGCATATATTAAGGTAAGTCATCAATTATCCACACTCCGGTTAAACTAAATCTTTTGTTGGCTGCACTGTTTTATCAGCGCTTTACACTCAAGGCTACTGTCTCCGCAGTCAAATAACCGTGTTACATCAGTTCATTTGTAACTGTGGTGTAAGCAAAAAATGAATGATTTGCACCTGGTTCAGATATCTGCAAACAAAATTTGGATTAATAGTTTAAGGAAGGTGAAAGTTTCTTAAAGAGAATCGTTACTGGTGATGAGAGAGATTCATCACTACGAGCCTGAGAGTAAATGGCAGAGTATGGAAAGGAAACATCCTCAGTCGCTGACCAAGAAAACATTCAAAAGTCCACCATCAGCTGGAAAATTGATGGTGAAAATCATCAATTTGCGCCTCCGAGTGGCGCAGTGGTAAAGTGCTCGTCCTATCATCCAGGGATCGCGAGTTCGAGCATCCTGGGTGATGCTGTAACCTCTCGCAGCCGGAGGTCTAGTGACAGCTGATTGGCCGAGCTCTCTCAGAGGGGAGGGATGAGAGGTACTAAGTGCTCCCACATTAATAACGGCTCTACAGCCAATCAGGGGCGTCTGTTAGCAAGAAAAAGAGCAAGAAGGAGCGGATAGTGCTGTCCTCTGAGTGCGTTACGCCGCCCCCAACGGTGCGTGAGCAAGCAGTTCGAAAAAATGCGTCACGTGGTTCAGAGGAAACACGTGATAGTTGTCGGCCCTCCCGACTGAGTGGTAGTAGTCGCCTTTATGTGGGAGCCCCCTAGTGAAAGGGAGGAATTGGACACGACTAAATTAGTGAGAAAATCTGGGAAAAATAAAAAAAAGTCCTTGTTACAGTGAGATGCTTATTGAAAAGATGAAGCCTAAACTTGGGATTAAATGCAGAGGACTGCTATCCAAGGACGTTGTGATCTTGCATGACGATGCGCATCTGTACACCTCTACCCAGACTATCCTCTCTATAGTCCTGTTCTTGCTCCATCAGACTTTCACCTGTTTGGTCCCCTGAAAGCAGCCCATACGAGGACGAAGATTCACTTCTAATGAAAAAGGGAAGGCAGCAATGCATTTGTGGCTCGCAGCTCAGCCTAAAAACATTTTTTAATGAGGGAATCTGAAAGCTTGAGGGAATTTTACAGCCAGTGTGCAGATAATTTTTGACTCACCCTGACCCCCTGAACAAAAGCAGGATCCAATAACATCCATGATTTACTGTCTATTAATGTCTTTTTAAATGCATGTTACTTTGTCAGCGCATTAGTTATAGAAAATAATAATAATAATTATTATTATTACTATTATACTCATATAAGGGTTGGCTCGGTGTTCACCTAAATGAGTCGAATCAAAGAGCTGAATAAAAAAGTTGAATAAAAAAAAATCGAATCAAAGAGCCGAATCAATTAAAGAGTCGAATCATAGAGCCGAATCAAATTCACCATCATCTTATATAATAATAAAATAATAAAAACAAAAACTAATACTATATATATATATATATATATATTAAAGAATCCATAGTTTTTAAACATGCGCAGACGTTTTTAACCCGATTTCCTACAAATGAGTCTGTATTTCTACTTCACAAGCCATCTATTCTGTATGATGACTTTAGCATGCTAGCGAGCTAATCCCAGTTAACCTACCTGCAGGTGCAGATCCCTTTTTCACCACCCTGTGCACGCGAGTAATAACCTTCTTATTGAAAAACACATTGTATGCAGCGTACAATGAAAACACCACATACGCCAAAACTACAATTATCGCTATCTTCCTACGAATTAATCTCATTATTATAAAGATGTTGAGCTGCCATCCTGTGCTGAGACCTTATTGCTTCCCACCCGCATTCCGCCAAGCACCGCCTTCTGTACGCTTTCTTATAAAGGACCGCAAGGGTTGCTCGCACTCGAGTCCTTAATGCACGAACCCACAGCCAATGATAACGGAGAATGAACGCGACCAACCAATCATGTATGAGTGGGCGGGATTTTCTGGAATGCGTTGGAAAAAATAATAGCAGTGTTTACATCTTGAGTGGCTGTGCGAAAGGACCCAAGAGCTGAAGTCATTTACGTGTCCACTGTATTGCCTGAATATAATAACTATTCACATTTTAAACTCAAAATATTATGTGCACAAAACAGAAATTAAATAATAGGTATAAACGTGTCTATAAACATGGAAGATATATTTAAAATGTAAAAATTTAATACTGTAAATTTTCTATCGATATATGATCAGGCTTCCGATGAGGTGTCCTGTAAGCCGGCGTGATGCGGAAAGCCCTTACCAGTTGACCGAAATTTTCAACTTGTAGAAGCGAAGATGGTGTCCTTGGTCGGTCGTTCCGGGTGTCTGTACCCTTACTTGAACGCAACTAATTTTATTATATCCAGACCCTTGACGGCTTTAGCTCCTGCAGCTGGAGATGCCTTGGTGAATCAGAGAAAATCGAGCAGAAGTCAGTCTACCTCTGGTCTTCTCCATGGTACGTGTACGTGTAACTGCTCTGCTGGTTTATTTTATGAGCCTGAAATAACACAGCTCTGCTCTCCTGCCGTAGCTCGTCAGGTTTGTCTTTGTGTGGTGTGCTCAAATGCTTGTAAAAGTCTGCATATAGACCAGAAACAAGGCCAGATTTCAGTCTGGTTTATTATAAACCAAATCAGTTTACATGCACAGAGGCTAGAGGTTATGTGATCATTCATTGTTTTGGGGAAATCAGTTATGGTGTCTGCTGATCTTGTTTCAGAGGGATTTTTAAAATGATTGATTTCAACTTTAATTTATGATATCATAATTCCAATGGGCCAGAAGTTTACATGTATAACCGTGACTCTCTGAACATTCTGGAAGATTAAACAAATGTATGTACTGTATCTGATTGTCCAGATGTTATAATTAGGAGTTAACTAGAATTAAATCTTTTTGGGGGTGTTTAATAGCGGTTGTAATCACAAGTCATGACCTAATACAATGTTATCACGATACCCCTGTGCTGATTCCATTTAAACTGTGATTCTATAAATATCCTGATTCAATATTTCATTTTCCCTGATTTTGTTAGTTTTAAACCTTTAACATTAGTTTTCTCACTTAAGAACCATGTGCCGCATTTAATATGCATTAACCTTAAATACAAGAGTTTAACATTTAACTGAGCAGCACAAATCTCTGTTATTCACCATAATTATTATTTCTTACTAGTGTAAATAGTACAGAGTGTACCTCCTGTAGGATTATAATGAAATGGCAATGTTTTTACCGCTTCAAATGCCTCCAAAGTTTTAAAACTCAACTTGACTGTGAGTGCCTGGGTTAAATGGCTGCGAGCATGTGGGCGTGTGCAGCTTCTAATGCATGCAATTTTCGACAATATTTAGCGCTCGTGGTGTTTTGAGTGACGTGTGATGAGTCGGTTTGAGACTAATTGAACTGATTCACTCACTAAGAAAGACAGTTACTTAAGTAACAAGACTTTTAACATGCACAATTTTTGATAATGTAACACACATTAAAATCTTTAGTATTTAAGTGTCTGTTTGCCCTTGCCCAAATTTGATTCCTTCTTAAGAGCAAATTCCAAACAACTCATGATATCTCATGCATATCTACCCTCAATTGTATGCAAATATTCAAATTGTGCAACCACACAGACAATGCACTGTTCAGGAATGAGAAGAAACAAACAAGAAGGACAGACTTTGCTTCGAAATTTTCAACTGGACCCCAAGAGTCCTTCACCTCAATGGCTTAAAAGGCTTTCTCACAAAGAAGAAGCATAAAGATTAATTATTTATCACATGTACTTTACAGCACAGTGAAATTTTTTTTTTTTTTTGCATATCCCAGTTTGGCGATGTGGGGGTTTCAACGCATGACCTTTTGATCAGTAACCCAGAGCCTTAACCAATTGAGCCACCACTGCCCCGCCCCCCAAAAAATAGCCAGATTGAGGTTTTCAGGTGACCAGCTACTTTTAAAAGGAGTGTTCTTTTGTGAGATGAGACCATAAGTGCTCTGTTGTTAATACAAAAAACACCATCCCACCCATGAAGCATGGGGGTGGCGACATCATGTCATGGGGTGTTTTGTTGGAAAGTGGACAGGTGCAGATCAGAAAACAGAAGGCAGCATGAGAAAGAAGACAACTGAAGCAACACCTCAAGACATCAACTCAAGACATCAAGATTTAAAACATCCTAAGTGTACGCTCAGTGTTGTAAAGCTTAAAGACTACAAAGTAAAAGTACTGGAGTGGGCAGCAGAATCAGATAAAAGTGTGAACTGAATGATCACCTGTCACTCGGTCAGTGGTTAATATGAACATAGAGTAATGCTTATATCTTGTTCACATAATATTTATTATTATTGTTCTTTATTTTCTTTTAGGTGATGTTGGGGTGCGTTTTGCCCACACCGATATCAGGATCCCTGACTTTTCCGACTACCGCCGTACCGAGGTACATGATCCTACCAAGTCCTCACAAGAGAGCAGCGAGGCTCGCAGGGCTTTCTCATACCTGGTCACGGGCTCCGCTGCTGTGGTCGGGGTTTATGCCGCCAAGACAGCAGTGACTCAGTTTGTCTCGTCCATGAGCGCCTCTGCAGACGTCCTGGCCTTGTCCAAAATTGAGATCAAGCTGAGCGACATTCCAGAGGGGAAGAACATGACGTTTAAGTGGAGAGGAAAGCCCCTGTTCGTTCGCCACAGAACCGAGAAGGAGATCGCAGCCGAGGCTAACGTGGATCTCTCGGAGCTTCGTGACCCACAGCACGACAAAGACCGAGTCACCAATCCATCCTGGGTCATCGTCATCGGGGTGTGCACCCATCTCGGCTGCGTTCCTATCGCGAACGCCGGGGAATACGGCGGTTACTACTGCCCGTGTCACGGCTCGCATTACGACGCCTCCGGGAGGATCAGGAAGGGACCCGCACCCCTCAACTTAGAGGTGCCGTACTACGAGTTTCCCGATGAAGACACTGTGATTGTTGGATAAATGTGGGACATTTCCTAATTACCTCATATTAATGTGTCTCACCAAACAAATAAATATTTTAAACCACTCAATTGTCTGTCAGATTTTCTGAGCACAAGAAAACTAAACGTTTCCACACAAAAAGCACACAAATAAGTAAGAAACTTTAAGTTCATTACACCCAGAACCGTGACTGTAACACAATTACTGATGACTTTGAACAGAAGCATCACTGAAATGCAAAGTCTGATAGTTTTTTTCATTGCACTAGCTTGGTAAGATAATAATGTTACCAAATGTTGACCAGCAGAAGGGATAATTTGGAAATCACAATTCAATATGGAGGATGAGGGACTAGATGGAGCCTCAGTTGAAGTTACAATTGAAGTGGAACATCAGACTACGAATGTGATTCCTTTTGGTGGCAAGTTCTTAAGACAGAAATTTGTTTTGTGATACAAATTTTCCAATAAGAAATAATGTAAATGCAGATAATCTGTTCTGGCCTCCCAACACTATATTCATATTTTTTTCATATAAAAACAATTAAAATATTTAGAAAAGAAATTAAATAAATAGATGTTAAAACTTACTTAACCTTAATTTACGATTCCTCTTAATATATCTGCAGTGTTTTTAGTAACAACGCTGGATGATAAAAATAGTACTGAAGAAAAAAAAAATCTGGCATGTTGTGACATCAAAGGTGAGCTCTTATCTTAATGCTGACATCACTTGAAAAGTTTGGACTTTAATTTGAATGGAAAAAACTTTGATCTACTCTTTATACCTGCTTGGACTACAAGAATTACCTCATTTTGGATATTAAAGGTTCCTTATACTGTATAGTTGACCCCCGAAATTCACTTGGGTTACGTTCCTAGAACACCCGCAAATTTTGGATGTGGTCAAATAAATGCCTATTTTTATAGTTAAAACCTTTAATATGCCCTCAAACAGGCTCGCAAAACACTATAATTTCATTCCAAACTCAGTTTAATATATCACCCTTAAAGAAAAAAAGAATGTAAAGGTAAACCCGTATACTGTACAGTACTGCTGTATCTCTCGCAGTGCTAGAATGTAAAATCCAGATGTTACCCCTATATGTACTGTAATTCATAAAAGCACGTTTTCTTTGGTATAGAAATAAAACAGCCAAAAACAAGTGAAGAGGATATTTGTGGTTTCCATAAAATTGCGGGAGTTTCCACAAAGAATTATTAGTTAGGTTCTAAGGAAAAATCTGCGAACAGCTGAGGCCGCGACCAGGTGCAGAGTATCTTCTTATATGAGGTCATAACAGCACAAAGCAGGAAATGTTTATCTTCTCAGTTTTTTGTACAGCATTTCTAAAAATCATAAAAATTTTAATTTTGCACAATACATGCCCCTCAAATCTAGGGTACGTGTCAGTCTGTGTAATCACCTGACACAACTGGCACTGATCGGCTGCAGGAATCTACAGCGTTTCTTATAACCAATAACCACTGGTGGTGTGGTTGCACTCAGTTCCACACAAATCCAAAATAATACTCTTTAAAATGTTTAAGTAATAATGAGACGATACATATGCCAAAATTTAAATGAAATACATTTCTTTTCAGGGTTGGGGTAACGAGTACATGTAATTTCATTCACAGTTCTCTCTATCTTTATGTCCTTCCCTTGCATTCTCAGGAGGCACAGCCCAGAAGCACAGCAAGTGGAGGAAACTGAGAATTAAGAATTTAAAAAGAGAAGCACTCGCTACATGACCAACAGTTTGGAAAGATGACTTGCCATCGCATGTCTCGGAAAAGGCATGTCTCTGGCTTCACTTTTAACACAAGGGAACGATGCAGTAAGTGGTAACAGGACATGATTTAATTGTGACATGTAAATAAATACATTTAAAAATCGGTGACAAATCACAGCATTATGAGAACATTATTTAAGTAGTATTTCACAGAAATTGATGCTAAAAACACAGCTGTCTTGTAACAGAAAACAGTTCTATTCCTTTATTATCTGTCAAATACGTAGTGCATCACTCACAATTCGTTCTTCAAGTGTTCCTATTAAAATATGTTCTCTAAATTAAATAGGCTTCAATTAAATAACATGCACATTGTCTATCATTTAATAGGTTGTCCACAGGAGTGATCTGTTCATCCGGTTCAGTCCACATAATGAACCTCAGCCTGAAGCTCTTTGTGAACATAGCTCAGTAAAGCTGCAGTGACTTGCTGCTGAAGTGATGCGCTTCCTGTGACTATGGCCATTAACTGGGCTACATCGGTCCACTCGATCGAGCCCAAGATGTTCATGACGTTCTCGTAGAGCTTCTGCTGCTGCTCTGGTGTCATTTCCATGATGACCTGAGGAAGCGGTTTGAACTGACCGCTTGTCATCCAGCATCCCAGGAGTCCTCCGACAGCACCGCCTTTTAATGAGGCACAAAGAACGTTTACCTCCATTGATTTTAATTCTAAAATGTATTTTCTATAACAGCAGCTCGGACAGTAGTCCCAGCTCTAATTCAAACACTAATAGATGGATTGTTAAACATTTATTGGAAGGAGTCTCCAGTGTCAGTGGCACTTGCTAGTTTCTCAGTTGCAGCTTTTGTCTTTTAAACTTTAAGAGAGAGAAAAACAAAGATTTTTGGGGAAACGGTAGGTTACAGCTCATATATTGGATGCTGCCTTTGGATGTTCAATGTTTGAACTGAATAAATGGATAAAAGCACAATATGTCATTCATTCATTCATTCATCTTGTATACCACTTTATCCTGTACTTGGAAATGCCAATTAACCTAATCTTTGCGCTGTGGCACCAAAAACCCAGAGGAAACCCACCACAAAGTCCCAAGGTAAGAATCGAACCCCGACCCTCGAGATGCGAGGCCACAATGCTAAAATAAAGCCCTTTGCCTGAAACCAAGCCACATCATTTCAACATGGATTTTTCTTTCTATACCAGCACGCCTCATCGTGTTTTATTCCTTTTTCCAACATTCACATTAGTACAACCTACTGCCACTTGCCTACAGCGATGCCAAGTGGTCCGCCAAACAACCCTCCAGCAAAAGCGAGTCCTCCAGCAGTCATCGCTCCTTTCCCAGAATGCTTCACTGTAGTCTTTATCTGCTGATTTGCAGATAACTCACAACACAGCTTCATGATGTCATCAATTCTGGGAGACATGATGGACTTCGGAAACATAGACAAAGAGTTAATTTGTGTTTAAACCTACAGACCTACAATCTACATTCATTACATTATAAATCATAAGAATAAATACACTATACAAGAACACATGATATACAGTAGTGTAAGCAATAATAAATTAATATAGGGCTGTAAAATAATGAGCTTATTAGAGTTACATAGAATAGCAGAACAATAATGATGTAATTAAACATATTAAAAAAAACACCTACTTTATAAATTAAACCTTTAGACACTTATCTGTAAAGGGAAACATTGCCTCGACCTCCCTACATCAAAACAACCACTGGAAATAAATGTAACGCACGCGCACTGTGCAGCATGACATAAGACTGCAGGACAGAAGGATGGTACAGTTCATTTCAAAATAAAAGTCTCATACCAACAAGGTAGTTTTATTATCTAAAATGTTGCCCTAAAATATAACTCCTGTAGTTTAAAACATCCTTATTTTTCAAAATTCTGTTTTAGTATACATAGTTATATATATCACAATGATTCTGTAAGTGGATTGAGCTCAGGCTCAACTCAAACAGAAATAAGGGACAAAATTTCACCACACGTCCCGGTTTGACTTGAACAACCCAGGACTTATATTTTTTCTTATTCCACAGTGTATGTATTGTATATAAACCTTCTGGATTTGTAAATAAACAACTTTTCCATTACCACCATATAGTTGTGGTAGAATATAATTTAAACAAGGTCTAATCCCCCCGCAATGGATTGGACACTTTTTATTGATTTTTGTTTATAGACTTACAATGACTGCATATGTAGAGATCTGAATCCTATCACAAACATGAAATTCGGACCTTGAAATTCGTAAAGAACATTTTATTGACCGGATCTTCTTCAATTTTAATTCAAGAACACCGCTGTACAGGATAAGCGGTATAGAAAACAAATGTATAAATAAATTATTGAATTAATACATTAATTAAAAAATTTAAAAGTTAAAAAATTTACATAATACAAATTAAAACGTGTAATTTCTTAAGATCTGTTGCATTATTAGTTGTGTTGAAAACCAGACTTGCAACTTGTGATTTAGAGAGACTTCAATTATGGAAAGTGTTCTCCATTGGACGCCATTTGTTAAACCAGCCGTTAGGATTGTCGTTATCGCAGGCGAAATCTAATGGGTCTTATTGGACGTAAAGTGCCCTAGGTAGCGTGTAGTAAAAGTAATTTCCTGGCCTGTGGAGTGTGTTTGAGTAGGGAGCGAGGGGGTATTTGTATTTTAACCGCAGCCTGTTGTGGACGGTGAATGAGGTAGGAGAAGTAAAGACTAATAAAATTGTATCGACGTTTTTTTAGTGGAATATAAATCAGCTTTAGCTCTATGACATCCTCTGCAGGTGTTAGGTTTATCTTCTGAATTATGAACATTTACAGTTTATATAATATTTAATTTCCTTTTCCTGTGTCTCAGCTGTGTGGACTTGCCCGTACATGTCCACCGGAAGTGGATGTTCAGGAGGGCAGCGCGCGCCGATGAACACCATAGCAACGCCGTAGAGATGATGAAGACATCAAACCAAGTCCGGTGTGTGTGTGAGCGGAGCGTAGTGAAGAGTGTAATGTGTGTGATATGATGTTTGAGTTATTCTGGAATGGAGGACAGGTTGTGCTGCGAGAAAACATCCTCTGACGTCATATCTACTTTACCAGTGTGGATAATTGAGTATGCCTGGACTCACCGGATGATGGAGGTGTTAGAAGGTAAGTCAAGACTTTTATAACTTTGTGTGTGTGGTGTGCTTGGTTCAGGTGTGAGTGTATGAGAAAAAAAAAAAAAAGGATTTGCCCCTCCCTGTTTTTTTTTTTTCATATTTGTCACACCTCTTAATAATACCTACCTTTATTATTAAGTAAATAATAAATATGTAAGTAAATACAAAATGCAGTTTTTAAGCGATGATTTAATTTATCAAGAGGAAAAAAGCTGCCCAAACCTAGCTGGCCCTAGGTGAAAAAGTAATTGCCCCATAAACCTAATAACTGGTTGTGTCAACAACTGCAATCAAGCATTTGCGATAACTGGCAATGGGTCTTTTATATCTCTGTGGAGGAATTTTGGCCCACTCTTCTTTGCAGAATTGTTTTAATTCACCCACATTGGAGGGTTTTCAAGCAGGAACAGCTTTTTTAAGGATCTCAATCAGATTTAAGTCAATGCAAAGAAGACAGCAAAATATTCATTATAAATTATGGTTAAATTAAATGTCATTTTTTTTGTATTTTACTTTATTTACATGGGTTTTTCTAAATGGAACGAATTATCTGCATTTACATTATTTCCCATAGGAAAATGCATTTTGCAATATGAAATTTTGCCTTAAGAACTTGCCTCCAGAGCGGATTAAATTTGTATGCCGAGGTACCACTTTAAAATTTTTTTGATAATTTCAAACATGTAAATGTGACAAATACGCAATAAGTTCAGGAAGGAGGCAAATACTTTTTCACACCACTGTACAGTTGGTGTTCGGGCACCTTACAGTTTTGCACTATTTAAGAATATGACATACATGATGACAATGCAATACAATTGCGTTTTATTTGTATTGCATTGTCATCATGTACTGTATGTCATGTTCTTATATACACCATGTTCCAAATTATTACGCAAATGATATCTTCCCCTGATTTTCATAATTAGTCATTGCAAATGACAGTAAGTATAATTTTCAAGTCATCAACCATTAGGGTATAATTTGAATTTTATTGAACAAACCTCCTAATGATAACAATATTTATTTCAAAAATAAAAAACTGAAA
>JAOTRS010000036.1:28457042-28467851 GCA_028565755.1 Dinotopterus cunningtoni
TCTAATGATATTTACCTTTTATTACAGTTAATAATACTGTCATGATACAGTAAATACATGGACATACGATTGTACATACATAATACTATAATTATTGTGCTGAATATTAGAACATGTTTTATCTAAAGCCCAAGTGACTTCTTGTGTTTCAGTGCTGCTTTATACAGGACAAGGCCCAGAGTGTGTTTTTGCTTTTACAGTTGATGGCTTTACCTGTCGCTCAGTCATATTAGTTGTTTAGGGGATTTGTCTGACCTCTGGACCTCAACAAGGATTAAGATTGTTTGCGCTGCAGATGGCCAGAAGCAAAGACGCTTGACTTCACTTTTACCTGACGTAATGTTCCAGTGGGTAATAGAGAGATACTGTAGGGCTGCATGATTTGAATGAAAAATTACGTTGCGACTATTTTGACACATTTCGCAATTGTGATTTAAACTGCGACATTTATTATTAAATGCATCAGTTTATATTTAATCATATTTATCTAGGGTTACACCAAATAATGGCACAAATGATCTTATTAAGAGGATGTTTGCCAATATTTATTTATCACCTGAAACGCATTAAAAAATACTTTTGAATAGCCATTTGAAATAAAAAAAAAAATTACACAGGTCCATATTGAAATTTAGATTTTTGTGTGATTATTTGTGCAGCGGCGGCACGGTGGTGTAGTGGTTAGCACTGTTGCCTTGCACCTCTAGGGTCCGGGTTTGATTCCCGGCCAGGCTCGATTCCCGTCTTTGTGTGCATGGTGTTTGCATGTTCTCCCTGTGCTTGGTGGGTTTCCTTCCACAGTCCAAAGACATGTAGGTTAGGTTGATTGATGTTCCCAAATTGTCCGTAGATTGGAATTTTGTATCAGCAGAAAAGTTCCTTAAAACATATTTTTGAATAAAGGATTTTTATTGTCCTTAGTGTTAGTTAGCATGTGCCAGAATCAAATTGAATCACAATGCTCATAAATCAAATCAGATTTTATCTGAAATCAATCTATGATTCAGAGCTCTAATGTTCTAATGCTCCAGCTTGTTGAGATTCAAGTGTCATTACTGGCAGGGTTTTTTTTTTTTTTTTTAAGTTATAAATTTACCAAATTTGACATCCATTCTGTCAAATATCAACCTTAGTACTGATTCCAGCTGCACAAGCAAATGCAACTGTAAAGTTATTGCGTCTTGCATAGTAATATTTAATACCTTTCACATGCTATTATGTCTGCAGTAGGAAACCACATGGGAATCATTTTAACATCTCATAAAGATGACATGAATTTTCCTGCATGAATATGAATTATAGATTTATTATGTAATTTCTACTTTAGTGCTGAACTACCAAATACCTGCCAACGATAAGCTCTATTTGTTTGTGAGATGATGCGGATGATCAGAGAGCGATTATTAAGCAGCTCTCTCTCTGTTGGTGCTTATGAGTCATGAGTTTATGGTCATTTTGGCAGAGATTCGATTATACATGATTGATATTTTGCAATTTGATATATATTTTTCTCTTCTAAATGATTGACATTTTGATTATTGTGGTCTTAAACGGCTATAGTGGATCCAAAGCTGATCTTTTTCAGTTGGTGATGAAGGGCGATGATATACTGTATACTGCTCAAAAAAATGAATGAAATACTTAGTTCCGCTATGAGTTGAACTACCCTCATGTATATATGTACTTAACTGAAGTGATGTACGCATCACTGACTTTTATCACAGCTCTGCACCTCAATGTTCTCTAACCCACTGTACTGTATCTACCTCTCTAACTGCAGATCTCACTCTTTCTTTCTCTTTCTCTTAGGTCTTCTGCATGATGGACTGACCCCTGGTCCGCTGGCCGCGTATATCGCCTTAACCACTGCGGCGTGTGGTGCGACTGAGTGAGTCTGTAAGTCACGTGTGCTCCATGGTGACCCATGGGCCGTTCTCCCATCAGCCTGTCCACACTGAAACTGGGGAGGTTAAAGGTCATCCGCAGGCAGCTGCTTCAGCGCTACGAGCACCAGCCCTTTGTCTCCTGCCTGGCTGGACTCTATGGCTGCCAGTGGAGGCGCTATCAGCGGGCCAGAGCCCAACCTGGCGAGTGCTGCTGTAGCAGGGTGAGGACTTCTTTCCCCTGCTATCTCTCTCCTTGCCTAAAAACAGACTAGAAGTATAATCAGGAGATATTACGGAGAACATTCTGTCTTAACCCCAGACACTAACGTAGTGAAAATATTTGATAAAATAAACAGACTTATGTCAGGTGTACATAGCTGTGTTAAGTTGCAACACACACTCACACTCATACACACAGTATACTGTAGCTTTATTAGAACCAGCTGCTTTAGACTCTTTCCTTCTATCTGCTGAT
The DNA here is from genome assembly GCA_028565755.1 of Dinotopterus cunningtoni. Classification (NCBI taxonomy): domain Eukaryota; kingdom Metazoa; phylum Chordata; class Actinopteri; order Siluriformes; family Clariidae; genus Dinotopterus; species Dinotopterus cunningtoni. The sequence goes on from JAOTRS010000036.1 coordinate 28,459,404, forward strand.
TGCATGAGCACCACATCGATCACCGCTCTCCGCTGACGCAGTCTGCATTTTATAAAAGCTTCTCTACCAAAGCAAACTATTCTGTTCCACTTCAGGCCAAAACCAGTCTTCTAAATGACATACAGTATTACATCTTGAGTCATGTACATGATGAGAGGTGACGAGAGGAAAGAAGGAGTGAGATAGAGACAGAGATTGCAGGATTGTTACAGCCAGCACTCATTCTGGATAAGTCACACTGTAAATTACTCCACTGTAGGGTCCCAGAAGGACACTTCTCCTGTCTAAACATCTCCTGTCTCATTGATATACATTAAAGGATTGTGCTGTCTTTAGTGAAAGCTGTTTGTCCGTGTGTTATTCCCTGATTGTTTTTTCTTTAGTTGGAGTGTGCTAGTTTTGTCCTCCTCATCATCACGTTTTTCCTGACGCTGGTGTTCCTGTACTTCTGGAGCGAGGCTCAGAATGACTACGATGACTTTGACTGGTAAGGAGTCTCCAGTTTAAAAAAAAAAACGCCTGGTGAGGGAAATGACTGGAACTTAGAACTGCTATAACATCAGTTATAACAGGAGCTACAGTATCTTGTATAACGAAGGTCCACAGCATTAAAAACTACTGTGTGAAATGAGTTAAATGTGTATTATTCTTAACCGTTACCATCGGCAAACTGCTGTAGTAAAACAGGACTGAAACACTTTGGGAAGACTCGGTTTTGCTCTGCATCAGGTTGCATCCCAGCACCCCACTGTTGTCTCCTTCGTTATAACAGCACATCTTGTGTTCTCTAAGAGTATCACAAATATCACCAGTGCGATTATGTTCCATTCCAAACTGAGTATTTCCTGCTTCCTGACTCAAAGTGCTCTTGTTTGTGGAGCTCAGAAAAATGCAAGTAAAGAAACAGGGCTTAGTTTCCTGCTTACACTATAAAAGTGTAAAAAGAAATAGCTTATAGTAGGCAGTAAAAGCTTTAGCTGACACAGGGTTCGACAAAAGTTATGGCCTGAAGGCTCAGGGCCGGTATAAAAAAACGTACATCAGGCCAGTTGTTTGGTCCCTATAGGACCATGACATTTTTTCTGCCACCCATCTGGTCGTGCCCGTGCAGTGCCATACTATTGGTACATATACACTCACACATGTATAGAGCCTAAAATACCTTCTTTCAGAATTATTTGGCCAACCAAAGAATTTTTGTGTTTACTCAGTGGTTGGTACTGTATTTAATACTTACTTTCAGGGATATACATGATATACAGTACAGATTAGTGGCACTGAGAGGCGGTGAAATAAACCCTCCCAGTTTTAAGCTGAAATCTGAGTGAGAATGATTTAAAACTGTCAAAAAAAAAAATGCCAGTTAATGTTGGTTTTACATTTTGTGGCCCGATCTCTTCTCTCCACCAGGAATGGTGTGCTGTCACTTTTCTAATGATCGGACCGAACGTTTTTCTAAAAGTTCCCTTTCCAAAGAATTTTTTTCACGGAAAATTAATAGAATTAATTTTTCTGCAACCACAGCTTGCTCATTTTTGGTCTGATCGGAAAACGAAACATCAAACGGCTCCAAAATGTCTTTTATGCTGGAAAAATCGTGTTAATAAAAAAATAATTAACCCTTTTTAAAACCAAGTCTTGAACCTGTTCACTGAAAATGAATAGGATTCTAGAGTAAATCAGACCTCAGATTTGAATTCTCCCCACAAACCTAATATATCAAAACTTCAATTCGGGTCTCCTGAGTGCTGCAAAGAAACGTGGAGAAGATTGGTCAAAGGGTTTGGGAGTTATGAAGCTTTGTTCGGAACCAGACACAAAACCCAATTTCCCTTAGAATAACATGTAGTGTAGACTCTCTGTTCACTGACTATTTTCAGTTTAAACTTTTTTAAATTTGCTCTTGTGATCACATTTTTCAGAGTCTAGTATTCATAATTTTTTAATGATTTCCTCTGCCCTCAGGTTTAACTTTGGGAACATGGGCTTCTGGTTTCCCTGGTCAGTGGTGCTGCTGGTGGTGGCTGCCTCACTTTTCACCTACATCGCCCTTCTGCTGGTGAGACTATAGAACTCAAGTAAATATTAAAGCTTCTATGTGTGTGTGTGTGTTTTCCTGTGTGTTTAATTTAATTAACTTTACACACTGGCAGGTCTTAGCGGTGTGTCTACTCTCTGAAGGACAGAGACTTTATCTGCACTGGAGCCACAAAGTAAACACTTTCCCTTGACATGTGTTAAAATCTTAACGCAGTCTTAATGTTAAATCTCTAGTATTGAGACGTAGGACCTGTCTGAGTCTGTTGTATTATGTTGTGCAGATTGGTATTCTGGTGACCCTGATATTCTCCGTCAGTGCCACTGCTGTGCTCTCGGATCTTTGGAGCAAAGAATGGCAGACGCTCCTGTTGTCCTTTCAGGTTCCTCAGTCTCAACATGTCCTGATTATAAATGATTTTGAAATACGCATTTAGATTGAAATAGCAATTTCTTGTTTCATTTTAACTTGTAGGTCACAGCACCTTTTCTGCATGTGGGTGGAGTCTTGCTTATGGCTTTTCTGTCCTGGCCAATAGCGCTACACTTCTTTCGAATGAATAAGAGAGGTGAGTGTCACTCATCTTACCATTTGTACATAATTGTACACTCATCTTGCTAATTTACAATAAGGCTTATCTTAAACTTTTACAGTTTCTGTGCGTTTAGGGATTGGGTCATGTGTAAGGTGTTTTTGTTACAGTAGTTGTTAATTTGGATCACTGGCGGCACGGTGGTGTAGTGGTTAGCACTGTCGCCTTGCACCTCCAGGGTCCGGGTTTGATTCCTGTCTGCATGGAGTTTGCATGTTCTCCCTGTGCATGGTGGGTTTCCTCTGGGTACTCTGGTTTCCTCCCACAATCTAACGACATGCAGATTAGGTTAATTGGCGTTCCCAAATTGCCTGTAGTGTGTAATTGAGTGTGTGTGCGTGTGTGGGGGTGTGCCCTGCGATGGATTGGCACCCTGTCCAGGGTGTACCCCGCCTCGTGCCCTAAGCCTCCTGGGATAGGCTCCAGGTCCCCCGCGACCCTGAATACAGGATAAAGCGGTATAGACGATGAATGAGTGAGTAATCTGGATCAAAAGTTATATAATACTACTAATAATAATAATAATGAAACAGGGAAGCCCCCGTCACCAACAAGTCTAGTCCCTTTTGTTACTAATTTGTACACCAGAAATACCCCCTTAAACTATACTTCAACCTGAATGGAAAGACTTGAAGATTATTAAAGAAAAACGATCACAGATATGTAACCTTGCTTTGACCTTGACCCAGTTTCGATTCATTTAGAATTCAATAAAAATTCTACAAACATTCAGACACTCGTTCCTAACATTTCCTGTTAGCTCATGTTAGCTGAGACTTGAATGGATGGACAGTGGAAAATCACTCAGTGGTGGTGCCATAATAATAATAATAATAATAATAATAATGCTTAGATGCTTTTTTTTAGTTATTTAAGGAGGTGTACAGTAGGTGGGTAAAAGGCTTGATCAAATTTGTCATCTTGCAATCACAATTTGGCCCAAGTCACTCAAATCCTTATGCTTGCCCATTTTTTCTTTTTCCAACACATCAACTTCAGGAAAAAACGGTTTACTTGCTGCCTAATATATACCACCCATTTCCAATGACCATTGTATTGAGATATTGTTACTGTATGGCTACTGTGACAAGGTTCGAATTGTCATGGTAGATGTGATGGGTCAGAGCAACTCCAAAGTCAGTGATGCATGTCGGACTGAAGACTGGCCCATGTAGTCCGATCTAATAAAATGTTGGTTGTGATAGAAAGGTGTCAGAACACACAGGCGACTGCTGGTTTGTTGGTCATAAAGTTATGGATGATATATAAACTGTACAGTATACTGTAATGTCTTAGGGAGTTAATTAATAATCTGACCTGACAGATAATACTGTATCAAGGCCTTTTCTCTATTGTTACATGATCCCGTTAATATTTTATACCTCCATACAATATTTAAATAAAATCCGTTTAATGCCAGTGTGTCAGTTTTCCCTGCCAGTTTTTCCTGTCTGTTTTATTATGTAGCTCTAGAGTGCAGCGCGGTGTGACGCATTAGCTGTCCTTCACAGGCAGAACTTTGCTTTTGTGCCTTTCTCACTTTTCCCTCTCCTCTTTTGTATTCCTCTCACTCTTTCTCTCATCCCTCTGTCTCTGGTCGTCATGGGCACTGTGAGGCTGAGTCATGTCTGGGGCTCTCATCGGGGCCTTGATGAGGGGATGATTTACGATTGAGAGAGAAAAAGCAAGAGTGACGAGCGCGAGGGTCACTGCTCGCCTTGCACTCTTTAGCACCGGCCGTGTCAGACGCTCGTCCCCGGACACATCGGCTCCATTGTTCATGCAACACACTGACATCTTTCTCTCCCTCCTTCTCTGCCTCGCCCTTACGCTTTCTCCGTATTATTCTGTCGCAACGCGAAAACGTCCTCAGCTCCCCCGGAGAAAGAAATCAAGTCAGCGTTAATTTAAAAGATGCACTTCTCTCGCAGAAAGATATGTCTCATTTAACATGATACTTTACAGCCAGTCATTCCGGACTCATGCAGTAAAATACCCAATACTACCTCAGTTTAAAGCCTTTTATGTGGTTTAAATGATTGGTAGTGTAGCAGCCCTTGATGAAGTTCACTCTTTTAGCTTTATAGGGAGCTCGGTTGTTCTTATACAGCGGAGAAATAAACACACGTCTTGTTTTTTATTGTATAATGACCACGTTTGTTCCAACCCTAAAACTTATAAAAGGATTATATTGCAGCATTAGGATTACACCGACTTGGGCAATGAGCCACTTATTATATTTATGAGCATTTTTCTCTGCCTGATATAATATGCCTCAAGTGGAGACCTCTGTAGAAATATGTATTGAAGTAAAGAAGTATTGTTTTCTGTTATTACTCGGATGATGTTTAAATCTCATTGCTTATTGCCTGTTAGATTCATTATCCATCTTGATGCCTTTAAGTTACAGTAGGTGAATAAGATAAAAATGCTTATTTTATGTTGGTCTATAAAGTGCTTGAATTAATGTGTAAAGTGGTTAGGCAGTTTAGGATAATAAAGCTTACTTAAAGCACAAACACCATTTTACAGTCCAGTAATTTGCGTGATAAGATGCACCTATTAACATTACAACACTAAGAGATGCATGACATCAGATACACGCGTTCTGTGCGGGAAGTTGTTGAGCCCATCATAATCTCCAATCGTTATTCTAATCCCTGTTAGAAACTTGAATTTAGACGTTGTGCGAATGAATCTTAATCAGCATAAATGCTTCAAATGAAGTTCAAAATTTTTATAAAACATCCCCGTGTGGTGCAGTGGTAAAGTGCCTGCCCTATCATTTGGAGATTGCTGGTTCGATCCCCGAGTAATGCTGTAGCCTCTCGCTGCCAAGGGCCAGTGGGATGGGAGGCACATAGTCCTCTCACATTAATTTAGAATAGTCTTTGTTGTCATTGCGACAAATTAATAAACAAATTTATTGCAGATGATTAATTACATAAATTGCATGAATTGCAGATATTGCATAAATAATTGATCCTTATAGCACACTATTTACACTTTTTTATAGCAGCATTCAGTGCACTTATTGCAAAAGGGTAAAAACTGTTTTTAAATCTACTGGTTCTTGTTTTTAGTGTTCTATACCTCCTGCCCGACGGTAGTAGATCAAACAGTTGATGTCCCGGGTGTGAATAGTCCTTTACAATTTTATTGGCTGGTTTGATAGCGCTGTCCTCCGAGTGTGTTACGCTGCCCCCAACGGTGTGTGAGCGAGCAGTTCGAAAAAGATGCAGTCGGTGACTTCACGCGGTTCGAAGGAAACACGTGATAGTCTGCGCCCCTTCTGACTGATTGGTCTTAATGTGAAGCCCCTAGTGGCGGGGAGGAATTGGACACGACTAAATTAGGGAGAAAATCGGGGAAAAACATCCTAGAAAAATAAAATAAAAATCTTTTGAAAACCATGTTGTCAACATCATCACAACATTGTTAGAACTAAATTACAACAGTCGTCCAACATTTGGGTTCCTGCTGGGTTAAATTTCCTAATGGTGGTATTATCTAAATCCTGCCCCAGGACTGTAATTTTCTTTTATGGCTTTGATTTCTTCCTAATGCACCATAAAGTCATGGCTGATTACAATTTAATGAGACTAAGAAAGCTTTGCTGTCAGTCCAGCTGTGTGCGTCTGAGAACCAACAGGTCTTTGTACCGCTTTGCGTATTTGCAGAACTTTGTTTCTCCTGAGCGGCAGCTTGAGTTGAATATTAATATTATTAATCTCCCGAGACTCACACTCTACCGTTGTGTACGCTGCATTTTATTCGCAGTGTTTCTTTTTATTAGCACCTGATTGAATATCTTTAAACCAGAAGTACTGTAGTTTTGGCCAACCGTTCTCAGATGAGGATCGACACAAGGATATGAAGACAACATAGTTTGGGGGAAATGTCACGTCCTTATATATGCGTTTATTAAAAGCACTTCTTCAACAGTGCTTTAAAAATGCAGATTTTTATTTCATCTTTTTTACAACAGCTGCCATGACAGTCGATCAGGCTGTAACTTAGCTGATGCGTTTTCTATTGTATGTACTGTTATGCTGTTCTGGTACATTATAATGCATTTACAGCTTATTCACACAGCCAATCGTTTACATCATCTAAAACTAACGTGATAATAATAATAAAAAACAAAGTAACATAGTGAAGCTTTCTTTAGCAATTATGAAAGGAGTCTCGAGTGACTTTGTAAGAGTTTGGCAGTAAGCCTCGCACCATGGGTGTTTCTGCGGGCTCTGTGCGTTCTCTGTAACACGACAAGCTCTGCTTTTTGTCTTATTAATCTTAAGAGACAGCACCACATCACAGCAGCTCAATATGGATTATTTTCATCTAACAGCACACCATATAATGCTTTTCCTCTCACTTAAGAAAAGCTTTTATAAAGACAACAATGAAAATTCCTTATCAACAAAGATCCAGATAAAGTAATTACCTTGACTGAATGATGACGACGTTTAGATTGTTATTGTGTAAGCATTAGTAATTCATTAGGGGATAAATTAGACTGTTTTTGGCCAAAGTAACTAAGCTACACTAAATCTTGAACAAATGAGTCATTGAATTTGAATTGAATTAGAAATAAATTCATGCTCAAACCATGTGTTCCACTGTCTAATCTAAAGAGAGTAGAGTGGTGACGTCATATTTTTTTTCTAGTGCGTCCATTTGTTTTACTCCACACAAAATATGAGGGCCGTTCAGGTCAAACCAGGACTTTTGATTGATAAAAAATAACACTGTTATGAGAGTAAAAACTATCTCTATTTTTCTAAATAATCCCTTGCTACTATAATGCATTTATGCAAGTGTTCCACTAGTGCTTGAAAAACAAAAAATTTAAAAGTTTTATTCATACTCTGGAGCCATGATCAGACTGCATGCTTCACTTTTGAAATACTGGTCTCCCAAGGGCTCCTTTAATGGCCAAGACATGTGGAAATGGCTTGGAGCGAGGTCAGGATTATATGGCGGATGTAGCAATAACTCCCAGCTGAGTTTCTGTAATGTACAGCTGGTACAGTGGGCAGCATGAGGTCATGCGTTTTCCTGCAAAAACAGAACGCCTTTGGTAATCGATCAGCCCGTTTGTTTTTCACTGGGAGGCGCTCCACTCGCTGAATGTTCACTGGAACGACTGCAGTGGGCTCGGCCAGAATCATCATTCAGAGATGTACAGCCTTCTTTAAAATATTTGCACCATTCAGATGTTTTACTGCGGCCAAGCGTCTCAATTGATATGAAACATGCCCACATGAGTTGCTTCCTGTCCTGAAAAGGTGATAAAACTTATTAGAGATGGAGGAAATAAATTAAGTGCGCCAATAAATGTGTTTTTTTTTATGATTTATTACATTTATAATAGTGATGCACTGGTTGATCGACCAGTTACTGGAATTAACTGGTATTCAGCTAGATCAGCCATGACCATCAGCCTTGCACATATTCTCTGGGCTTCTCTGAGTTTCGGAATTATGGAACAGACACGCATTTTAATGCTGTTACATACAAAATCTTCATAATCATAATTTCTAAATCTGCGGTGGAATTGTTCTAGAAACTCACTCATTACACACACTTACACCAGTCTCAAAACACCATGTACACTAATTAGTCTCAAAACACGTTTATACGTTGGAGACATGTGGTAAAACGTCACAGTTTCTTACTACAGGCAGTTCACTCGAAACTGTTCCCACGCTGGCATACGCACAGACCGGCAAAGCTCCAGAGAAAAAAAGGAAAATATATCTCCGGTCGCAACAGTACATGTTACGTCATATACAGTCTATATACTGTATATATA
>JAOTRS010000036.1:28479210-28497775 GCA_028565755.1 Dinotopterus cunningtoni
CTATATCTACATTTTATATACTGTAGATATACAAGTGTCCACAAACTTTTGGTCTAACCGTGTAGGCATTTGTACCTCTATTTACTCTTTTGACGTCCAACATGTATTTTGTAATTTCTACCAAGAGACCAAAAAAAAAAAGAAGCAAACCATGCATGGCCACGCTTGCTTTGCTATGAGCTGCATCACTTTGTGTGTCGTAGATTCACCTGAAGTTCACTGTGTTCGCTGGAACCCTCTCTTCTCTGAAGATTCTCCATGGAGCGTGTTCTCAGTGGCTCCTCAAGAACTCGCCCCTCCCCTGCATGCACCCTTGTAAAATGGTGTGACCTTTCACCTCTCCTGTCCTTTGAATAACCCCACTCTGATTTTTCTCTCCACCTCTTATTGACCTGTCCTGGGCAGAACTGAGCGACGTCTGGTCCATCTCCAGTCTCAGCGTCCGAGGGGAGGGACGGAGTGGGCCCACCACGCCCAACCTGCCCACCATCACGGAAGAGCCACTGGTCTAAGAGAGAGAGAGAGAGACGAGAGAAAAGACTATCTCTGTTTCGACTCCACAAAACCATCCATCTGTCCATCTACCTTTCCTTCACTGAATCCTGTGAGCTACTGTATATCGCCAGAACTTTTTCTTTTATGATTCAGACTGAGATTTGCTTCAACCACTGCTTCACAAAGAACCAGCTGCATATGAAGCGACCAGCATCTTCTCAATAAAACCCAACCAGGATTCATGAAATATTTATCATAGGCTCTTTTTAAAGTTGTATTCAGTATGTGCCATTATGAACTCCTCTGGAAATGTACAAAAGCACCTCAGTGCTCATTCAGTCGAGAAAAAAAAAAAGAGAGAGAATAACTTCGTGCACTTTGTGTGGTATGTCGATAAGCAGAAAAGCGTATAAATATAAAAGGTTTTGCTACATTAGAATTGTAATGCTAATGTATTATAGCTTATCAGTGAATGTATCTTATCAACAAGCTGAATATAAGCATGACTGCAAAAACACACCACCTTAGCTTCTGCTGCGTCTGTAGCACTGTCCAAGAGATAAAATTTAAAAGCAGCGTATGTATGTAAGAAAAGTACAGTAGTCGATAACTAATGGCTGTCAGTCAGGTGAGACTGGAGTGCCAGAATACACCTTTCAGACTTTTCTTAAAGGGATAGTCCAGATGTTTTTCAAGAGCGCCTTATGTTGAAAATGACGAAAGTACATTACGTTAGGTCTTGGTCGGTAAACGTTTTCCTGCTCTGCACAACGACTGTAAAGTTTGTCACCCAGAATGTGTGTATAATGTAAGTAATCGGGGGCAAATTCCACAATCCTCATTCAGTGCAATGATGCATTCCAAAGTTCAACTGAGACTCATGGAGCTTCTGCAGTCCAACTAGGCTAAATCCAGTTGGTAACTTTTTATATATATATATTATAAAACATAAAACATTATTATTGAATAAGAAAAATGTTTCTTATTTTCAAACATCAGTATTATTTGTATGCTAAAAAATAAAACTTTTCACTTTTCAGTCAAAGTTCTCAGAAGAATTGTGGGTAGTTCTGCAGGATGTAGGGTCAGCATTGGTGTTGTCACCAAATACTTACTTTGTTTTATTAATTACTGTTTACTGGGCTTTATAGTTCCCCTTTTTTTAATACATCCTTTCTCTACAGGATGTATTTGCATGTTGGACAGCATTTATTTGCATGTTCTGTAGTCAGTTGAAAGCTTCATATGAGTCCCAGCTGAACATTGGAATACATTTTTGGCCATAACAAGGGTTGTAGAATTTTTCCCTGATTGCTTCCAAACTTCACAGTCTGCAGAGCAGGAAAATATCTAATCACAGTATACAGTATGCACCACAATTTTGATGTAAGACATACTTGCTGGACATACTGTACTATCCTTTTACAGTATAAGTCTTAAGAGACAATCAGAACTAACAGTTACAGACTGAGGCTGTTTTCACAAGGATATTTCACTTAAGATGCACAAATATGTATTGCTTATATGTTGTAAACGTGTTTTTGTTTCCATGTTAAATGTTCAGCATATTGCCCTTTATACTTAATTTTAAAAAACGCACACAAAACATGCATAGAAACATCACATGATTTATCAGAACAATATTAAAACACCATTCTTTTCTACTCTGAAGTGAAAAGTGTGTAATCTATGAATGCATAATTCAAATAATACATAAAAAAACAAAATGTTACAGAGGAAATACTTTAAGGTGAACATTAACAGATACACGTGTGACATACTGTATGTTAGGCTCTTTATGTGTGTATGGAGATATTTACTTTTGATGATGTGGTTTGGCCAAACGTGTCTGCTTAGAGAGGGAATACACACCGCATCCTGATTGATTGATCAACTTTATCATATGAGGAAGCAGAATATTGTATGGGGGATCCAGGATGACTCCTCCCACATTTACACAAGGGCTCATGTACTGTAAATATTTGATCAGTATGAAATGATGTATCATGTATAAATATAAGAATTTTCATTTATTCATCCAGTTTAGGTTTACAGAAACTGGCCGGGTAAAAGACTGGAAGGAATGTATAGATAGATAGTGTAAGGATCTACCCAATGACGGAAACTTTAAAGCTCTTCTGTAAGTCGCTCCGAATAAGAACATCTGACAAATGCCTAAATGTAAATGATAAGCAGACAATTCTCCTGGTCATGGCTGATAGAAGTGCTACCAGAACCTGGTCATAGTCAGGTTTACCTGGTAAACCAGTATTTCCGCCCATAGAACTGCTGCCTACTGGAGATCCTGTTGTTGAGATTGCTGTGTTTGAAAATAATGAGATAAACATAAAGAGACCCTACTATCATTGTGGTAATACACCGAAATGTGTTTGTTGGCACTCAGAGACCAGCAGCTATGAAGAAAATATAAGAAAAAGACAAAAACAAAGATTAAAATAAAGATATAAATATAGCAATATATAAAAAGGAATATATGTACTGTGGAAAAAAATTCAATAAGATCAACAAGTTCTAAAATACCTGCATTGGTGCTTGTTGTATAACATATCAAGTCCTTGTGAATTCAGCCTAATACAAAAGAAGAAGACAATCTGTATTTACAGAAATCTGACTACACACTGTCTTGCAAAATTTGCAATTACGAGATGATTCAAAATACAGCTGCAAATCATTGTGTAATAAAAATTAAGTAGACGTGATGTAGGATTATTGTAGCTGTAGGGAAACATGAAACAGTTTACACTAAAGAACTTTCCTACGTACATATTTACGCTGTTATACTGTAATAAACAGCTACGTCAATTAGGCAATAGTGACGGACGAATCCTGTTCATTCCTGTGTACGACGTACAGTACATTCAAAACATTTATAGTAGACTGTCAGAAATAATGCAGCCTTTGCACCTGTACTTTGCGTGTATTTATTTAATTATAATAAGTCTGTTATTAATACTTTTATTTTCTTGTAAATAATGACTAATGAAATTGAAAAAGGTTTTCTGAATAAGAAAGGGCTTTTTCATAGTTGTACATATGTGATTTTGTTTTGTTGTTGATTTCAACAAAAGCAAAGCAGCGCAAGTTCAACCAATTTATTTCATGGACATTCCACAACATTAAATGTAATTATAAATGGATTAAAACGATGATGTGGTGTTGTTCTTTAATAAACAACATGTAATGTTCACTGCTGCAGTGTATTTGGGATAAAACAGTTCAGGAAATGCTGTTATAAAAAAATTATGGGGAGAATTAAAAAGCTCTGATGCTTTAGTGATCCGCCCTATCGACTCGTATTTTCAGGGGAGGGGGAACGAATCATGCTTCTGTGCGTCTGTGTACATGTTCTTTGCTTGGTGGGTTTTTCTGGTTTTCTCCCACAGTCCAAAGACATGCAGTGTATGCTGATTGGCATTTCCAAATTGTCTGTAGTTGATTTTGGTGTGTGCGCTTAAATAGTATAGATTATGAATGTTATGTTTTACTCTTTACTGTTTTATTCTTTAATATTGATATACAAAATATAAAAAAAATTGGAAATGTCATAAACCGACATAAAAACATGCTGTAATAAATTATTGCAGCGTAGGGGCGTGAGGATGCAAAATGCTTAAAATTATTTTAATGAAAAACATAGTATAAACAAACCAAACACTCAGAAACGATAAACAGGCCAGGGTGAAAAGAACATCAAACCACATGGACAAAGAGTAGACTAAATTCTGAGAATCTAAGAACACAATCAAAGCACAAGGAATTTTATAGAGGATAAACCAAAGGCTTAAGAAGGACCTGGCAAGAATACAGAGCATTGCTTTGGAGTGTCAGAGTAGACTAAGCATCCATATACACTGCCAGAAAATAACAACAAAAACCATCTTCCATTGGGTAATTACTGCAGAGATTAATATGGTTCAGCTGGCAGCAAGTTATTTAACCCTAACTGATAAGCAGCCCAACGTCTTAACCATGTCAGAGGACATAATCTGTGTTCGCGGCAAAGATGTTACTCTTTTTTAGAAAGGTCAAATGATTAGCCTGCATAAAGCAAAGAAAACAACTAAGGAGATTGCTGAAACTGCTAAAATTGGGTTGAGAACTAGAAAATGCATTATTAAAACCTGGAAGGGTAGTGATGACCCACCATCTTTGACTAAGAAATGTGGTCGGAAGAAAATTTAAATGATTGTGATCAGAGATCACTTAACGTTTGATAAAATCAAATCAGTGCGCCTGATCAGTGAATCATGGTGCTTTATGGGTTTTGCAGATGCATGTGACAATACTGTTCTTGCAAGAACTATTGCAGACCAGCTGATCTTCAAGTTTTTTTATGAAAATGACACACATGGCATTAGGTAATAAAGTAACAACAACAACAACAGTCAGGTATTTTAGGACACGTCTGTTCTGAAATATAAATCGGTACTGTATAAAAACACCCAGAGCTGCTTATTACAAAGGTACAGTACAGCACTATACAACTAAGTAGGATGAAAACATTTGTCTGTGTGAATCCGCCACGTAAACAGAAAGCTCAAGCTTCGAAAGTATGTTAAGCCAGATTTTTAAAAAATCTGCCCTTCAAGAAGTAGGTCAGAAGTGTCCACAGTCCAAACTTCCCCCTTGCTAAAATGCTTATTATGGAATAAGGTCATGAGTGGGATAACACCACGTTCCTGCTCTGAGCCATGTGTATCTGTCCACATCCAAAAAGTAGGCTGGTTTCTTAATAATCCGGGCTTGTATTCATTACATAAACTGCAACAGTATTAAAAAGATTTATCTGCTCATAATTTGTTGAAATATATATTTTATATTTAATGAAATATTAATTAAAAACACTTACTAATAAGGTAACTGTGAGTACATTTACTTTGTTACTGTACATACAGTATTTCGCATGCATGGTGGTAGGCAGTGTTGGGGGACGTTACTTTTTAAAGTAACTAATTACATTACAAAAATACTGTCTCATACGGTTCATCATGATTCACCGCGAGTTTTGGCTCTGTGATTAGGTTTCCATCTTTCTGCGTGTCGGTCCTCACATAGTCAAACTGCATAGGTGAGATAGGGGTATAACAGCATGAATAACGGGGGGGGCTTGTAGGACGACTTTCACACACACACTAAGGGATTGGGGCTCACGGATTACATAAATTGTCTAAATAACGGATTCCAATTTTAAAAAAATAAGTAAGTAACTGAGTACTTAAATGGTGGACCTAATTTGTTAGATTACTCTACATCAAAAAAGGGTTTTACTTTGTAACACCTTACACCCAACATTGGTGGGGTGAAGTATTTGAGAGAGAGAGTGAGTTTTTCCTCTACTGTGAGCTAATAGAACCCTTATATTTTTGTTTATTTTACTCAAATTTGCAGGCTTGTACTTTTGTACTATTACTCAAGTACACATTTAAATGGAGGAATTCTTTTATTTAAGTATTTGCCCTTAGGAATCTTTACTTTTACTCAAGTACAGGATTTGTGTACTTCGTCCACCTCTGTTTAAAATAAGAGGTGTTGGCATTATGAATTTAGTGGTTAGTACTGTTACTTCACTTGTCCAGGGTTAATCTCGCCTTAATATAAAGTTATATAGGCTTATTGGCATTTCCTTATTTTTGTAATGTCTGGCCAATTAAGAAAAGCCAATCCCTTCAATGAAGTTACGCTCTTTAGCTGATAAAACCCATCTGCTACACAATAAAGACATTTCTAAGACAGTTTTAACCTCTTAAGACCCAAGCTTTAATCACGCATGTCTTTTTATTTTTAATATATTGGGGATTAATAGTATAAAATCCAAGCATTGTATTTGAGCAGAAAATTGAGTTTGTGTTTCTACTAATTAGTGTATTGTTCTTTTGCTATCATGTCCAAGTTAGACAGAATGAAGTATAAGGTGCAGTGAACCCAAAAAGTGAAGTCTCCATATGAGGATGCAGAGACCCAGGAGGTCAAGATAAAAAAAACAAAAGATGAATATGAGACAATAGATGAAAATTTCAGCTTTCATTTCCTGATTCATATTTATGTTTGCTTCCACATCCACATTTGTCAAGTGAAAAAAAGATGGAAAAACATGACGGACAGCTGTATCTTGTAGGCTAGGTGTGCCATGCTAGACTATTTAAAAATGAACGGATCTAAATATCTCCTCTTGGTTTGCACCCTCGGTCTCACCTGCAAAGACCAATGTTAAGACAAGAGAGCCGTCTACAAAAGTAAAGAAAGCCATTTTAAAGCTTAAAAAGGGAAATTCTGTTCGAGCTATTGCATTGTGCTAGTGTTGTGGAGCAGGGAATAATATAAAGTTACTTTTTCTTAAGCAATGGCTCATTTACAGTGAAGTAAGACTCCCCGTAATGTAATGTATAACCACTGATGCCTATTTTACAAGACATTTATTTACCATTTATGGAAGGAGTCTCCAGTATCATCATAGCAGTAATAGTCATGATGTATGCAAAGTTTCCCAGCTCAGAAAAATTTTAAGCTGAGAGAAGTTTTTCTGAATTCTAAGTAAGCTTACAGGCTGCTTTTTTTTTGGGAGAAAGCGACAGAGACACAGAAAGAGGCGGGTGACGGAATGAGTGTTTATTGAATCTATAAAATAAGAACAAGACCTAATTTGTCTCCCAGCTCCATAACATTAAATCTAACCATTAGCCTCTTAAATGTGCAACATGTTCTTTAAAATGTTTAACGCTTAGCATGGTGGGCATTATTTTGTCTAACAAGGCCGTCTGGAGTGTGTTATTTATTACATATAAAACCGCAGTAACTCATTGTGTAACTTATTACACAATTTAAAGTGAGTTATTTGAGAGTGAATAATGCACACACTCAGATACTGATGAATACATTCGTGGAGAGAAAAACACAACCAGCCATCTGTAAGCCATTACCATGAACTGTCAGGCAATATTGAGTTATTTTGCAGTAATAGCATTTTCACTATTTTCAGCAACTTTATGTATTAATGTGTGGGTATTGTTGTTACTTTATAGTTGTTTCTATATAGTTTATATTATAGTTGCAATATCTTACAATATCCAGTACCTACAATACCTTAAATTTTTGTTCAATAGCAACGGTGCAATAGCATAATTTTAAAGTGTGAAATATTACCTATTGTAATTCGTTTGGAAGTATAACTATTGTATTGTTTTTGATTTGTATTTATACACTGTTCTATCCATACTTTATATTTGCACATTTTTCTTTGCTGCTGTAACCTAAAAATTTCCCCACTGTGGGATGAATAAATGTATATCTTACATAAACCGATGCTAAGTCGCTAATGCTAAACCGGAAGGAAAAGGTCAGTGGACTGAGCGGTGCACATTTCTTAGACACAAAAAGCTGTTTTGAGATCGTCTGTGGCCGGACAGCTTTTCTTTCCAGCGAAACACACCGATCAGTCCACTTCATAGTTCAGAGGTGGGAAAACAGATGGAAAATATGGTAACCATTAAAAGTTGTTAAGTTTAAGTTAAGCCTTTGTTTGTCACATATTCATTACCGCACAGTGAAATTCATTCTTAGCATAGGGTCACCTATGATACAGGGCCCCTGGAGCAGATAGGGTTAAGGGCCTCGCTCAAGGGCCCAACAGTGGCAACCTGATGGAGCTGGAGCTCGAACCGCTGACCCTCCGATCAGTAACTCAATGCCTTAGCCCTCTTAGCCTCCACTGAACTACAGTGTAAAACAGAATAGTTTTTCTTTCTGTTAGCAGTCGTAAACTTCAAAAGAAAAAAGACAAGAGAAAAACATATGATGGTCTTCGTTAGTCATTTGAACCCTTATTTCATTTGACGTCATTTTTTAAATATACACATTTAATAGCATAATCCATAAATCAAAGTATCTAAGATTGCAGATTAACTGTGGATATAGTGAATAATATAAGATGTGGTGATGGAAGTATTTATATCTCCATGTTTTTGTGCTGGACAGCATTCTTTCAGGTCTCCAGATGTACTGTACGTAATCAACAGTTAGTAGGACACACTTTACTGACACACTTATTTTCACACAGGCTTAATAAAAGCCCATGAATCACCTCATCACCTAAAAAAAACCTGTTCATTTAATTTGCTGCTTCCGAATGTGATTCATTTTATAATCAAGTCATTTTAATCACTTACTCTGTCTAAATGGAAATTAAATTAATAGTCAGTTTAGGAGAGGTATCACTGTGGCCGGAATAGTTATGTTTTACAACTATAAAATAAAATAGTCAAGTACTACTCCTTTGAAGAGAAATAGTAATTCATATGGCAGTTCTTTGTCAATTTTACATTCAATAAATTTAAATAGTCATTTTGGCCGAACAGAACCACAACTGGACGGCCTCCTGAAACGACATTATGCATTATGGACAATTATGAGTACAATATTTAGATCATCCCAGCTTATAAAACATCCACGTAAGGTCAAGAATAACCAATAAAATTGCATATCATTCATACCTCTTGTTCAATTAGCTTCTACTAGTACTGAGTTTAGTGTAAAGTTTAGACCAAAAATATAGCCCTTTGTCTGCATATGTCTGTATATGTGCTAGAAATGAAGTTTAGCCAGCTTGCCCCACCCAGTCTACCTCACCTACCCTTACCTAGCCTCTCTTCCTTTACCACCACCTACTGTAGGTGGTGTGTAGGTAAAAAGTTCGATTTGCATTTGTATTCGTGTTCATGTGCTCGTGATTTTGCAGAGTGCGTGCCATTTTTAATGTACTTATTCAAGTTAATGCAGCAGGCCAAAATGAGGCAGCAAGTGATATTAGTTGTGAAAAGCTTGAGTTTAACACGAGTAAATCAATAAAAATGGAATTTAAAAAAAATATTTTATTAATTTTTAATAGTCTAAAGTGGAGTGTGATTTCACCTGCAGGATAGAAAGCAGCATTTTACAGTCTTGATGTTTGATCTCTTGCATGCTGCTGTATCGTCTCAGTCACTGAATTGTGCAAAAGTGTGAAAGAAGATATTGTGGTATTAGTTGCTGTCAGCAATTTCAATCTTGTTTTAACATACGTTGGGAGTGTATACGAGTTTATGTTGTGGAGCCAAATAAATCAAAGCAGAAGGGGATATTTTTGCACATTCCATATAACTCATACATTTTATAATTTTTTCGTTATAAATTTTAATTGAATGTTTTCATTGTAACTGTATATTTGTAGATTTTATATAAAAAAAAAATTTCCAGTGCAATTTGTCTCTTTTTATTCTATTTCATCTTTCCTTTTGCAAGTCATGAACAGACAAAGATTTCACTGCATATCATACTATGTAAGTGACAAATAAAATTTGAATTTGATTATTTGCCCTACAATCCTTGAGTTGAACATGATTTATTAATCATGTCTTGTAAAATGGAGGATAAAAAAAAGTTTTGTTTTAATAAGCATTAGGGAACTGTTGTGAATGGGGGAAGACCAGGCCAGGAATTTAAGTAATATTAGTTTAATTCAAGAAGAATAAATTAATTACTTTTATTGAAAAATTGGTAAATTGTAATGTTTGAATACTTTTAAGGCGAGCATTACAGTAGGTGAGTGTTAAGGCAGAGATCTCTGGCAAAACAAGCAGGCCAGGTAGGTGGGCATGGGTCATGGGCATGGGTAAGGATTATTGGTTGGATAGATGGTTAGATAGATTGGATGAATACCCTATCTAGCACATAAACCCAAAAAGTTTAGTAATCCCAAAAATTAAGTACTATGTGACTGATCGTGCCCATATTTACTTCACAACTCCTAGGGTCTGATTTTCTCCATATTTTTAGTCGTGTCCAATTCCTCCTCATCACTAGGGGCCTCCCACATTAAGGCTACTACTACCACTTAGTCAGTAGGGCCGAAGACTATCGCGTATACCACGTGACGCCAGCCGAAGACTATCATGTGTACCACGTGACGCCAGCCGACCGCATCTTTTCGAACTGTTTGCTCAGCACTATCCGCTCCTTCCGCGTGCGTGAGCTCACAGACGCCCCTGATTGGCTGTAGAGCCGTGATTAATGTGGGAGCACTAAGTACCTCTCACCCCTTCCCTCTGAGAGAGCTCAGTCAAGAGGCGAGAGGTTACAGCATCACCCGGGAATCAAACTCGCGATCTCTGGATGATAGGGCGAGCACTTTACCACTGCGCCACCATTTACATGTCTGTATACTCATATTGAGCTACAGGAACACTATTACATGATCCTCATGGATGGCTTTATAAAAAAAAACAAAAAAAAAACAAAGCATGCATCTTTCAGACTGCAGTTCTTGTTACATTCTGTGACAGGTTTTATATTTCATTGGCACACATGAGCATAAACGTTTACCTCTCTTTGGCCTCAGGAAACTTACCCACAATGAGATCAACACCTTGTCACATTCTTGCCCAGTGGCAGTGCTGTGCTGCCTTAGGTTAGCCTTGGGAGACATGCCCTTTACGGGATCAACCCCTCATCACACACCGGTATGACTTAGAGCATGAGGCAGGGTACACCCTGGACAGGACGCCAATCCATTGCAGGGCACACAGACATACACACACTCACACACTCATTCACACACTACGGGCAATTTGAGAACACCAATTAACCTAACCTACATGTCTTTGGACTGTGGGAGGAAACCGGAGTACCCGTAGGAAAGGATCTTGAACTGCACAGTGATTTTTGTTCCTATCAAAATGTGCCATCCATAAACTCAATTTTAACGACCACATAACCTGATCCCTAATGCAAGTAACATTCTAAGTGTAAACACTAAGGTAATTTCATTTCTGAACTTCAAACACGATTCTGAATATGACACTGAATAAAGCCTTTGCTGGGGTAATACTGTAACTACTGTTGTGTAGACATAAGGGATTCTTCTGAAACCATTTCTTTGATGCACAAGTTGCAAATATTTAAGACCAAAAATAAATCTACATGGCGGTACGGTGGTGTAGTGGTTAGCACTCCTTGGACCTCCAGGGTCCGGGTTCGATTCCCAGCCAGGCTCGATTCCCGTCTTTGTGTGCATGGAGTTTGCATGTTCCCCCTGTGCTTGGTAGGTTTCCTCCGGGTACTCCGGTTTCCTCCCATAGTCCAAAAAGTTCCCAAATTGCCCGTAATGTGTGAGTGTGTGTGTGTGTGTGCCCTGGGATGGATTGGCGCACTGTCCAGGGTGTAACACGCCTTGTGCCCTAAGCCTCCTGGAATGGGTTCCAGGCCCCCGCCACCCTGAATACAGGATAAAGCTGTATAGACGATAAGTGAGTGAAAAAAATCTACATTATAAATGTTAAAGTTTAAAACACGGATACAAATTGAATATGAACGATCCAAAAAGAAAAAAGCTCGGCTTTCAAGCGTGCTCTTACAAAATATTGAAGTGTTCCAATCCTATCCAAAATGGAATTTAGATTCAATTTAAATCTTATAAATCCACTTACATAATGTGCTTTTATTCTTTTTGTCCCCTATGTCTCTTTTAAAATCACAAAAAACAAACACGGTCAAATAGTTTATATTGAACTTCAGTTTCTACTGTTTCAACTCTCAAATCCTCTTACTTTATTTTCCCGAAAAACACTTCTGTACAAACTTCTGCACTCAATTTTTTGATGGAAGTGTGATGTACGTCATATAAATTAGGGGTCTTCACTATGACATATTATACAAATACTATGTAAAACAGTAATAATAATAAAATAAAATAAAAAACTGCCTTGTGCATTGTAGATTTGTTTTCTTCCAAGCAAATCGTAGTGTGCCTAATCAGGAGTGAATTGCATACAGTACCGATAAGAACTCACAATTACAGCTTGTGTGGCTTTTTGTCTGAGTGTAAATTTGTTTGTTGTTAAGATTACAGTAATATTTACTGAGCAGCTCATTATGCCTGGTGGCTATTTTGCAGAGCAGCTTACTGTAATTTAACCTTAAAATAGCAAAAACTGTTCGAATGAGATGATTATGAGCATCTTGGACAATTTTTACAAATAAATGCATCACTATAACTTACTATGATCAGCATGTACATAAATAAACAATTACTATTTATCACTTAATAATAATAATAATAATAATAATAATAATCATAATCATCATCATAAGTAAAACCATATACAGATACTATAGCCAGGTATCCACTGCAAGTCACTTGCTTCATGCATGCACAGAAGAACATCAATCTTGCAATGCTTCATGAGTATCATACTGTAGTTCTCTTTCGAGGTCAGATTCAGTATTTGAAAGGCGGGAGGAGAGCAGATTTGACCCTCAGAGTCAGAGGTAGTCGTCCTCGCTGGAGAGGGATGATACAGCATCATCAAGGCAAACGGAGCCCTGCGAGCTGTCAGAGGGACTGCGGCTCATCCTCCACAGCTGCCAGGCGAAGGTCCGGCTCCAGCTGCACGGCTGACCCACACCCCGGAGCACGCGCAACAGCTCGGCCGCCTCCCGCCAGTAAGACGTTCACCTGCTGTGGCCACGTGAGCTCCGCTGCTTGCTCATTGTGGTCAGCATCTGGCTGATGTAAGAGGTCAGGAGGTCGTCCATTTTGTACCCCTGTTTAAAAACAGGGTGGACAAAATCCTTGTGAATGGGAAGATACTGTATTTACACAATCCCACAACTTCAAATTTGAGTTTTAAATCAAAAGAAACTATATAATGTCTGCATTCATTTCATGATATTTGAATGTAAAACAACTTTGAACATGCCATACAAGTATGTAATAATGCAAGTTTGCATGTAAATCCAGGAATATGAACGCATGTAACCAGAAAGTATGAGAATAACTAAGCGAATTAGAACGACATGGAGTTTAAAATTGCACAGACTTTGAACAGCCTCATTTTATCTGCAGAATCCGGACATGAACGTAACATCAACTGACCAGGGAGGTTTCACAGAGCAGCTTGCTGCCTCGCACCAGGTTGCCGATGGTAATGTGGAAGTAGGTGTTCCCACTGCTCCAGTTGGAGATCTTTGTAAAGGGGTGAGTGGTTAAAATATCCTGAAAAAGGGAAGAGAGAAATAAATATGCAAATCAACAATCGTTTAGGCTCTTAATCCGTGAAAAATTTAAAAAATTTGGAAAATCAAATTCATGCAAATTCTCTTCCAGACCTTGGTTTTGGGGTCTATGAGACTGACTCCATGCTTGTTGATGGCTATTAGCAGAATTTCAGGAAAATTTGGCTCTGTAGTTTGCTGCAGTGGAGAGAAAACACCGCAACGGGTTATGAGTAAGAGTCATCAATTTGGTATGTACTGTATATAGCTGCCAGGAATGTACATTTATTATTACCTTCACTTCAAAGAAAGCTGACCCAAAAGTGGCCCACTTGTAAATGATCTTTAGAAACATCAGCTTGGCTTCTTCCCTCGACTTGCCCGCTTGCTTGTTGAAGTACGCCACAACCGACTGCATCGGACAGAATATTCAAAATATTCCATATTGAATAAATCTATACTGATCAGGCTCAGTTACAAACATATTTCACGAAAAGTATTACAAACTCACTCTTTTCCAGTCATCAGGAGAGAGCTGGCGAATCAGGTCCTGTGGGATCATCTCTTTCAGCATTTTGGGGATGCTGGGAAAGTATGATTTGTCGTCCTCAAATTTGACTCTGTAGATTAGAGCTGCCAGCTGAAAGACCTCCTCTCTGGAGCATTTGTGGTAACCACGAAGGTATTTAGGAAGCTCCTGGATAGAAAAAGAAATGTTTCCATCCATCTATCCATCATCTATACCACTTATTCTGGTTAGGGTTGGAACCTATCCCTGGGAATTTAGGGCACAAGCTTGGGTGCATCCTGGATGAAGTGCCAATTACCCTACATTGTAAGTTCTTAGACTGTCGGAGGAAACAACAGTACCCAGAGGAAACCCAGCAAGCACTGGGAGAACATGTAAACTCCAGGCACACAAACAAGAGGCGAGATTCAAATACCCCAACCCTCTAGGTGTGAGTTAACGTTGCTAAACAATAACAGCGAAAGAGTGCATATTGTGGAAAGTTCACT
The DNA here is from genome assembly GCA_028565755.1 of Dinotopterus cunningtoni. Taxonomy (NCBI): domain Eukaryota; kingdom Metazoa; phylum Chordata; class Actinopteri; order Siluriformes; family Clariidae; genus Dinotopterus; species Dinotopterus cunningtoni. The sequence continues at coordinate 28,493,767 of JAOTRS010000036.1, forward strand.
CTTTGAATTAACACCTACTATATTTGCAAAGTTTCACTTTTTAGGGCATGTTTTGTCTCAAGCATGATCAAATTCACATATACAAGCGAGTTTCCAGCAGTTTCCTTTCCTACAATCCTAAATGTTTACACCTGTGATATGTTCATGATCATATAGACATGGTGATATGGTCATTATGTATGAGGTATAACACCATTTGAGACATGCTGTTTAAGGAAAATAATTAACAAACAGGTCATGTAATAAACAATATACTGTATATATTTTTAAACTGTAAAACGCAAAGAGATTAATTCCTCCTAAACCACAGCAATACCAGTGACAATAAATAAATGATTAAGAATGGCATGTCATACAGTACATTTTATCTATTTATAGTTGTTGTCATTCATTTAACTTGCCTGATAATAATGAAAAATAGAGTCTGCAAAAGAGTCCTTTCCAGGGATTGTGTTAGTCCATAACTTCTTCATGAAAAACACCTGGTAGGTCAGTGAAGGAACTATACCTGTTAAAAAAAGAGGATTGTTTTTATCTATTTAGCCACACATTTAAAGACATGAAATTACATTTAAGAAGAATCCTACATTGAGCCATAAACTTATTATACAACTTATAATAATATAGACTTTGCAAGTCGTGCTATAACTGTTACCATCTTTTGCAGGTCTGGCTTTCTTGATCCAGTCAGTAAGATGACGGACAAAGTCAAAGAAGAAATCACCCTCTGGAACACTTATCACCTGTATAACATTATTAAAAACTGAAGTTCTGACATACTGTTCTTCTTCTGTATTGGGTGAAACTCCTAAATTTAGCATGACAGCTGGAATCTGTAACAGAGCTCTGTTTGGAGAGATGCTTATATTACCTTATCCGAGATCTTCACAAACAGACTGAAGCCCTCTGGGCTCTTGAGCAACAACCTCCCCGAGATGTTCAGACAAAAGTCTTTGGCTTTCGTGCTGGACTCGACTTCGAAAGCCTGAGACAAAGAGAGAGAAAAAGATTGACTTCACAAATATTTCACACTCACACTGAGCCATGCCAACCCTGATCGCATCTCTGGCAGAAATATTATATACAGGTGCAGTACTTATTTTAAGAAATACTAGAGACTACATTTTTTAGATATGAGGGTGTTCAAGTGAAACCGGGACTTGCGATGAACTTTCTTGTGTGTAAAATTGATTGACATTTACAAAAGAGTTCAAGCACAATACGGTGATAAGACTCTTATCTACAGTAAAACATTGGAATGGTGCAAATGTCCTACAGCACCCCAGACGTCCCAAAATGATAATCCCAGCTGAGGTGACTATGTGCCCACTGCTGTCATTCCGGTAAACACTCAGTAAGTGAAATGCCTGATTCTTGAAAATCAACTGATAACTTGTCACCAACGTGTGGAAGAGACATGTCTGTCTGTGAGAACTGTACACACAATCATTCTTCAACACCACTTGCACATTACGGAAACTCGGCTGGAAAATATTGCCACATCCCCCATACAGTCCTGACCTCGCCCCAAGCCATTTCCACATGTTTAGGCTATTTAAGGAGTTCCTGGGAGGCCAGCGTTTCAGACATGAAGCAGACAGTCCAATCAGGGCTGTCATACTGTATGTTCTTTTCTCAAAGCTGCACAGACAATAAAGCGCATTGACTTATTTAGCAAAATAACCACAGTAAATGTTAGTACCCTAGTTAGCACCTCAAGTTTAAACTCTTTATCAATGTCTAAGAGTTTTGTTCAAACTAGTTGATGGCTTTTCAACTTCGCTTACGGTACTGTACCTCGTCTGTGTCATCTGGGAAGTACACTTTGTGAAAGATCTGTGTAGTCTTGTGCTGGATAGCCTCCACTTCCACCAGGTGAGGAGGATACTTCCTGGAGCCATTCCTGGTACAGAACACCGAATAAAGAATTCCCGAGGTACTGTTTATACAGTGTGGACTTTTTAAGAACAAGACATGTTTAATCAGAAGTTTGGGCTCTTAGTGGCAGGGAAGAGATGCATCAGTAAGGGTGTGGTGTGATATAAGACTGTTACTGCCCCAAAGCTTAAAGTGTTATATGTCTCTCATCACACACTTCTTTGCTAATACTAATATTGAAAAATAACCCAAATTATCCATTTTTATCCATTTATAGTTACATTTAGTGATGTAGGTCCATAGCAAGTTCCATATCAGTTATGCTAAAGCAGCTAGAAACAGTTCTTCCCTCACAGTCTCATTATTCTTCCTCTTAAAGTTAAAAAGACAAAAAGCACATATTGACTTTCGTGAAAACTCCTGCAATGAAAACTGTTTAGTGTTAAACTAAAAGGTGCTGTTTAGATTTAAGTAAGCATTGTAATCCTTAACAACCTTTGATAATGTAATTAATGCAGTAATTAATATGTTTCAATTATTCTTTTATCAAGTCTTTGATGCAATTAGTAGCTCCTCATTTCTCAAACAACCAGATGAGAAGACGCATCCTGTTGTCACGGAAAAGTTGTTACTGTGTTTTCGAAGCGTCAAATTATCAGCCTGTATCGAGCAAAGAAAACAACTAAGGATGTTGCTGAAATGACTATAGTGATGAACCTCGAAAAAAAATCAAGAACGATCATGACCAGAGATCACTTAAATACTTGATGAAGTTGCGGCGTAAACAATCAATAGTAGAAACCATAGCTATGACTAAATAGTCTCTAAAAAGGCTTCAGTTTGCTATTAAGCATAAAGATTGGAATGAAAGAAGGTGGCGTGGTTTGATGAGTCCAGATTGACCCCTTTTAAGAACGATAGGTGCATCAAGATAAGATGGAAGCGCATGAAGTGATGCACGAATCATATTCTGTATAGTGGCCACTGTACAAGCTTCAGGAAACAGTATTTTGATCTAAGGTTGCTTTAGTTGGTCAGGTCTAGGCTCAGCATAGTCAGCTGAGAACCCAAATGTACTGAATTACCCGGTTTATCACTATCTATGGATTTTTCTTCCCTGATGGCGCGGATATATTCCAGGACTCAAATTGTAAAAAAGTGGTTCTGGGAGCCTGAGGAATCATTTTCACACATGAACTCTTTTCATTCTCATGAAACATGGGAATCCTGATCTTAACACCATCGAAAGTCTTTGGAATGCACTGGAGAAGACTTTTTGGAGTGGCTCGATTCTCCCATCATCAACAAAATCTCTGCCAAAAATTAATGCAACTCTGGACAGGTTGTGTGTATGTGTGTGTGTGTGTGTGTGTGTGTGTGTGTGTGTGTGTGTGTGTGTGTGTGTGTGTGTGTGTGTGTGTGTGTGTTAAGGCCATACCGCAAGGCTTTCTGCAGTCTTTGCATGCAGTCCGGTGAGAGTGGATGGTGTTTCTTTGATTGCAGGAACCTCTGGATGTGAGGCAGGAGAACATTACTGGGAGGGAAGAGACCAGTACACAACCAAAGCAGCTCCCAGCCCTTTTCTTCACTGTACCTGCACACACACACACACACACACACACACACACACACACACACACACACACACACATCCTCACAGAGGTTACTAGAATTATAAAGAATATTTCTTATGCAAAAAATGCTGTGTTGGATGTGCACAGTATATGCGCTCTGCTTTTGACTGTCAAGGTATTTGTGCAGCAGTGTGTGCAGAAGAGACAGATGGATATGCTGGGAGACTTACTTCACATGATTCTCAGTCAGCTGTTTCAGAATCTGACAGTAGATCTCATCTTTCAGAGGCTCTGACTTCAGGGCACCCTCGAAGATCTGATCCGTGAGCTCGTTAACAGAGCGAGTTCGTTTGGATGGATAATCTCCCATATATTTCATAATGGGTGGAGAGGGGCAGGTTAAGGACATGTACAAGTCAGTTTTTTGAACAGAACACTCAAATTATATGAGGCTTTAAATAATCTTGATAATTATTCTTATATAATCTAAAATCTAAACATTATATAAATACTGTAGATATTTATTCCTGAACAGGATCTAGTTTTGAGACGGTTTA
>JAOTRS010000036.1:28500842-28515936 GCA_028565755.1 Dinotopterus cunningtoni
AAAGTTAGGAATAACATACAAAACCTGCAAGAGGAAAGAGACAGATATTTAAGTGGATATTGCTTTTGATTCATGCTTCCTTTTGATACACTCAGCTTTCTTAAAAAAAAACAAAAAAAAACAGGCTTGATGGTTCTCTTGACCTGACCGGTTCAGTCAAGAATAAGGATAAGAGGATAAGGATGAAGACAACAAAGCACTTTTGTAAGTCATTCTGGATGAAGGCGTCTGCAAAAAGCTGTAAATGAAATGTTAAGTGTGAGTCAGGGTCATTGATGTTATTTTTTACCTGAAGTAATCATAGGAGAACTCCTCCAGTGTGTATGGCTTCACCCTCTCAACACTCTCAGGCAGCACGACCTGCGACACACGCACTGATTCCTGACGCTGGTCGGGTGTCATGGTAACCAGAGCCTGAGTCATTCAAAGACACAGGCAAAAAAAAAAAACGTGAAGAAAAGAGAGAGGAAGGAGAACATCATTATTATAAGAGTATATTAAAATAATAAGAGACAAACCTATTACGAATAAAGATCTTAATTCTTTGGGTATAGGTACAGTGTATATTTTTGTATTGCTAATGTGTCTCCTTTATTTAAACTGCACAAAATGAGACCTGTACCGAGAGCAGTTTCCTGTACACCTGGTACGTAAGCCTCCACTTACCACAATGTCTGGCTGAGGTCTGGTGGCGGTGGGCAGCACGTACACGCAATCGGCTGGAAAATCTCCTCTCTGCTTGGTTCTGTCGTTGATTCCATGAGCCCAGCCGGACGTCATGACCTGTTCGCCCGTGTCCTGGTCCAGGAGGATGAGGTCACCTTTAGCAAAGCTCAGAAATGTTGAGTCATCTCCAGCTGATCAGGACAATTTGGGGGAAAAACAGACAACACTGTGTTATACTTCTGTAATGGAAAAAGATCCCTGAATTCTCAATGGCATACAGTATGGACAAAACAAACATCAAACATTCAAGCATAAATGGAGGAGATCAAGATTAACGTTATGTATTTGTGCAGTAATCATACAGTATATTTGCAGTGTATTTACAGCAGTCAATCCAATAAAACACCCATATCCTGTGAGAGGTGTGGATAATCTCCTTGTCTTTCTTTATTACAGTATATGAGCCACTAAAGTGATATGGTGGGTATTATTTTTACCTTTACATTTAATGCATTTACCCATCTACAGTTTCACTTACACACATGCTTTGTAGATTCAACTAATATGTTTAATATATCAGTTTAAGCAGGGTGTGGTTAAGCATTTGTTGAATTACAAACTTTGATGGACATATCTAAAGTATATCATGGCCACAAATTATTACCTAAGATACAGATATGGATTATGAAACTTTACCTAACATGTTGTGGAATATTTAATAAGTTAAATATTTACAGTATGTATTTATGTGTTTTAAAAATGTCCCAATTCCAGTATGACTCCAGTATGTCTCTATGCATCATTCCAAGAGTAAAGGTTAATATTATAAATATCATCTCCATACTTAGGTTCTAGTGTTATACAGTAATAGTATGATTTAAACAACGTGTCTGTGTCTCACTTATTTTAAATGTCCCAGATTTTATTGGTAATATTTTGGGTGGCTGGAGGAGATTATCTGCATTTAGATTATTTCTTATGAGAAAATGCATATCGCACAAATTGTTCGCCTTAAGAACTCGCCTCCAGACTGAATTAAGTTTGTATGCCTAGGTTCCACTGTACCCTTAAAAAATGTGATTTTAATACCTCAAACTCCCTCAACTTTACTCCACCTCCAAATGCAGAATTTCACAGTCTTGTACAATACACCAGCAGCCCCTAGCACCAAATTTTTAATAATTAAAGGTTGTTTATCCAGTGTTAATTAAATGTTTATCCAATGTTAATTGCGCTACAATGCAATTGTAATTGACCTGAGCAACAAGTTGGGGTAGGGGATCTTCTCTTATGACGGCACAATAGTGGAAAATCTAAGTGACCTGCTTAACCCACAGGTGCGATACAAACCTGGAACAAGGACAAAATTTTCAATTTTTTTTGTTTGTACACAAACAAAATGTTACATGATACAATACGTCTCCTTTAGAATACAATAGTTGCAAAAAGTTACCTACCTATAAACTTAACTTCTATGCTCTAATATAACGTCATGGCCACACCTTATTAAAAAATAACCACTGTGTCAATCTGGGTGGTGCCATACTGTCAAATCCACATATTTAAACTAATAGAAATACTGTAAGGTTAAATCCCTGTAATAATATAAAAGCTAAGGGAGGGAGATGACCTGATTCAGCGAACATAATAAGAGTGAAGTGCAGTGAGTAGTCATGTTGGCCTTCATTCAGACCGCTGTTGCTTTGTTTATAAAAGACATTCTCTACTGTATATATTGCTTTAAAAAGTTCAGTGTCTATAAGAGCCAAACAAAGCAGACACTAGAGCTTGATGGATCTCTCTGAAATAAACTTCAAATGAAATTGAGTTCTCTTATTACACAAGATCATAGCAGAAATGAATTATGAACCTCGTCAAGACTGTAAATATTTTCCCTAATGTTTTTTTTTTTTTAAAAAGATTGTTATCTTGGCTTCTGCTTCATTTAAATGGACTCCACATCACTAAACAATACTGTAAATGAAAAAAATGAATGTAATGAAAACATGGTCTGAAGATCAATGTGATTTCAGTGATTAACCTGGATTAGGGTTATCCTGTATCGCAACAACAAACTTCGACCTCTTCCTGAGCCCCTCGAGGAACGTGACCACGAGGTCTCGGATGTCCTCTGCGTTGTTGGAGGTAAAGGTGTATTCGTCCCCCTTAATGGTGGCCAAGGTGAAGCTATGGCCCTGGAGTTTCCCACCCCTGCTCCAACAGGAAACACAAAAACTGCTTTTAGTTTGAATGAGATACTGTATGTCCATATTAGGGTATATTTTATTATCTTTCATAAATGACCCATGAAAACATACAGCAGAATTTATTTTAAATGGAAATGTATGCTAGTTATTGATGTAAGGAATGCATCTAATGCACCATTTTGCATGTAGTGCCTAAACACAGATCTGTGAAAACCAAAGCAAAAATAGCCATAATAATAATAAGTCTTATGAGTGCTTTCATACCTGCTGCTGGAGACTGCAGTGATCTCTGGGAATGAGAGCTCTAAAAGAACTTGCTCTTGTTCATCTACAAAGTAAACTCCAGTCCAATTCACTGCTACGATCACATCATCTTTAGGCAAACTCGGCCCTGTAAAATACCAGGACAAAATGGAACACATGACCTGTCAATCATACTGTGCATCTATCGTACTATGGGATGTCACCACTCTTCATTATTGTCATCATATTGTAAAGTTTTTTCGATTATCAGTCTGAATCAAGATGGAAATGATTGTGTGCTACCTGAAAACTTTAAGGCTTCATAGAATCTGGAGAATAACAACGGCCATTTGTACCGAGCAAAATCCACCACTTCCTCTCTGACCTTCTGAGGGTCCACTCGTTTCTGTGTGTAAATACCCTGTGGATGGAAACGAGTCAATGATATAACTGATATGCAAAATCTTTTTGTGCACGATGTTTAGGACTGGATCTGCATGGGAATATTAAAAGAAATAGAGATGCAAATGGTTAAGGTTATAGGTTACTGGGTTTCTGATCGGAAGGTCAGGGGTTCAAGCCTCAGCACCAACAAGTTGCCACTGTTGAGCCCTTGCTCAAGGATCTTAACCGTTTCTGGTTGTAAATCTCGTCGCATGGATGGCCTGATTGGTCTGTTTGGGATGCGTGTGGTGACTGGGGACGGTTCCACTTTACCATAAAGACATCCTGTCCTCGGCTGATGCTGACAGCTGTTCTCTGAGGATGTGTGACTGCAGTCGGTTGATAGTTCAGGACCGGAATTTCCTACAGTCTACCTGAGCCTCCAATAACAAACTCGACTTCATATTAACTTAAACACATCTCCTGTTATACTGAGCTTCCAGCCTCCCAACACACAGTATGATGCAGATCAATCCCTGCTATCCGTTATCACCCAAATGAGGATGAGTTCCCTGTTAAGTCTGGTTCCTTTCAAGGTTTCCGTCGCCCTCGGCTCGCTCACCAGGAACAATCTAATCATTTTGATTCATACACATTCAAATTTCATATAAACTTCCATAATTTCTTTTGATTGTGTAAAGCTTTGCAACAATGACAATTGTTTGAACCCTAACTGCTCCATGGGCGCTGTATCCTGGCTGACCTTGTGCTCTGACCCCAGCTTCCTAACTGGGATATGCGGGGGAAAAAAATCATTATGCTTTTTGCACATGTGGCAAATAAATTTATCTTAATCATAAATGGTTTGCCAAAATAATAAGGTTAAGTTGTTCATATTCTGCGATGGACTGGCACCCTGTCCAGGGTGTACCCTGCCTCATGCCCTACTGTAAGTCTCCTGGGATAGGCTCCAGGCCCCCATGACCCTGAATACAGGATTAAGCGGTAATGACGATGAGTGGGTGAGTGAGTGAGTGAGTGAGTGAGTGAGAGTGTTGTTCATATTTGTGATATGGTAGCTAGACAGCTAAGAGTACTAACAAGAAATAAAAAGTGGTTTTCACTGACATAATGCATTATTATGCATAATGCAGAATTACTATATTGAGCAGTGAAAAGCAATAAGAAATATCTAAATCATAATTTGTTGTTTCTGCATTAAACCTCTTAGGTACACTATGATGCAGTTTTCTAAGGAAATTTGCCTACACACTCTTCCAGACTTCTTGGACAACTTGCTCCAGTTCTTGTGTCTCCGCAGGTAAAATTCCAGACAGCCTTGATGATATTGTATACGCAGCCTAGTCTTCCTGAATTTGATCCATTACTTAGCAAATGCATATGTATGTGTTTTATATATGTTTATACTGTATATGCATTTCTCTGAAGCATGTATTTTTTATTTTTATTACAAATGCAAACTTTTGCACAGTACATTATTGTCTAAATGTTGAATCTTCTGCATGTTCACAAACCTTTTTGTGGGCTGCCATAATAAAATGAGCCCATTTCTCCACTGACTTGGCAGAACTGATTTCCCGGTCTGGGATGTAGGAAGGAATGAGACTGAGGAGACGTTCAACCAGGATCTCTGAACCGTAGTCCACATAATACTGTTGGGAGGCAAGTTCTGCTAGATCATCCTGTAAAATCAGCAGAGGAAAGAGAGAAGTCAGAAGTGAAAGGGTTGTGAAGGAGGAAGGAAAATAAAGGGAATCAGTGGAGAAAGTCACAGGAAGACAGGGATAATGGAAGCATTTGATAAGCTGCTAAATATTCCTAAATATTTATATATAATAAAAAGAAAAATCAGATGTTGAAAGTTATGAAAAGTGAGGCAGTCTCAGATGGATTATGAATTATGCTACCTTCCCAGTTAAGCAAAGTATACCATGCTCTGACCTTTAACCCTGTTTGTTTTGCCCTTCTTCACTACATCCCTGTCCTGTTGCTTCCAGTATTTCCGTCTCCCTGTACTTTCACACAGATTTTTGTTTAAGAATAAAGGCTGTACCCTGTCACAGCGATATTCTCCGAACTTGACCCCGCGTACGATCTGTTGGTAAATAAGGTTTGTAGCCACTCCGTCCTCAGTGGGGTCATGCCAGGGCGTGAAGATCTCCTTCCTGAAGAACAGCCTCCAGGGGGCGTTTCGCTCCTGAGCACCTTGCTCTTTAGCATACTGTTCACACTGAGACACGGCGTCCATAACGTGGTCATTACCACTGCCTAAAGACGAAACCTATAGACACAGGGACAAGGCCTTGAATGTTTAAAACACATTTCTTTTGGGAATTTAATGAGTGTTGTGTTGCAAAATGTAGAAAAAGCCATAAACATTAAATGCATGTAATATACTCTAATGCACAGCATACTGTACAATATATTCGTATTGATATATTCATACATGACTACTGGACTACGTTGAAAAGGTATACCTTGTCAAACAGAGCGATGTACAAGGAGAAGCCGAAGCGATCTCGGAGGCTGATTTTGTCTGAGAGTGCGTTACACAGCTCCTTGGCCGTAGTGGCCGAGTCGGTCAGCAGCGTTTTTGTGGTGCCATCCATGAACGTCACAGGCAGCATGATGGGTTTCTTAGACTTAGTCGCCTGGCAGAGCACAGAAAAGAATCAATGTAAAAACACCACATAATGGGAGCGGCAGAACAAACATACAGTATGTGATCAAGAAAGTTTATAAGGATTTCAAGCTGAACCTAAATTCTTTCATTTTTAAAATAATTAAATATTTAAAGCACAACTTTCAATCCACAAGATTTAAACATTCCTTTATTTTTAAGCTTCCCATGTGATGCCTAACAATGTTAAAGCCATTGGAAAAGAGGGATCCTTAAAGCCAGTGGTACAGGATGAATGTTTATGACGTCTTGTCCTTTATATAATAAAAATGTAATATTTTTTAATATCAAAATATACTGTAATTGTATTTTTTACAATGATTAAACACTACTTTATTTACATTTGTTCAACAGTTAACAATCCATGCCATACCTATTGAATGTTACTTTAACATGTAATTATTTAACATAATAATTATTTATTTTAATAATGAAATAAAGTAATTTAGTCACAATATTCCACTGTATTGCTTAATATAATTTATTTACAATCAAAAAAAATCTAAACTGTATTACGGTCATTTGTGTTCGTGTACGCGGGGCGCCGGGCAAACGAGTGTCTATGTAGGCGTGTTAATTTTTAAAAAGCATGTGATTTGAGGCTGAGCTCTAATTGGATTTTTTCAAATTATCCGACCCTCCCACTTTTGTTCTTAGCAAATCAATATTGCTTTTAAATATTTGGGCTCATGTGATTGGACCATTCTCAATGAGTCTTATTAATGGTCAGCAGATGGTTAGTTAATGTATTGAATAGTGATTGAATTTGAAGCCAGCTAAATATGAGAGGAAATTCTGTAATTTCTTTGCTAAAATACCCCTTCGCAAGGCGATCGGATGAAAAAGAAAGAAAACAGTTCTGACCTGATCTTCTAATTAAGCAGCAGTCAAGTGATCGCGGCCGAGATTACACTCGGTGCTTTTTCAGCACTTCTTATGGCACGTGGAGGTGGCTGACTGGATGTGATATGAGTCATGCATTATTTTTTTTTTACTATTAGTAAAGATGCTTAATCACCTGATAAATGGCTATTTACAGACGATTATTAAAAGTTAAATTTTAATTTAGTTTGCGCCCCCCAAAAACATTTTGCACCAGCCGCCACTGCCTAAACTTACTTGCCCAACTTTCTTCATTCAGTTATTGTCATTTTGTATTCCACCATCCAACAAGTATTACATTTTCAGTGCTTAAAGCTTTAAAGTAAGCAGTAAAATGTCGACATTTCACAGTGTGCTGGGTGAACTCGGGAACATTATTGTTGGAATATAAATCTTTTTTGGTGGCTTTCTGCACATGCCTTATAGCTTAAGTAGTTAATACACTGCCTGGCACTCTCTGCCTTCAGCTTGGATTAGCGTGTGCAATGTGGTGGCCAATACAAATCTGAAAATGATTCCTTATGTTGCATAACATTACCTTTCTCAATTGCTCCAAAGTCCAGTCTTTAAGCCCTCTAGCAAATTGAAGCCTTTATTTCAGGTTAGCCTCACTAAGAAGTGCTTTTCTTATGGCCACACAGCTGTTTAGACCAAATCCAGTGAGTTCTCATCACTTTGTGTGTGTGTTCGTGTAAACGCTCTTAATTTCACTATTAAACATATCTGTGATTTCTTATGTTGATTTATTAGGATGTAGTTTTACCAAGCGTTTAAGTAATCTCTATTAATTTAGACATTAACTAGACATTTCAGCACTATCCAGGAAGGTTTAATGTGTTAAAGGGTTTTCATCGTAATTTTATTAATGCCAAATCTTCTTTTTTTTAAATTTGCTTAAAGTTTAAAATTTGATTCTTTTAAAACAGCGACTTTTTCTTTGCCCAGACAGTGTACAGTAACAATGGCTTATTTTTTCTCTCCAGGTAAGCACATTTTGGTGTCATGTTTGAAACAAATATCTGTCCTTGGACCGCCACTGAAAAGTTGTAAGGTATAAGTTCTTTCAGTAACTGGCTATTGCTTAAGCAGAAAGGAATCTTTTCCTGCATTTTAAGGCTGAAATCAGCATGGAGGAGAAGGTTATTTAGTGCCACAGGTCTGGTTCTGCTCGAGCGAACGATAAAAGAGTCATCCTACAGTACCTGCAGCTCGAGCCAGGAGGGCGGCTGTGTTCTCGTGCCATTCACAAACGTCCTCCTGAGCCGTTCCTCGCAGTAGGGAGCATATCCTGGGGGCCCCCCGCTGATAAAATTCCTCAGATACTACATAAGAGATATTTCAGAGCTTTATACTTTATCTCATTCCTTCACTGAGTCATGTCCAAAAATAAATATATGCCCAAAAGTACATTTGAATTAACAATTCAAATTCTAAGTCACTAAGGTAGTTTAAATTGGCTGCTCTCACCTTCACAAACTTCTCAGTGGGGGAAAAGCAGCCCACACACAGGGACAGGAGGATCCAGCCTCGAGCGTGGCTGCTTTTGGACGGATTCTGGTTCAGCTGCTTACAAATCTGACAGTAGATCTCATCTCTGTAGATTATAAGAAGGCCAATATTACAGAATTACAGAAGTAGGATAAGGGTCAGATTTACTCATCCTAAATTTAGGTGAGAAGAATAATAAGGAATAAAGTGGCACAAATGATGTGTTTATGTATAATGTAACTATGACCTGGAAAAAGCGATATATTCTGCATAGTCAGCAAATCTTACACTACGAAAAACACTATAATGTATGTGCAAAATTTTGTGGACTCCTGACCATCACACATACATGTACAATTATGATATTAACACCATATAACATTAACACATTAACACTGAGTATTAATTATATAGAGTACCAGTAAACTAGTGACAGGATCATGGTCACCAAATGCACATTTATGCCACGATAGAAAGGGACCAGAACACCAGTGTACCACAACTCACCATGCACAGGGGCAAGCATGCAAACCACACTCAGCATCCAAGACAATGCAGCACAAGTCACGGAGAAAAGACAGAAAGGTATTTCTTTACACAGGAGGCCCAGGAGGCAAAGAGCCCAAAAGCAAAGAGTCCAGTCTGGCCTCTAAACTCCCCAGATCCCAATCTGATGAAGCACCCCTGACATGGGTTCATTAAGGCCCCACTACACAAATCACAGCACCCAAAGGATCCACTGCCAATATCCTGGTGCCAGACACCACAGCATGCACCCATAGGCCCCGCGGAGTCACGCCCCAAGGGACCAGAACAGGTGGTAGAAAGTGAAATGCGAACATTTTGCATTGTAATTTTATGGCTGACCATTGTATTCCCAACACTGTTGAAACAAAATTGAAAAGATACAGTACAGTTGTACAGGATGTCTTTGTATGCAAAGCGAAATCCATGGAGACATGATGTACCAAGGTTTACGTAGAAAAACTTGACTGGCCCACAGAAAGCCATAAAGTCAACCTACTGAAATGAATGACCTTACTATTAATGGAATAAGTACAGATCCTGACAAACACGCTCAAAATCTAGTAACGAGATTAGCGGACGCTTTTATGACAGGACTACATCTGAAATTCCATGTTTAATAAGTACATACGTACATCAAATTTTTTCAAGTGAATGTATATACATTATATGTATGAAAGGTAGTTTTTTATTTTTACCCGACTTTCTCCCTGATGTAGTCATGTTAGTGTTTCCTCTGACCGCATCTTTTCAAACTGCTCGCTCACGCACCGTTGGGGGCGGAGTAACACACTCGGAAGACAGCGCTATCCGCTCCTTCCGCTTGCGTGAGCTCACAGACGCCCCTGATTGGCTGTAGAGCCGTGATTAACGTGGGAGCAATAAGTACCTCTCATCCCTCCCCTCTGAGAGAGCTCGACCAATCAGCTCTCTCTAGACCTCCAGCTGCGGGAGGTTACAGCATCACCCGGGAATCGAACTCGCGATCTCCGGTTGATAGGGCGCGCACTTTACCACTGCACCACTCGGAGGCATCATGGCTTATAAACTCATTATATTAAGAATGCTCATATGAAAGAATTGTTAAATTTTTTATTCTTATTGGTCAGAACTATTTTTCTCTAACAACAGCTCTGACAGTAGCGCTAATTTACTGTAAATGATGGATTTATTTACTTTAAATACTCCTTATCTAATGCATTAAAGTTTCTAGGGATAAATCCTGGCAGTAAGTAATCCAGGTCTAACAAAATATATGCTATTTATATAGCATGAGCTCTGTACGATGTTCCGAGTGTGACCTGAGTCCTGGTCGGAGGATGCCGTTGCCGATGATAAAGTGAAGCTTCTCCAGGTTGGAAGTGGGTCGGTCCTCGAGCATGCTGTTCCCGTGCACTGTGTACTCGCCATCATTCAGGCGTTTTGTAACCTAGGATAAATAGGAGGAAATGCAAAAATGTTAGGACTCTCTAAAGTGGACTTGCTGGCCTGCACTTTAAACCTTAATTGTTGCAAATTTGTATAATGTTGTAGGGCAAAGAAGAATACAGGCAATGCATAATCAGATCGGTTTTACTCTATTAACAGTCCACGTTTTCTGGATATATTGAAAGCATCTTAAAATCTGTCCTCCAGTAAGCAGGGCAAATCTAATTAAGGTAAAGTAAGAGATTCACATCGATAGACAGAGTGATAGACATTCTGTGTGTGTGTGTGTGTGTGTATCACTGAGACGCCATGAGCATGCAGATCACGTTGTCCCTTACCTCCTCGGTTATCTTCGACTTCTTTTTAAGGGTGAGGGACACTAGCTTGTGACGCACACTGCTCTTCTTATGACTCTCAATCTGGGCATTCTGCAGGAAGAGGGACCGAGACACAGAGAAGCTTATGAATCGTGAAGCAGCCAGCCAACCCAAAACTCATAGAACTGGGACAGCAAAAACACTCTTGTACTTAAAAATAAAGTTGACTTTTGCCTCTGATTATGAGAACAGGCTGCACAATCAGAATTGTGCATGCACAACAAACCGTCAAAACTTTCCAACCTACTGTAAAAGTAGCATTTAATACGTTATTCAAGTTATGCAGAATCGCGTAGTCCTGAAATTACAAATATACTCTGTCATGTTTATACCTTTATCTAGAGACCCTGATACGCGGCATAGATTATAAAAATATCTTACATATACAAGGGGCGTTCAAGTCAAACTGGGACTTGAAACTTGAAAATTCTCATGAATGAAGGTGTAAAAACAGTACAGTGATGAGACCCTTAGCCACAGAAAAACAACTGAACAGTGCAAATGTTTTAAAGGAGGCAGTAGTGTACATCCGCAAATGACGATCAGTCATTTAATTCAACATTTAGTGAGTGGAACGCCTCGTCCATGAAATTCGATGGATAAGTTGTCACCAACTTGTGAAAGACACACATCTGTCTCCAAGCAATTTCCACATGTTTGGGCCATTAATGGAGTTTCTTGGAGCCTAACGTTTCAGGCGTGACGCAGGCTGTCCGATCATGACTCCGGCATACTGAGAAAACGTTCTACCTTGATGGTATCCAAGCACTAGTGAAACACTGGGAAATAAAGGTAATATTTACTCTAATAACTGTGTTCTTTTATTTTGTACAATTAAAAATCCCGGTTTCACTTGAACACCCCTTGCTGTTCTTGTAAATACTCGTCATGCTCAATCCGGAATTGTGATTATATAATCTAACTCTTTCTGTTAGTTTTGTATGACTGTCTAAAAGTGTTCAAGTGCAGTTCTTCATATAGTCCTTATTTTCATTTGTCTGGTCATCGTGTTACTGTAAGAAAGACTCAGATGAGCCCTACTTGATTACCGAATCTACTGAAGATGGATTTTTATGACTATTAGTATTTGGACCTAAAAGTGATCAACTTATTGGATTTTATGTGATTAGGATTCTGTGCACAGCTCCCTATTATATCCATTATTTTGAACAATTTCAACCATTTTAAGAGCAGCATGGTGATTTTTAAAAACTTTTGAATATATTTAGTCTGCTGGGATGAATACAGATTATTCAAAATAACACACTTTCCATCACCCTCACCTCTCCCTCTCCTTGCAGAGCCTGCAGTTCCCTCTTGTAAGTCTTCTTTCCCAGCGTCTCGTAGATCTTGGTCATCACTGGGATTTTCTCACTGCCATCACTAATAGCTGTGTGATATTTTGGCTCTGGGAGATCACCCATGAATCGTAGAATTGTGATCCACACCGCTAGTGCAGCCTGCAAGATGCCGAAACGAAAGACACCAACCTTGTTTATAACAAATTCTACACACTAGAATAGAAAGGTTGAAAGGAGACGTTTGAAGCAGAACATACCAGCTGATCTCCCTCATCCTCATGAAAGAGTAAGGGCTGCTTGAGGGGTCGCCGCATGTATGTGTGAGTGCTGGTGCCCTGAAAGTAGGTGGCTGAGAATTTGGCAAACTTATATTCAGACAGATCTTCCTCTTCTTCCTCAGGGAGAGGAAGAGCTTCATCCAGATCCTCTTCCTCCACATTCCTTTGAGGGCGCTCCAGGTCCTAGTGCATAAACACACACACACACGACAAATAAAAAGACAGCAAACCGACACAAACAGATGGAAATACACAGACAGATAGAGAGAGAGGAAGACGAGTAGATAAAGTAGATAATATAAATAGATAAGCAGATAGAATAGTTAATAGTTAAAATAGCTTGGGTATTGTAATTCTAATACCAATTATATTTAAAGAAAAAAATTCTATGATAACATATCCTAACCAGTAGAGGGCGCTTCCTACCTCAAACCCGGCCGGTGCTTGGCCCTCCTGCCCAGGGAAAGAGTTTGTGGTTCCCAGGAAGCCAAACATCTTATCCACCATGTCAGAGTCGTTGACGGGCTCGTGGCGAGCTCTCTCCATTTGCTCCAGCATCTCCTTCTTCCTGCGGGCCTCCTCCTTCTCCCTCTTCTCCCGCTCTGCGTCCTCTCGTGCCAGCTGGGCCAGTCTCTCCTGGTGCTTGCGCTCGGCCTCGGCTTTGGCTCGCTTAGCACTCATCTGGTACCTGAGCTTCTCTTCTTCAGCCAAGCGCATCTTCTCTGCATCCAGCCGCCGTTTGTACTTAAGGACGAGGAATTATGAGGATAAATACATTTAGTTAGTTAGCAGGACATTTATTTCCAGATATTATGCTTATGTATAGGGTTAAAAAATTATTACTTATTTATTTTACTATTTATCAAAAACTATAAGATCTAGATCTAATAGATTTAATTTTTTTTGTAGTGGCATCAGACATTTGGATCCTTCTGTACACCAATCAGCCATAATAACATTAACACTACTGCCAGGTGAATTGGATAACATTCATTATCAATTGTATACTAGCAAACTAGTGATAGGATCATAGACACCCAAGGCCCATCTACGCCCCCTGGGACTAGTAGGTCCTGTCCGATTCCACAACAAAGCCAATGCGACTGATAAATGTCAATGCTGACCACAATAAGAAGGTATCAAAACAGCCAGGTAACAAGCAAAGGATGGTGACTGGGCCTGCAAATTCCCTAGATCCCAATATGATCGAGCATGTATGGGATGTGCTGGACAAAAAAGCCCTATTCACGTAGACTCCATCAAGCAACCCAAGGATGTGCTCTCAATGTCCTCGTTCCAGACACTACAGCACACCATGAGAGGCCCCATGGAGCCAGGCCCCGAGGGGTTAGAGCTTCACTGCCAGCACAATGGGAACCCAAATCCTACAGTAGTTGTTTAATTGTTAAAGTATATAAAGTAATGGTTGATCAGTGTCACACAATAACTGCATCACATTTAAACCTTCCTCTACATATACTTAATGTACCCATGAGTCCCAAAGCTAAGTAAGTTAAGCGATTTTTACTCCAGACAGTATTAATCCCTGATTATTGGTTTGGTTCCCGTATCTGATTCCATGTCTGATTTTATGCCCTTTGCTTACCTCTCCTTTGAGTCTGTGGTACAAACGACGAGCGATCATGCCCCTAGTGTAGGCTTGGATGGTGATGACAGCCCAGAGCCGGTGTCTGAAGGCCCTGCGCACCATGCAGCCTCTACAACGAGCCTGGAACAGGGTCATCCTCTGTCGGGTCACATGGTACGTCTGATAAAGCTTCCTGGAGCGGTACAGGGCCTGGAGCCGTGAGAAACCTGCAAGCATCTGCAACACAGGAAGTAATTAGGATGTCAAGTATATTATAGGGTCAGGTTGGCCTTAACAAATGAGAACTGATGAAGATTTTCAGATTAGTGTTGAGACACTGAGTCACTGCATTCACTCCTAAGACGATCAGACACCCCACGCTTCTGGACAGCCTTCTGGACTGATGTTTCTCATTCCTACACCGCAATTTATATTTTATATATTTGGAGGTTTACACTTAATTTTAGCTAGCATGATTTAATCATCCATAATAATCAGCCATAGCTATAGCAGCTAGCCTCAAATATATAATAGAGACACTGTGATCTATTCAGTTTAACTGTTGTGTACACTGCATTTTATCCTAATTTAAACAGAAATAGGTATGCCAAAAAAATAAAAAATAATAACATTCCTCGTTCAGGAGCGTACAGGGTAGACAATGTCCTCATGTTTCAAGACATTCAATTCTGTTTGTTTGTTTTTTTGTCAGCATAGTGTATTAAAGGCATAGATATTGATTACTAGGCTTTTAGAATTACTTTGATGACTGAGACATTATTTTAGGACCAGACTGATTCTTACCCATCACCTTCACTCTTAGTACCAAATTATTCATATTAGCTTATTATGCGGCAGTTCATTTTCAACTTATTCAGTGACTGAGTGTCTCCATAGTTGAATGGAGGTCACAGAGACTTACCGCTCCGTAGTTCTTCCGACAGTAGTAACCCCTCCAAGTCTTCTGAATCATAAGAGCTGATTTCTTAATTTTCAGGAAGTTGGACCTATTAACACAGCAATATA
>JAOTRS010000036.1:28525771-28535972 GCA_028565755.1 Dinotopterus cunningtoni
TCAGATGTGTAATGAGATAAAAATGTAAGTCGCTCTGGATAAGAGCGTCTGCCAAATGCCTAAATGTAAATGTAAATACCTATGCCTAAAGATAACTGATGCAAGTTAATGGTTCTGGACTAGTGGATATCACATCATTAAACTGTAGATTAAATTGATGAAATGGGAGCAAATGTTTTACTGTGACAGGCTGCAAAGAGCCTAAAGATACAATTTTAAAAAATGGTTCTCGTCTCTCGTCTGTTCCAACCACTCAACATTCAGCATCACCAGTATACTAATCACCGGCCTGATCATCTGTCAGCATCTGCACCTGTTTCTCACTAGTTCATGCATTAAGTTAGATGTTTTTAATGCTCCAATGTCTCATAGGTCACTGTGTGACTTAGCAAACAAAAAATTCTTTTGAAAACGGTCTGGTACAGGAACTGGACTGAAAAATGAGAGAAAAAAAGTAGCCAAAAATGAAAGCCAAAAGCTTTCATTTTTGGAAGCCTGGCAAACTCTTCCAGAAGACTACTGTACATTAAAAATATGGGAAAGTCTGGCTCTTTGGAAGCAAAATATGAATAAATTAAAAGTGGCTCAAAAGTTTTATCAGCACAGTTTCGTTTTTGCCTCCATCAATCCATTAATCATAAGCAAAACTATAGTCAACTACAGTATATACAATATCTAAATTAAATTATCCTCATTTTCAATAATGATAATGATAATGATAAGAATATTTTTGAAAACAACAGAGAAAAATAAGAATAACCTGAGAGCAGCTGAGAAATAAAGGTATCTACATAAAAAAAAACATACAAAATAAAGTGAAAAAGTTGAATAAAACTGTTTTATCTATAAAGTTACCTCTAACAGCTTTGCAGCGATGAAAAGCTCAGCAGATCGCACCACCTCACAGGCATCCAGGTTATCATATGTGCGGGCTAAGCAGAAAAAAGTTATATTCAGCATATTTATTATCATAATATATATACATTTCTATTTAAGTAACAATTGGATGGTTAATATGAGACAATCTTAAGTAACAGAGTCTTTCCCTCGTACATGTAACAAATGCATTGAATAAGACATGACTGAATGACTGTAGGGTTAATGACTGTTAGCCAGTTGCCGTTCCTTTAACTAAACATAATTGATTTATTTTCTTTTATTTAAAGGTCTCATATTTTACTATTTATTTAACAATTTAACATACAGTAGGTCACAGAGGTTCCCTGAAGTGTGTATGTTTATGCTCAAACTAAAATACCCCTAAGATGCTTTTTTTTATATCCTCGCTCTGTTCACTCCTCCTCCGCACATACTGTTTCAGTGTCTACGTAAGTGAGCTACTGCAGAGCCACGCCCTGCCAGAGAACTCCAGAGCTGAGCACAGCGGAGAAACAAGCTGTGGGTGGGTTTCCCTTATATGAGGTCACAATGGAGGAAAAATCCAATTGGCTTGTTTTAGCTCCAATACAAAATGGAAAAGGACCAAAAGGTTGGAATATTTTTTCTCACATTTTTAGTTTGTACACACAAACTGGAGAAACTATCTGAATGGGTAAAAAATAAAATGCCCAAAAAGTGAATTTTTCATAATGCATGCCCTTTAATGCTTGGTAAACATGACCATCACGTCAATATATTCAAGATAATTATCTCCTCAAAGTAATAAATTTTTTTGACAATATCTCATGTATATCTTTACACTACTGGTAACTTTTTACTATTTAAATAAAAGTACTTTTTCTGTTTCGAACACAGCCCTTATTGAATATGTATTACCTGCCACTTGGATCCATGAGATTAATATACTGTATATGATAATGAAGGACGCAGCACAACTTATATTATGTCTATGTCTTCTGCAAGTAGCAGTTTTCTACCACAGAGAGACAAATTCAAAAATATAAAGTACATCCAGCAGCTTTATCATAAATCACATTATCATATTGTCATTTCTGCCAGAATTTTAGATACCAAGAGCTTTAGTATTATTCTATCTAAAGCCTTTTACATTTTTCAACTGTCCCATAAAAATGATCCATTCATTTGAAAAATGCATAGAGTATGCCCACATTCTGTGAGTGTGTGTGTCACCTTCGTATTTGAGGTTGCCCATATGCAGAATGGAGGCCAGCAATTTAGAGATCTCCCAGTTTTCTGTGTCTGTAAACATGAGCACCTTCATGGCCGAACGGATGTTGGAATACTCCTTCTGGTCATCACGACCGTCACACACAGTGCACTTTCCCTAAAGAGAAGGGTAAGGAAACAAAGAACAAGCTTGGTACAAGTGGATATTACTGGTGCTATTTTTATACCATAGCCTGTTCTTGCTTTCTTATACAGTAAGAAACTCTCTTACCATCCTTTGCTATAAAATGTAATGTATACATCTGTAAATGTAAATTATAAAAATTAAGGTAAATATGCCCTATATAGTAATGACAAGGTTTTTTTCTGTATTGTGATGAAAGCAATTAATTTAAATAGTACCAGTAAGTTTCTTCACTTACAATAGTGAGGTAGGTATAATCTGTAGCTTTGCCCAGGCCAAGTTTCTTCTTCTGATCAGGAGTCATGCCTTTCAGCATACAGTAAAATATATGGTAGTTCCTCTCATCCTGGGCCTAGTGAAAAAAAGTAAAGATAACAATCAACAACTGAACTCTAATAGTGTGATCAGAATGTAAACTGTGGATTGATGCAGGAGGGTTTAAGTGGTGAGCTTTTTCTTAGTTTCCATTTGCAGAACTTGATCCTGAATCTCTACATGTTCTTAACCTTGGCTACTCCATTGAAGTTCATAACTGATACCATTGTTTAAAAGAACAATGTATTATGTAATAGCCTAAACATTTTTATATTGTACATTCCATCCATCCATCCATCCATCTGGGAACCTCAGTAGTCCAACTAGGGACCACAGAGGCCAGTGGTTACCATTAAGGGCCAGTGATGACCATTGTATTTATTGCCATTTTGTACGACCACGGTAGGACCTCCGGTCAACATTCACACTCAGTCACAAACTACAGGCAATTTGGAAATGCCAATTAGCCTAATCCTAACCCTAATCCTATTTGGAATGTGGGAGGAACCCGGAGAATCCGGATGAAACCCATCAAGCATGGGGAGAACATGCAAACTTCATGCACACAGACCCAACCCAGGACATCGAACCCAGGACCAGGAGGTGCAAGGAGACAGTGCTAACCACTAAACTACCGTGCCTCCATATTGTACTGTGTTAGTTTTTTAGCCATCTTGGGAATTATTATGATTATTTACATATCACATATGCTCTCAAAAGCCACCTAGGACTCAAGTTTGATTTCAAGGCATATCTATTCAGAAAAGCTCTGTTTTATAAATATGGACTCAGAGACATGCCAAGCTTTTCCATATACTGTATATATGCCTCAGATGTACTGTATCAAAATCATGACCCTTTTTTTCACTCTCTAACCTGTCGACACACTCGGGACTTCTCCAGCAGATATTGCTCGATTTTGGCTCCTTCGATTGCTCCTCTCTTGTTGAAATGGATGTCTATGTACTTCCCAAATCGGCTTGAATTGTCATTACGGATGGTCTTGGCATTCCCAAAGGCTGTTGACAAAAAAACAATCATCCTGCTTTAATGTGTTCCATATTCATATCTGTAATAACATCTGCCCTAAAGTTCCTACTAATTACATATTTTAGCATGTTTTCTGCTCTAAAAGCTCTGTTTTGACCTTTGAAAGGGTTTGTCAGGCACGAGCAGAGAAACACAGTAATATTCACCAGTAAAATAAAAAATGCACTAAACTTAGACTTCAGCATTAGTTTTCCTCACCCTCCAGGATGGGGTTGGCTTCCAACACCTGCTGTTCGATCCAGGAGTGCTGCCCACTAATGGCAGCCAGAAACTGCAGGATCAACTTGGTGCTCTCTGTCTTCCCTGCCCCAGACTCGCCACTGTAACATTAAACAGGTCAGTTTCATTAAAAGGCTGCTTCAGGGAAAATATTAAATTTACACGACCCCAAATGTACTTAATTAGTTGAGAAGTTTGTCTTGTGTTCAAAGTTTGCATATTTAGTTTTGGCAATAGAGCCAAGAAGGCTAATATAGTAAATAATTGAAGTCTCTCAGTCAGTGTATTATTTTATATAACATACAAATCTTATCTATACTATCCGTAGTTAACATTGTTAAGATAATCTCACTTTTTACACATTTTAGTTTAAAGGATCATTGTCTTAAAAGTCTATAAGTTTATAGAAACGTATAGTAAGGCAGGGCTATGCTAAACTGTACCTTTATTTCTAACTGCGGTGGTATTATCTGAAACTCAGAGTGGACCAAAGCAAACATTAATCTCCATAAAATCTTTGATCCCGACTCCAATTTATAAATTCTGTTAAATTATAAATGACCTCTTTTGTGTAACAAATGATATTTGTTTGAATAAAGGTTGATGTTCGACAAATACTGAAAGAGCTGACATTCGATTTTTTACTCTCCACTTTCCAATATCCAATTTCCCCCATCACTAGGGGGCGCCCACATTAAGGCTACTGCTACCAGTCAGTCATGGACGGCCGAAGACTATCACATGTTTCCTCCGAACCACATAATGCCAGCTGACCGTATCTTTGTGAACTGCTCGCTCACGCACCGTTGGGGTCAGCGTCACTCAATCAAATTAGCGATGTCCAGATGATAGGGCGAGCACTTTCCCACTGCGCCACTTGGGGGTCAGAGAACAAATGTTTTACTGCAACAGGCTGCATTTGTTGTGTGGAAAGATATAATTTAAAAATACAAGAAGCTCTGGGTCTTCGGAAGCAAAAGATGAAGAAGTGAGGTGTATTTCAAGACTTGCACATTACTGTAGCACCAAGTGGTCAAAAATATGGACTGCAACAAGCACTTACTGTAAAAAGGCACAATTTGGCGAGGAATAATGCTGGCTCATGCTCAGGGGAAGACCAGAGGACAGGGGACTTAATGACAGGGTTGAAAGTTTAATGATTTTTATGCCAAATTTACCACCTTTGCAACTTATCTGACCTGATGATGCAACACTGGTCCTTGTTATTCCTCTGCATGTTAAAGTAACAGTTGTCAGCAATGGCAAAGATGTGAGGAGGCATCTCTCCGATCTTCTTGTTGGTGTAGAGGCGAATCTGGTCAGCAGTGTAGATAGGCAGCAGCTGGTATGGATTCACTGCCACCAGTATTGACCCAGTGTATGTCTAAACAAAGTAGAAGTAGAAGGATTAAGACAAATACTTAATGGAAGATGGTTTAGTGTGTAAGTTCATACACTGTTAAATCCGTTATGATATTAAAGGTGTTTCGATTTTATTTCGACAAGTACTGTTGGCAACGTGTGAGCTGGAGTGCTTGGCTTTCCCATAGGCACTGCATCACTTTCTTCTCTCTAATTTAAACTTTCCTATGCTAAATACTCACTTTGTGATGTTGTGTTGTAAGCAATCAGATGTAAGAGCTGACATGAATTGGTTCGAACATGCTGCACATGCAATGTTGCCCTCTTCCACTCTCTTTAATACATTAATTATAAGACCTGGATCAAGCATTTACAGTACATGGCCAATATTCAATAGATTGTCAAAATTGTACACCACCCCTCTAGTTCTGATTGAAAATTCATTTAGATCAGACTTGATCTAATAACATGTAAGCATGACTGAGGTTAACAAACCTGCATCTGAACAAACCATAAGACCTTTGGAACAATGTCCTATGGACAAATGAGACCAAAGTGGAGTTAATGGTGCTGTACATGGTAAAGTTGACATTAATGCCCAACAGCATTTTATTAGAAACATCTCATACACACTGTCAAGCCCGGTGGTGGAGGGGTGATGATTTGATCTTGCTTTGCAGCCACAGGAACTGGGCACCTTGTGCTCATTGAGTTGACCATGAACTCATCTGTATACCAAAGTATTCTAGAGGCAAATGTGATGCCATCTGTCCGACAGCTAAAGCTTGGTTGAAATTGGTTCATGCAACAGAACGATGATCTAAAGCTCATTATTAAATCTACAAAAATATTCAGAATGGCTAAAAACAGTTAAAGAATCGAGGTTTTGGAACGGCCTAGTCAAAGTCCAGACCTTAATCCAATTGAAATGCTATGGTGGAAAGCTGTGCATAGTCGATTGCCCAAAAACCTCAATAAACTAAAGCAATGCTGTAAAAAAAGAATTAACCAAAACAATGAGAGACTGATAGGAAATGATTACATCAAGTTATTGCTGCTAAAGATAGATCTACAAGCTATTGAATCAGGAGAGTTCTTAATATTGCCCACTTTTTGGCTTCATTTTTGTTAAAACAATAATGGCATGGTGAAAAAAAGTTAAATGTCTGAGCTAATACTTAGACCAGCTACGATCAGATTAATTTTATTATGTTTTTAACACAAAAAAAAAACCCTCAGACTTAAAAGGGAGGTTTTGAACATGACTGTAGGTATCAATCAGTTTGTATAGTTGTTAGTACACAATTGTATTTGACTGGTCACTTGATATGAATGAGTTTAATCCAAACCTTACTCAAAAGTCGGTCTATAAAGAATTTCAACTTAATTAACGTCATTCTGATATCTGCAACCTTACACGAGACGTTTCTTCTATGCAATAATTTTGAGAATAAGTTTGCTTTCTATTATATCATGAAAATAAAGCGTGCATACATCTACAGTATGTTGATGATTACACATGAATATGAGTAACAGCAGCTAACAGGAGTGAGCTATAGAAGGAGCGTGGATGGCTGTCGCTGTCTCGGTTTTCAGATATTGGTGTGATAGCATATGGGTGTCCTGTTACAGCGGGACGGCCAAGCCGTGTTGAAATGGAGCAGTGTAATGCAAACACACAAACGGAGGGCAGCCATGCATGAAGCCGACACTATACTTACCCTTCCTCCACAGTTAGTCTGCACAGGGAGAGAGGACAAGGAGAGGAAAACATAGCCAGGAAAGTTAAGATTAAGGCAGAGACACAAAGACCCAGTGATTCAGAGGGAGATTAAGAAATAATAATTAAGGAGAATAAGAGGGCAGTTTCCTGTTTCTACTGTTACTGCCGAAATGTGTATGGATACCCCAATACTAGAGATATAAGGATCACGTAGTTAACAGACTGAAGTGGCTAAAATTTGTAATTATTATTGTAATTATTAAACATTTTGAATTATAATTGTGCAGAAATATACCTCTCTATATTACTGTATAATCTCTTTAATACATTTTTGGCTGTACCATTTAGGGATACAATGAGGAAAAAATTACAACTACCGTATTATCTTATTTACTTCTAATCTTACACCACATATCCAAGTCTGATGTTCCACAAAATAAGCTGCATGTGGCTAAAAGATCACTGCTACTGTTTTAATCTCTGTATTGTTCTTTGCTTAATATTTATACGTAGGAAAAGTTACAGTATCTCAACTATTGTTACTCTTAAACCACTGTCTGAGGTACTGAATATTTCTATTTGATTTGAGGCAAGTGCATGATGGTTTGGAAAGTTTTAAGGATTATTTGGCAATGCACAATGGGAACACTTAATATAATATTTAATTTTTAATTTAACCTAATATATAAGGTTCCCTTAAAGCAGACGTGCCAAAATTCTTTCCTATGAAAGACCAAAGATTCATATGATTATAGGGCCATGGACTAAAAACAAATGTTTATGCTGCGTGAAATTACATTATGTTTAAATAAATAAAAAAAACTATAAGGTTGGAATTACTGATTAAGGTTCTATCTGACTTCTTTTGTCAAAATTTAAAATATCACATTTTCTTATTCTGTAACACAATAATAACATTCCCTGATGTGTTATTTGAAGTGATGCCTTTTCTGACAGTTTTGAACTTTGAATTACAAAATTGAAGCTCAATATCTCAAAACTGCTCAGATTGCAGACAGAACCTTATAATCCCAAGGGGACGATTTTATCAGTTAAGTGTGTAGTTGTTACTCAGTCATCGTCTATACCACTTTATCCTTTATACAGGGTCGTGGGGGAAAATGTGATGGAGAGTAAAAAGAAAAAATTGAGGCTAAATAAAGTTTACACATGGAAAGTAGAAATCAGTAAATTACCAATGCAAACTTAATTTATTTCAATTAATCAGTTTCAAAATTTCTTATCTATGCAAACTTAAAATTGAATAAACGATTGAATCACGAACGGTAATGATTGAATAAACATTAGTCAATGAAGGAGTTTTTTGTAACCATTTAAATTAATTTCAGTTAACTTGCTGTGTTACTTTATTGGCTTTACTCATGGTGTATTAAAGTAGCATTTAATATGTGTCATACAGAATCCGGCTTCACATCAGATCAAAAGAATTAAAAGCAACTTTAGCTAAAAACCTAATTGTGTTAAATTAAGTTAATTAAAGCATGTACAAACAAAATGCACATACATAAATGAGGTGTTCTCGGTAGCGGATAAGCAGGTTGCGGAGAATCCCAGCCTCGTTCAGGTCTCCCAGGCGAATCATGTCCTCCACGCCATGGATAGAGGTAGGGTGCATTGGCTTAATGTTGGTGGCATTTTGGGGGGAGATCCAGTGTTCCTGCATGAGATTAGATATAGTGCTTTAACATGGCATACTAAACAGACCAGGACCATTCCAAGGCTTTGAAGTTAATATAAAAATAATATCATATGTAAACAGAAGACAGTATTGTTTTAGCCATAATATGGGAAGATCATACCATAATCCTGATCAAGAAAATATAAGGTGCTAATGAATGCTCTTTAAAAATAACCAGATGCTCAATTCATTCTGAACGTCACCACTTTGTGGATGCTAATGTTTAATAGATAACGTTTAATTTATAGAACTTGTCACTTTTGCCTTTGACTTTATTGGGAAACTCTAGTTTGTAGGTGTTAATTTTTTTAAAAGGATATCATTATTTAATTCGATTGATTTTTAATTGATTTTCTCCCCAGTTTGGTCATCTGCCATTTCCCACACAGTAACCTGCATATTTATTTAATTGAGGGTCACTGATTTCACCAAAACCAACAGCAAGGAATCACTTACTGTAGCAATGTTGTTTTCTGAAGCCATGCCCTTTCTCATTAGCTCAAAAAAATTTCCTCTATAATGATCACTAACTCACATTGCCTTCATCATCCAGAACCTGGATTTGCCCCGAGTCACAGAGCTTCACCACCGCTCCGATCGGGACCTCAAACTCCCGGCCTGTCTTCAGGTCCAACCAGACATAGTCTCCCTAGAGTAGGAAGGGTTATTAAAGGTCACGACATGATCATTTTTAACAGAGTATTTCAGTATGAGAACTCAATGACGTCACTGCACAAAGTTGTGCATCCACTTGCAGATGTACAATGGTTTCCTGAAAAAAAGCGCTGTACATGGTAAAGTTCGAACAAGAGACATTGGACAATATGAAATTTTTTTCTTGACTTGACTTGTAAATATCAGATATGCAACTACTATAACCTTACTGTATCTTAATGTAACATCTGAACATTATGTCAGTAATATATGTGAAATCAAACAAATGCTCTATGCCATGGTGATGCGATACGGCACAACATGAAGCAGAGGATGGCTTACACTTTTTGACGTCCACAAGCAGTGGCAGCACAAGTGACGTTGTGTTCACTGGGGCCTGCCTGTTTTATTACATCTGGATTATTGAGAGGTATTTACGTGATGGCGCATTATAGTGTGATTGGAGATTTCCAAATCACACTATAATAAAGTTTAATGCTTTACTGCAAATTTCTGCACATCGTTTTTCTTTACATTGTCTTCGATTGTTTTCATGAACTGCATGAAATGACAAGCTTTTATCCAATAGTGTGTGCTAATCTAGAAAATCCAGAAAACGTGTATACAAAACTGATAAGTGTATACAAGTGTATATAAAACCTATGTGATAGCTGTTGCCATGTTCTGTTGCCATGAAGTGTGTCAGGATAATAAAGCCACTTAAATACAGTAGCATGTACACTCTGTATTTAAAGTAGCAGTGCACAATAGCCTTCTTTTTCATACAAACTTAAATAATTCTTTTGATCGTGTAAAGCTGCTTTGCAACAATGTCAATTGTTTAAAGCGCTATACAACTGAAATTGAATTGAATTGAATACAGTAGTGAATGTAAACTTTTTCAATA
>JAOTRS010000036.1:28547749-28565912 GCA_028565755.1 Dinotopterus cunningtoni
TAATGTGACAAAATGTGGAAAAGTTCAAGGGGGCCGAATACTTTTGCAAGCCACTGTATGTTATGATGAAATGATGCATGATCTTGTTAAAGAACAAAAAGCTGGAAATGATTATATTCTGCAGTAGAACATGTATCAGTATATCTCTGAATATGATAGGTATTTTAGGAAACTGCAAATTGATGAGGTTAGAAATGTGAAATAATTTTCAACAATAAAAATAAGTCCTTTTGCTAAACATCAACATCTAATAGTGGACCAAGTAAACAGTAAATTAAAGCATGTGTGTGTATTGGCAGCAATAAATAAGTCTCAATACTAGGTCTAAATAATACAGCACTTCACTGTACCCAACACTTTCAAATTTCTCCTAACTGCACTGGCACTGCCCAGATGTAAGAGAAAAGAGTAATGGAAAACACTATTTGTTTACTGGTAATTGCTATAGAGCATGGATGATTGAATAATGGATCATTTGCATATGCAATGAATACATCATGATACTCAGCAATTGGTAGGACTACCAGCAACAGAAAGGGAGATTTCCTGGAGCTGCTTTTCGAGACATATACATTAGTATTGTATATTTTAAGTATTGACGTGCATATTGGAAGATGAAAGTTGCCCAATTAATTGCATTCAGTGAGATGTCCTGCGGGAGAAAATGGGAAAAGCCATATTTAAAAAAAAAAACCATTAACATAATGCTGTTTCTTATAAGAATTTGAAGTCAAAGATTATATAAAATTATATACTATCACACCATGCTACAGAATCTGGAGGGTAACAATATCACAGTCACTTTTTCCTATGTATTTACATTGTAGAACTTGATATGTATGGTTATGACAAGTCTATCAAACTGAAGCAAATCGGGGGCCATTATTGTTACAGTGTAAGAAGACTTAATTCAACATACCTGTGCAAGGGTTTTAGACAGGTCCTCTGCTATTTAGGTTATTCTGGAGGACAGGTAGACATCACGACTGGTGAATAAAAAGGTGGGTGAGGATGAAGATTAATAGTGAAGAAATGTAGGCCTAAATTTCCTCTTTTGATCTCTAACTGATGTCTCTGATGTGATGATTCCTCCTTCATCTGCTCCTGGATTAACAATGACTCTGTGCCAATGTTTCACTCTCAAACCTTGATCCCTTTAAAGAGAGGGCTGGTGCAGGTCAGCCTCGGAGAGGGAGGAGGGACTCAGCAGGGGTGCTGCGCAGTGTGAGAGGTAAACTGACCCCTGGCACTCAAAACAATCGCTGATACACACATTGCAAAAATGATTTAAATACACATAAAATATACAAACGAAGATCCATCTCTCTTGGGGCGTTTTTGCACGGTGGAAAAGGTCACAGGTTCCATCATGCATTCGATATCCTCAGTAACTTACACATGGCTGAGTTTAACTGCAAGCATGGTAACACACACACGGTCATTTTCCTGCCTCTCATTTCTCCACTGGGATAAATGTTCATGTAATTAGCGGTTATATTTCATAAATCGCTATGTATACACAAAGTGGTCATGTGGGCGTGTCAATCTTCCAAATCAACAATGTGTTCTTTGTAAAAGTAGCTAACATCATTAATAAATCAAGAGGCCCAATTTTAAAAGGACACAAAGGCGAGAGATACAATGGAATGGCTAACAATTGAAAAATGGAGAAAGACATCATGGGTTTCCACCCAAGTTCTCTGTTACGCCTCAACAGTTTTATATACACTGATCAGCCATAACGTTAAAAGCACCGACAGGTGAAGTGAATACCATTGATTATCTCTTTACAATGGCAACAAGTGAGCAGTCATTTCTCAGAATTAGTTTTGGAAGCAGGAACAATTGGCAAGTGTAAAGATCTAAGTGATTTTGACAAGAGACAAGTTTTGATACTAGATCAGAGCCTCTCCACAAAACTTCTTGAGGGGTGTCCCCAGTATGCAGTGGTTAGTTCTTACCAAAAGTGTTCCAAGTTAAGACAAAATAGAGACACTGTAGACAGGATCATGAGCACCCATGGCTCACTGATGTACGTGGGAGCAAAGCGGAAACTGCTGAAAAAAGTTAATTTAGATTATGGCAGAACAAACAGCGCATCACACAGCCACAATCTGCTAGGGAGGATACAGATTAGACTTTGGAGTAATGGGAATATGGGACTGTATTCCAGAGCGATGGGTGCATCGGCATAAAGTGATGCACCCATCATGCATAGTGCCCACTGGACAAGCCTCTACAGACAGTGTTATAATCTGGGGTATGCCAATAAAATGGTCAGCTGACAAATGGAATGTACTGAACGACCAGGTTATCACATCTTTCTAGTTTTTCTTCCCTAATGGTACAGACATATTCCAGGTGTGTCTCTGGAAGTATGAGGAGTAATTTTCACATATGAACATATGCCAGACAGTGTATTTAAACACTATATATCCATGCACTGTGTACACCCATCTGTAGTGCAGACAAATCACAGGTTAATATTGATGCACTTACTATAGAACTGATCAAGTATTAAAATAAAAACTTTACAGAGGGATCTGTATGGCTCACGGGCTCCAGGAGCCTATCCCAGGAGACTTCGGGCAAGAGGCAGGGTACACCCTGTACAGGGTGCCAATCCATCACAGGGCACACACACACACACACTACGGGTATTTTGGGAACGTTAATTAGCCTAATCTGCAGGTCATTGGATTGTGGGAGAAAACTGGAGAACCTCAGCATTGATTACTTATAACAGTATGCCCTGTCGTGCTTTTTTCCTGTATACTGTACATACAGTATCGTTGCTGTTGGTCTTTCTGGCAAGGGGTCGCCACAGCCGACCATCTGGTCCGCACAGGTTTTACACCTTATGCCCTTCCTGATGCAACCCGCCCATTTTATCCGGGCTTGGAACCGGCACTGCATCCAATGGCTAAGCACTGGCTGGGAATAGAACCCAGGCCTTCTGCATGGCAGGCGAAAAAATGGCACTGGTGGCTACCACTGAGTCACCAGTGCCACTTTAAGTTTCCAGTATTTGTATGGATACTGTACCTACATTATACAAACATAAATACTGGCAACTCTACATGTACACAGTAAATGAATACCAGTCAAAAGTTTAAACACTATCAAATGTATGTCTCGAAAGACAGGCCTAGATCCTATCCCAGAGAACTTAGGGCACGAGACAGGGTACCTGGACGGGATACTAACCACGCGCACTGCAAACTTCACGGACACAGGACCGGAGGCGAGATTCCAACCTCCTTGAGCTTTGAAGTGACGGTGATAAGAACCAAGCCCCTGTACGTGCTTCAAAACATGATACATGAAACAACAATTATGAAAGCAATAGGATTACAATGCAAATCCATTAATCCAATTCACTTTATTCAGATTTATCTTTATACTCTGGATAAACATACACAGGTATAAAAGATACAAGTATACACAAGTATAACAGTTAAAAGATGCATATTATACCTCGTAATCAAATCATAATTCAGCAGCCTTTTCCCACTGGTGAATGATGCAAGACTGAGTACTAAAGGCACAACATTTGAGATGGACAAAGTTCTTGAGTAACTAAAAATACAAAAATGGCACTTCATTGCACAATTTGTAGGCATTTCATAGCATGCACACACCTCAGCTTATGCATGCAGGGAATATATAAATGTACCATTAATTTAACCTGGAAAGATGATCACATATCCATTTTGAAATGTTTTGTCTACATCACAATATGGGTTAAAAAAAAAAAAAGAGGGTGTACTTGTTTGGCAGTTTTATTAATTGCCAATTGTGTTAAAATACATTTTTAGAGAAAGACATACATTACATACTGCATATCAAGTGTTTCATGTAAAGGCAACAGAGTAAACAAAAGAGTAAACATAAGACCTCATTGAAGTTTAAGCATCTATAGAAGGGGGAAACACTTTTTAGTACCTTTTGAGGATTTCTGATTGTCTACTGCCACCAAGTGGTCAATTTGGTCACACAGTAACACTTATATACTTGCATGATACTTATATAAAAACAAACACATTATGAAAACAGTTGTAGCACTGATATAAAACAAGGTTTACTAGTAGACTGATTTTTTTTTAATTGCATGTAATGCTGCATTGTCCAGTCAGTACAGGGCCAGTATTTTTGGTCTGCAGAAAAGTAAACTAAGGGTGCAATATTTAGTCCTACTAGTTTAAACCCTGGTGCGTTTTCCACTTGGGGGTAAGAACATCTTAATCATGCTCAGGAAGGAACTACAAAAGCTGATCTGAGACTTTCTAAGGCAAGGTTTTCTCATTCTGATGATGCTTCAACCGAGAAATCAATTTAACTCTCAAATGACCCAATGGAGGAAAGTAATTAAAAATAATAATAATAAAACGTTGAGCTGCTGAACTGAGTCAAATGAGATGAACAGAGCCAAAGTGCAAAAATGTTATATGTGCTAGAGATTTGGACTGACCAAAAAAAAAAAAAAGAAAAAAGAAAAGAAAAGTAGGTACAACCAGAGAAAACTTATTAGCACCCAACAATTCCAAAAAGTTTCAGATTTACTTTCTTCAAAGTATATTTAAAAAAAGAGCACTGGTTTAAAAGTTGTCCTAAAGTGTGGATAACCACAACCACGACTGATGCACTAATTCCTAACTGATGGTTGTGTTCTACAGAACTTAAATGTGTGTGATCTAAAACGCTACAGAAAGACGATGCGGACACAGCTTTTGGCGACTGTACAGTTTCCTGAGTGGTAATATTGTGTAAACATGCTTAATTACAGTCCAGATAACAACATTTAATGGTTGTTAAAATGTTTGACAGAAAAAAACACTGGATAATTAATTGGCAAAGAGAAGATTCCTTGGCTGAATAGTGGCGTTGAGTGTTAAACAGTAGAATTCCACAGAAAAAATTTATCAATTAACAATATAATACATATATATTACACTGATTTGGTTCAAAAGATCACGTAAACAGAACTCATTAAGGCCATTGTTAATAAACATGTAAAAGCCCTATTACAGACAGAAGTGGTTCAGAAAAGTCTGATGAAGTTGAAAGTCTGGTGAATGTTATGTAAACTACCTCCAAAAGAAAAGGCCTTTCCATGTATATCAGACAAATCCACACAGTGGTGAGATTTATCTTCCTGATCCTCTCGATTTGGGCTGACCTGAGTGTTCTCAGATATTGGTGAGGACATTGCTGGTGAGGATGCTCACACTGATCATGCCAGGGAGGTCGCTTTTCTGATGGCTGCCTTTACCCTGCAGATGGAGTGTGTGATCATTTTGCAGGTCTGAAACGTCTGCGTTGAGGGTCACCTGACCCAGGAACGAATCAGACAGGACGTTTTTGTTGTAGATCTGCGGGGGAAGTCAGGGGACAATCAATTTTAATTTACAGCAGGTTTGCATTTTTTTTTTTTTTTTTTTACTTTTTCACCCACAATAATCATTTGGTCGTTTTGTCTTGATTTCAACTAGATATTGTCTTCAGAGAACCTCAAATGTACCTCATGGCTTTGTTGCATTTGTATTCTTTTGATAATTTCAAATGTACGATATTTAAGTATGTAGTCATTCACTCTTTCGTCCATTTATCTACCCACCTCACATCCACCAATTCTCCAACCCATTCATGCATCCATCTGTCAATCAAAACATTTTTCTTCCCACCCCTTCATCTACCTTCACTCCCACCCACCACTCATCCTTATACATCCATCCATCCATCTTTCCACCCACCCTTCCACCTACTATCTATCCATCTTCTTAACCAGCCATAACATTAACATAACCACCAGGTGAATTAAATAACATTGATCATATTAATAACATATTAGTATAAAAAAAAATAAAATTTTGTATGATTGAGTATATTGCGCCTTTTCTTCTACGTAAGTTTTCTAACATACTTCTTTAAAGTAGATTATTTAAACCAGCACATTGCCTCCGAGTGGCGCAGTGGTAAAGTGCTCGCCCTATCATCCGGAGATCACGAGTTCGATTCCTGGGTGATGCTGTAACCTCTCGCAGCCGGAGGTCTAGAGAGAGCTGATTGGCCGAGCTCTCTCAGAGGGGAGGGATGAGAAGTACTCCCACATTAATCACGGCTCTACAGCCAAACAGGGGCGTCTGTGAGCTTGCGCAAGCGGAAGGAGCGGATAGCGCTGTCCTCCGAGTGTGTTACGCCGCCCCCAGTTCGAAAAGATGAAGGGGTGGGAAGAAAAATGTTTTGATTGACAGATGGATGCATGAATGGGTTGGAGAATTGGTGGATGTGAGGTGGGTAGATAAATGGACGAAAGGGTGAATGACTACATACTTGAATATCGTACATTTGAAATTATCAAAAGAATACAAATGCAACAAAGCCATGAGGTACATTTGTGGTTCTCTCCCTCCCAACTGAGTGGTAGTAGTAGCCTTAATGTGGGAGCCCCCTAGTGTCGGGAAGGAATTGGACAACTAAATTAGGGAGAAATTCAGGAAGAAAATCCAGAAAATTCAGTTCAGGTCTTGTACACGTCCTCACCTCAGGCAGATATCAAAAGACTGGCAAAACTGAATTACATTTTTGCATTTTTACATGATGCTGTGACAAAATGGGCTGGACAGACATGCAGACAGAAATGTTTCTCCAACTGATTTCTGGTCCTCCAGTGTATGAAATGTAAAGATATCATTTAAAGACCAATGTACACACAAAACCTTTCATTTATTTATATAGATTAGCAAATTGATTAGAATAATAACTTTCAAAAAGATGCCATTTAAATAAATAACCTGTTCTTGGGCAGCTTCGAAAGTAACGACCCCTAAAGTCCAGAATACTGTACATTTATTTTGGTATCCAAAATACACAACAGTTTCATTCTGTTACCTGAACTAGTATCCGTTCTTTGGGTTTCTTTCTGTAGAAGACCGCCTTCACATCAAACTCTGGACTCAGTGTGTCCTTATGCACAGGTGAACACACCTTCTGCCCTTCACAGCTGATGATCACATACGGGTCAGATGCTTTAAAGAGAGCCACACCATATCATGAGTCAAACATCTGTGCAACATCTGTGACTCTTTTAAAAGCAATACAGCAGTAAAAACACCTACATCTATTAGAGTCCTGGGCCTCCAGTCCCACAGCCTTAATCACATGCACCTGTGTGACCAGCTGTGGATAACCGCAAAGACCTGTCCAACATGTCTGTGGAGGCTCATCCACAGTCAGTTCCCTAAAAGACACAAAGACACACACAATCAGTAAAGAGAAAGTTTATCCCCATAAGCTGGGAGAGCAGAACTAGATGAATTATTACTTGCACTCTGAAGGCACGTCGGTGAAGACTCGTAACAGGAAGTCTGCCTGTAGTCCAGGGTCAAAGGTCGTCGGGACGATAACGTAACGACCTTCTTTTAAATCCTTGCGCAGGAACACGCTGCGAGAGTTGATGTAGACAGAGCTGCACATCTTCTGCTGTGGTTTGTGCATGCGATAGATCCTGTTTAGCTCCACCTATTGGATAAAAAAAAAAAAAAGACAGCTGCTGACCAAAAAAAAAAAAAAAAGGAAAGATACTCTGGGGGTTACCGAAAGTAAATTTAGATGTACAAGCAATGCATGTGTGTGTGCATACCCTTTGAATGTCGAAGCCGATTGCCAAGTTCGAGGATCTGTCATCTTTATTTACAGATCTTTTATCTTTCTGCTGTAGGCAGATTAAAACTTCATCTTCTGGCTTCTTCACATCAAAAACATACTGAAGAAAAGCACAATCAGATCACAATTAGCACACAAACAATAGTAGTTATATAACAGTTACCTCTTGTGCACTTGTCAACTTAATATGAGCTGTACTTGGGAACGCGTAATGCTCTATGAAGTTCTCAAACTAAATATCTGGCCATATTGTGAATAAAATGTCAGTTACTTGTTATTAAATGATTTTAAATCACAAAATCTCAGAAATTGGAAACATTTGTTAGATTTATTATACAACAGTTAGTTCCACCCAAGTAATCTGATTAAATGAGAGGTGATCTAGAGCAGCACTGGGACATTTAACTATATGCATCACTTACGAGTAACGCAGTTTGCGAGTGTTCCGCAAGACGAGCAAAGAAAATTTTTATTTTGACTTGAAAAACGAACAAGTCTTGGTTTACGAGTACCGAGTATCATGTATTACGCATGCGCTGAGAGTGTTTTGCAATACAAGCCTGCTTCCGGAACAAATTATGCTCGTAATCCAAGGCTCCACTGTATATATTTGGCAGATGTAAAGCATACATGTGTATGTTTTTTTGTGTTAGTTCATTTTTATTTTATTTTATTATTATAACAGTGCACTTTCTAAAGATTTTAGTTCTGTTTTTGAATAAAGGCTTGGAAATGAATGCTTTTCTTGTTTTTTATCCGATTCATCGATTAATCGATTATTAAAATAATCGTTAGTTGCAGCCCTAGTTTAAAATACAAACTGCTACTATATGTTATTCTACCTAAAGAAATATCTTTAGAATAAATGGACATGATCCATATGAACACACCTGTGGGTTCTGAAGGTATGTGCCTTTGTTGTTAATGCATCCTCCAGAGCGGTTCTGCAGAGGATCATCGTGGCGAGACCAGGAGCCGAACTTCACATCCTCTTCCCAGGTCTTATGGATGCTCAGGTACGACGTGTTGATGAGGCGGCACAGGATCAGGTCTGTGAAGTGCTTACTGAAATCCTCGAAGGTCATCCTGAAATGAAGAAAGGCTTTTAGGACAAGATTATAATGAGGACCAGATCCACTGTACTAAAAAAGCTAACGTGTCTCTAATTTTTGCCGATCCATAACACGTCTGGCCAACTACTGTATGATTCAAAGAACTTTGTGCTTTGTGGATTCTTGGTATCATGGCAAGCTGCATATTTGGTCTGAAACATCAGGAGACAAACAAACAGCTGGTGAGGGAATGAAGGAGTTTAAAGAGTATCTTACCAGAATTCACCATCATCCTGCACAGTTACTCCAAGCTTCTCCCGCTCACTCTTACTGACCCTTTGCCATTCCTCTGAGCTAGACAAGAGGTAAAAGCAGTAATTAGTCTATTAGAAACACAACGGGTTAATCCATCAATACCCTTGTCCTGTACTGTTTATTTTAATACGCATACATGCTAGCTATATGCAACTGTTTCTTATGAATCCTATTGGCCAGTAAACAAAATTAGAGGGTGTTAATCTTCCACTCTTTGTCCTGCAGAGGGCAGACTTGCACCAACCTGTCACTCCAAGCTCCGTTCCACTCTCTCTCCCCCCACGGGTTCCTCATGCGGATCATCATGAGCTTCTCAGACTTAAAGAAGGCAAGCAGTCCGTGACCCAGGCGCACCTTGTGCACGTCTGTAACTGCGTATGCGTGACCTTTGACCAGACCGCAATCCAGCCGAGCCTCCATGTCAGCCTGAGAGGTCGCCTGGGGCACAAGATACATTATTTAGGGTATGATTTTTAATAAAATTATATTTAATAGCAATTCAATATTTCGAATCTAATACAAGTAAAAGAGTTATATCGGTTGTAATTCCAAAACAGTAAAGGTTTACACGTCACGTAAATGAGTGTACTAATTAAGTTTGTTTATCATTACACTAGCTAATATAAAACAAATCTAAGTAATTGCAAGTCTAGTTTTTCTTTTACTCTCAAGTAGAAATAAAATGCAACACAAATCCTTTCCCCCCGCTATCTCTCTCATTCACCTACAGCACACGTACCCTGATGGAGCAGCTGATTAGGCCTCCTCTTTGGTGGACTTTGAGGACACGCTCAAACAAAAGATTGCGTGCTTCTTCGTCCTGACTGAAGTGGCCCTCCAGCAGGTCAAGGGGTTCGGAGACGCCTCCGGTAAAATCCACCAGCGCATCGGCTGTGTTTCCGCCATCCAGGGCCTCGTAGCAACCATAAAGCCTGGATGGTCAGCGAGAGGTCGGCATTAACAAATGCTATGGCATGATGCCCACATGATCATGGTGCAAACCATCAAACAAGGGGTATTTATTGGAAGTTAGGCTATATTGTTAAGACAGTATATACAGTAAGAGTCAAAAGCTTGGACACATCTAATTCCATAATCTTTCCTGATTTTTATTTCTTTCTAGATTGTAAAACAAACAATGCTGAATGCAATAATCTCCTTTGAATAGCTGATGTTGAGATTTGTCTTATGCTCTGTAAAACCTTCATACCAGCTCTATACCAAGATGGTGTTAATTGGTGATTTCTGAGGCTGGTAACTCTAAATGAACTCCTCCTTCTCCTAGGTTTTGGCTTTTCTGGGATGGTCTTTATGAGAGCCAGATTCATCATGGTGCTTGATGGGTTTTGCAAATCCACTTGACAATACTGTTCTTGCAGGACTATCTATTCCAGGACTGCTGACCTTTGTGCCTTAAAACAACAACTAACTGTTGTTGTTACTCAATTGCCTAATTTCAAATGTTAGTTCATAGTTTAAAAAAAATCCAGTATTGTTCTAAAATGTAGACAATAAATCATAAAACAAAAAAAGGTGTGTCCAAACATTTGACTGGTTCTGCAATAAGAAGCAATACAGACTAACTGGATGCTGTAGCAATCTTAATTTAGGCACCAGTATGGTGTCTGTGATAGCCATATTACAGACACCATACTGGTGCCTGATTAAAAAAAAAAAAGAAAGGAAATAAAGATTTCACTTGCTTAGCATAGGCTTTCTCCACCAGTGCGCTCCAGAACTCATTACTGTCGTTAGAATGACAGTAAACCAGGTGTCCGTTGGTGGTTGGAAGCCGATCGTCAATGACCACGTCCACCCAGTCTCCAAAACGCCAAAATCGAAAGTGAAAGATTCCAGCATAAGCCTCGGGTTTGTCCTTCTGCCACTCTTGGTCCTTCCAGTCTGGAATCACCTAAACAGAAAAACATGTTTATTTTTTATAAATTCGTTCTCACGGTTCCGTCCTTTTACCGTTATAAAAGGTGATTCATAATATGATTTCAACAGCAAAAATGGCTAAACATATGAGCACAGTTTTCCTCCACACCTGACAGACTTCAATTAGGTTAATGTTTACTCATTTACACACACTTAAACCTCACTCGTAGACTAAATCATTGTTGTGGAACTCTCAATTGTCAAGAGGTGCCTGAGGGAGAACCGGTGAGCTGCTGCTTTGCACGTCATTAGCCTGCTGTTGCCTGGTGATGAAACACATCACACACCAACCATGAATCCAGCATTCGCTCCTGTATTCCATCCCTGCGTATGAAATCGAATCAATGCGGTCCTCGGCAAAATTAGGCTTATTGCCCATGGGAGCAGACAGAGAGGACGGGAGGGGGGGGTAACAAAAGTCTGGGGTGGAAAGAAGTAGAAAAGTAGAGAGCTGCCAGACGGGCACATTCATACACACACACACGGCTCGAGAGAAACTATTTCAGTCATGGCCTCGGAGAACGAGATGGAGCTGGAGTTCACTGAAGACCTACAGCTGACCGAGATGATGAGGCTTAGGGTGCAGTCTTTGCAGCAGCGCGGGCAGAAGAGGCAAGACGGTGAGCGTTTGCTTCTGCCCCATGAGGCGGTGTTCCGGCTGGACTTTACCGATCAGGAACTGACATTTTCTCACTGGAACGTGACTCTGACTGGGTCGGGCCGCCTTTCAGTCACGGGTATCTCGCAGCTATGGACGCCCGATCTCACCAACCTGATGACGCGCCAGCTGCTGGAGCCCACGGGTCAGTTCTGGAGGTCGGCTGGAGACCCGGAGGACGCGCCAATTAAATGCCTGGAGGCAGACATCCAGGAGTTTGGAGAGAGGATCGCTGAGCTGGCCAAGGTCAGAAAGGTCATGTACTTCCTGTTCGCCTTCAAGGAGGGAGTGGAGAAGGATGGCGTGAAGTGCTCGGTGGTGTTCGAAAGGAGCATCTAGGTCGGATTAGGAGTTCAGAAGTGTGGAAACCCTTTGATGTAATATTTTTATGAAACATTGTAATGCTTGAAATTAACTAAATCGTGTTTGGAATATTTTAGATCCAACTGTCAATTACAGAAAGAGGTGATAGTGAGTGTGTGGTTTGTAGCATAAGTTTAACAGCAAACTTATTTAATGAGTAATGTACTGTATGTGTGTACCAAGCCAAAAATGCTGCTTTAATTATATTTTTTGTGAAATATATATAACATATATAGATCATTACATGCACATTAATAAGATTATAAAGCAGTTACCGTGTTAACATACTAAGTGTTGATAGAGAAAGCTGATTTTAAAAGCACCTCCAATGTTTTATGATTAAGCTATAATTTATTTTATGAAAAGCTCAAAATATTAACATATATAAACTTTATAAATAACACAGAGCCCTATAAATTAAAATATTTGTCATCAGCATGTGTCTCATGTGTTTCTATTTATTAGTGTGTGTGTGTGTGTGCGCGTGTGTGTGTGGGTGTAAAGAAAACCAGTCAACCAGTAGTTGAGTGTTCACTCACTGCAAGGTCAGTCCCATCAGACATTAGGTCACTGTACACTTTAATCAATATTACAGCTCACTGTTCTGTCCTGCCTGGGGCCGACAGCGTGGAGACAAACATCACAGCTTTTTTTTTTTTTTTTTGTCAAGAGACAAACGCTTTAGACACGACTGTCTGTTAATAATGATATATTACACATTTAACATGAACAACCGGTTTATATTAATGCTCTCACACTAAAACTATCTATTTTTCTTTCAGTCTCAACTCATACTCCATGTATGAGAATCAAAAGAACACAAAACAGATAAACAGTTAAACTTTGAGATGTTAATCTTGTTCATTCCTGATAGAGACTCAGTGTTTATGAGGTTCCATTGCTGTAAAGGTTTTACAAATCCACATAAACTGAAGCTGCATTATCTTATAAAGGTGATGCTGGGAGAGGATGCCTGGTACACACATAGGGTTCCAATTCATCCCAAAAGGTGTTCAGTGGCTTTGAAATCAAACCCCTATCTAGAAAAACCTACATTGTGGGAAAGACTCGGGCATGGGTGTGACTGTCAGGTGTCCACATACTTTTGCCACGCCTCATTCAATGGAACATAGAGGCATAGAGGCTCCTGTGCCACACTTCCTTCAGTGGCACAGGAGCCACGCCTCCTTTAGCAGGAATGAGATGCACAGAAGCCACGCCCCTTTAGTGAGACTGAGGCGCATAAAATCCACGTCTCTTTGGTGAGACTGGGACCCAGAAGCCACGCCTCTTTGGTGAGACTGGGACTGAGATGCACAGAAGCCACGCCTCCTTCAGTGGGAGTGAGATGCCCAGAAGCCACGCCTCCTTTACTGGCCCATAGACATAGAAGCCACGCACCCTTCAGCGGGATGGACAGAGACAGAGACCTGTGGACTGACATATATAGAACCAGGCTGGACAGCCTCCGAGCTGTAGACTATATACTGAGTGACAAAAATAAAAAGGGAGGACAACAAACAAGCAGCAAGAAGAGAACAGAAAACCCTGAAGACCACCTGTGTGTATGCAC
The DNA here is from genome assembly GCA_028565755.1 of Dinotopterus cunningtoni. NCBI lineage: Eukaryota > Metazoa > Chordata > Actinopteri > Siluriformes > Clariidae > Dinotopterus > Dinotopterus cunningtoni. The sequence goes on from JAOTRS010000036.1 coordinate 28,561,314, forward strand.
ACGTGTGTGTGTGTGTGTGTGTGTGTGTGTGTGTGTGTGTGTGTGTGTGTGTGTGTGTGTGTAAGCATAGGAAAGCATGACAATAATGACTGGCCCCCCAGGGAGAGAAAGAAAAGGATGTGTACAGATGTGCTAGAGGAACGACAGTAATGAGACCTCAGGAGGAAATAAGGTGCAAACCAGGGAGAGAAAAACCCCACAATGGAACGAAGGCCGAGCCGAGAGATTAGCGAAGGAAAAAGAAGAGACACATTTCAGTAGTTGCACTAAAATAACACTCTCCAATAACTCTAGAATAAAAATGCATGTGACAAGACAGAGAGCCTAAGTATACCGCACAGTGAATAGTGATGAGAATGCACATTACACTCGGCAGCTCAGATTAAAACCCTAAAAAACCCAAACAGCACAGATACGGGCCAGCAGCACAGCATTAGGTCAATGACCAATATATAATCATATACGTCATAATAAAAAAAAAAACATAAAAAAAAAAAAAATCTTTTCACTGTGTTTAAATACTGGTGCATTTTTAAAGGGCATCTGTTTAAATCCCCTAAATTCAATGAGGAATAAACACAATACACAGTTTAAAAAATATATATACTTTCTAACAAATGAGCAATAAACGGGGGAAATAAAAGGATGTGACAATGAGAATCTAAAGTAGGTCGTTACAAGGCTTTAGAGTACACATTGTTGCTCACAGGAAACCTCTCGAATTGGTTTCCTTCAGGAAACAAAACAGCGTGTAGCGTGCCACATCTTGGCATTGTGCCCAAACCCTGTCCCTCATAAATAGGCCAAGAAAGTCAAAAGGCAAAACATGTTTGATACAATTTCATTCACACGACAATACAGGAGTGAGGAATGTCCCCTGGGGTAGATGGGGGGCCCGAGGGGGTGTCAGCATGCAGTGTTATATTTTTCCCCTTCACTCTCTGTCTGAAATTCCCTACTCTTGCACATGTAAAAAATAAACAAGTACACGTTCCAGCACGGGCCAAAAATATACTTATTTTTACAGAACGCAACAGAAAGTAAAGTTTCAGAACTTGTGCATACCTTTCAGAGCACATCAAGATGCTCATTGGGACAAGTGAAGATCATCCTTATAGTATATTCGCACCCCCTATTCTTATATTAACAGCTCATGCACAGCTGCTTATATGTTGTACACTACAAAATCTAAGCCTAATAATAAACAGATAGGAAGCGCCATTCGCTGCATCAAAGGGCCGGCAGGAGCCATTGCCCACGCCAACGGCCTCCGACACTCTCGCATTCTCACAAAAACAGCTTGTTTAATTTTCCTCCAATCAAAAAGCCTGTGAATAAGTTTCTTTTACAACACATACAATGGAGACATGCTACTACTTTGACATTTTGTGCTTTCAGCTTGGCATAACTTTTACACCAGATGCCCTTCCTGATGCAACTCTACTGTGTTATCGGGGCTCGAGACTGGCACTGCATCCAGTGGCTGGGGTTTGGGCATTGACTGGGAATTAAACCCAATCCTTCCAAATGGCAGACGGGAAAACTACCACTGAGCCACCAATACAAGTGATGCACCCAAAAAAAAAAAAACACTTTACTTTTTAAAAAAGTACTTAGGACCAACTACTAGCAGGATGAGCTGCACTTTTTTTGTCTGATAATCTACAAAAGGGGGGAAAAAAAAGAGACTTATAAAGGAATGACTTACTAAAAGCATTAAAAGTTAAAGCATTACAGAACTATACAACATCTGAAGCAGACACATTTTTAAGAGATGTTTTTAAATGCCGGTTCTCGATCACTGAGGGGATTTAAACGCTTGTAACTAAACACAAAGCCAGTGCCTGGAAACGGACATGGACGAGTCAGGGATCTGGATGTTTAGCTCACATAGAGTATTAATGCTTGAGAGTAGAGGGCAAATGAGGCCCCTGAGGGGCAATGACACAGAGTTTAATGGCAATTCAACTGGCTCGTCAGATATGGAGCATAAACAAGACAGGGAAAGCAGCATACAAGACAAAAACCAAAGCTCAATCAGAATGGAGGTTGCTTTCTCACAAGATGGGGGCGAAATAAGTAGCACACGTTTCAGTTACATGCAACAGTAGAAGAGTATAAAGGGTTCCAGCGACAATTATAATTATGCATGCGCTATTAAGTTTCATATCTTGACAACTTTTGAATTGGCAATTATTGATTTGCCCATTTATAGAGTAACTTGGGTCAAGCAGTGCCACCACATTTGAGCTTTAAAACGCACTCATGGGTGCCGTGACAGAGGGTTTGTCCATTTTTTATTATTATTTCTTTTTTAAAAAGTCTATGAGAGACCACTGGTTGGTCTATATTTTGGGGGCCACATCCTTTGAAGGATGCATTTGAAGGTTGTAATTTTTTCCACAGAAAACAAATGGTGCAACAGTGTATACTGGACGGCCTATCTGTCCCAAGCATCTTTACAAGCCTGAGAAGACAGCAGAAAAGACGATGGCAGATGAAGAAGAAATCGTCAATAACGTCAATGAGGTTTGCTCAGCAGTATAGCGTTTTTTTGTGCTCTGACTGAGTGTAACTTGAGTAGAACAGTTCTGACCAAAACCGGGAATACAACAAACGAATTTTATAGTTCACAAAAAAGTTCAAGAGTTTATATTTCTAATATTTATTGCATCTTATTAAGGTCAATATACCAGTTGTTTTTATTTGATTTCTTTATTTATTGTGACTTAAAGTGAGATCATTTATTTATTCTTATTTTAAATTGAGACCTATCCCTGATTACAGTACATGCCTTGATTAAATATAGCTTAATTAAACCTTTTACCTTTGCTGTTTATTAGCTCATCAATAAGAAAACAATAACTATTAATATCAACTAATATGAAAATAATTATCAAAATAAAATTCTTCTGCCATGCTGTACTGCGCAGCCCTAATCATACTGTATTTCTGCACAGCTTACATACAGTCTCTGGTAACTTGTACACCACAAGAGGGCGCACTAGCAGTTCAATTGGTCAACACTGTATTTTTAACAGGTTTGTTTTTGTGCTAGGATAGAGAGACCAAAGCAGTATTGCACAGTCATTAGTGTTTGTTTAAACAGTTTGGGTTTAATTATTTTGAGAAATAAATGTGCTTGTTATTATTAATAATTAATAGTTCCCTTACTGTACAAATTTTGCAACCCTGGCCTACACCCATGATAAAACGAATTTACTCGGAAAGCAATGAGCAAGTCATCTTACTTTGGTGCCTTAATGCCCTTTCGACAGAACACACACACGCGCGCGCGCGCACGCACACACACGACTGGTGGTGACTCAGAGGATCCTGGTTTGGTATGCACTTTATACCTCTAGTGTGTACTCTGTTAGCAGCTGCCCAATATAACCAATAACCAAATATATGACTTGGCAAAGCATCCCGGTTTCCCCCACCTCTCAAAAGACAAAGCTTCGGACACTCACTTTGTGCCACAGGGCTTCTCTGGAAGCAAGACTGGAGCAGGCTGCTACAAACCAGCAGTTTCCCAGTTGCCCCTGGTGCAGGTCGTGAGCGCTGATGCCGTTGACAAACAGATGTGGGTCTTCACAGAGGTCCTGAAAGGGAAGAAAAGCAAATTCACTGGTTAGATATTTTAAAAATGGCTAATATTATTAATTTTCCAGCAGCTTTTCCTGCTAAGGGTCGTCATAATGATCATCTCCACCCATCCAGCTCATCCTAGGGGATCCCCAGAAATTTTGGATTCATGGATAAATGGATGGATACTTTATTGATCTCGAAGGCAAATTCCAGATATTCAGCAGCAAAAGAGGCAGTAACTCAAAGACAGGTTTGTAGATTTGATTGCACACCCACAGTCCAAAGACATGCAGATTAGGCTACTCTGTGTTCCTAAATTGCCCATAGTGTGTGAATGAGCGTGTGAGAGTGTATGTACAGTATGTGTGTGTGCCCTGTGACGGATTGGTACCCCGCCTCGTACCCCAAGTCTCCTGGGATAGGCTCCAGACTGAGAGTGAGAATGGATGTGCAATTTTACTTATGACAAAGTGACAACAGTGCAAATAGTAATAATTGTGCAAAGAACAGCACTGAGTCTATTAATAATGGCATCATATGTTATACTGAGAGTACTGAGCTGACCATGAAGCTAACAGATGAGAAGTGCTAACATGAGTAGCACTATGACGTATACAGCAGAAGAGCCTTAAGAGATCCCAGTCCACACCACCAATGCCCTTGTAGAGAGATGTTGAAAAGCCGAATGGATAAAGTCCCGAGTCCCGAGTCTTTGCTTGCAAAAACCTATGTGCAGTGGATGTTCGGGGTTGGCCATAATGCATGGCATTTTGTTTAAGGGAATCCTTTCCAGCAGGGAAACCTGTCCTGGAGAGCAAGAGGGCATCCTTGTAAGGCACCCCAACCACCCCCCCCTCACTCCGCTCAAGCCAGACTGGGTCAGATCGCTAGGAGTGATCCAATTTTATTCCGATTGAGTTTTTATCCCCATCACATCATTAGTGGGTTCATGTAAACACAGCTGTCGATGCACATCATTACACATCTTAAAAAAGGCACTCTCCACAC
>JAOTRS010000036.1:28582773-28600766 GCA_028565755.1 Dinotopterus cunningtoni
TATTTCACAATAATAAGCTTTTTTTCAAAATATGTTCCATTATTTCACAATATCATTCTCATATTACATGTATGTGTCTTATTTATTTATAGAGTTATTTATTTCATCATGTCCTGTTTATTTATTTAATTTTGAACACTCTGGAGTTCCATAGAGTCCAGGGTTCAGTTATGGTTCCTGTGCCTCCTGTTTTGTGAGGTGACTCAACTGTTCCTGGATAAGGCTTCATTAGTTTCCTTATTTGAGCTCCTTGATTTTTCAGCTTCCATTTAAATCCGAATGTTGGTAAAATATTATCATTGCTGGGTCGCCGTCTTTGTTTTCATTATCTACTCCTTTTTGTCCCCATGAAAATTCTATTGGAGACCATAAAAATAGAGATACTAACTATGCACATATTTAAGTGAAAATAAATAGTTGTCTCAAACTCTTCACAAACATGACTACGTGTTCTTCAGTGTCCTTCATTGTCACCGGATCTGATTCCATGAGAGCAATATTGGGAATGGGATGTGGTGGAACCTTATATTTTATCCAGTATTTGTATAGTACTTCTAAAAAAGTGCATAGTGAATGTATAAAACCTGAATCAATTTTCTATATAAAGATTTTACTTAAAATACTACTTTGGAAGATAAGACACCTGTGAGGCATACTGTTTACATGGTGTGATGCATCTCAAAGTGGAGTTAATCCAAAGTTTACTAAGAACATGTCTGAAGGTGTTTTATGTCTCTTAAACTGCAGCAATTTATTACTAAAGGATAACTCAGATTGAGGGATAAATATAGCGTTGTGGAATATCTGAGACAAGTCCCTGCTTATCATGTACTGTATCATGCCTAGTGCAAAAGTTTAGGCACCCCTTGATTAACAGATTTGGTGATTTTTTTTTTTATTGGAAAGATATTAACACAGTAAAAAATTCATAATATTTTCAGCAAACATTGATGCATAGTCATAAATTGAACAAAGATAAAAAAAGAAAACATTATTGTGGCATTGTGCAAAAGTTTGGGGACCCTACATAATCAGTACTTAGTAACACCTCCTCAGGCCGAAATCACAGCATGCAAACACTTTTTATAGCCAGCTAAAAGTCTTTCAGTTCTTGTTTTTGGGATTTTCTCCCATTCCTTCTTGTAAAAGACTTCTAGTTCTGTAATATTCTTTGGTCGTCTTGCATGCACAGCTCTTTTAAGATCTACCCCCAAATTTTCTATGATGTTTAAATCAGGGGACTGTGATGGCCATTCCAAAACCTTCAGCTTGCATCTCTCAAGGTATTCCATAGTGGATTTCGAGGTATGTTTAGGATAATTTTCCTGTTGTAGAAGCCATCCTCTTTTCAGCTTCAGCTTTTGTACAGATGGTGTGATGTTTGCTTCCAGAATTTGCTGGAATTTAGTGGAATCCATTCTTCCCTCCACCCGTGCAGTGTTTCCTGTGCCACTGGCTGCAACACAACCCCAAAGCATGATGGATCCACCCCCATGCTTAATTGTTGGCAAGGTGTTCTTTTCATGAAATCCTGTTCCTGTTTTTTCTCCAAACATGGCTTTGCTGATTGTGGCCTAAGAGTTCTATTTTAACTTCATCAGTCGACAGCACTTGTTTTCAAAATGCATCAGGCTTCTGTAGATGTTCTGTTGCATACTTCTGATGTTGGATTTTATGATGGGGACCGCAGGTAAGCTTTTCTTCTGCTGACTCTTCCATGAAGGTCTTGTGGAACAGTGCACCACCACTCCTGAGTCTGCTAAATCCTCCTGCAGGTGTTTTGCAGTCAAATGGGGGTTTTGATTTGTCTTTCTGACCAGCATACGAGCAGTTCTCTCCCAGAGTTTTCTTGGTCTTCCAGATCTCATCTTGACCTCCACAGTTCCCCTGAACTGCTCTCTTAATTACATTTCTCACTGTGGAAACTGCAAGCTGACAACGTTTTGCTTTCTTCTTGTAGCCATTGTGGCCATCAATAACTTTCATTTTCAGAGTCTTACACAGCTGCTTAAAGGAACACATGGTCGTTGAGTGTCCACAAGTGTGTGCACAAGGTTTAAAAAGTCAAAGTATTTGTAAAGCTTTGAAATTGGCATTTACTGATGACAGATGTTGCCATGCATCAGATCTAACGAGTTGATTAAGGTCTGAAACCTTGTAAAAAGAATCTGAGACTCTGGAACTCTTAGGGTGCCCAAACTTTTGCACAGTGAAATAATAATGTTTTTATTTTTGTTCAATTAATGGCATAAGAAGTAACTATGCATCAATGTTTGCTGAAAATACTGTGCATTTTTTTCCATTTCCAAGAGAGACTGTGTTAACATCTTTTCAATAAAAAAAATATCAAAATCTGTTATTTATCAAGGGGTGTCTAAACTTAAAAAAAAACAGCTTATCACTTCACAAAAAAACTAGAAAGCACAAAGCCCTCCGGCCTGAACACATTTGTGTGGCGGTGACACTGGAGACTCCTTCGATTTACGTACGTCAAATATTAAATACGAATTATATTGCAGCAGTTGGAATTTTGCCCTTACCACTACGCTTTAAGATATTTTTTATTCCCTTTATTATTAACCTTCGATTATGCGGTGCCCACATAGTTACTACAAAAGCAATGTGTTGGGTGTTATGAAAAAAATCTAATAGACTAATAGTCACTAATGGATACTGTTGGGTTTTTGAGCATGCTGCAAACACACTCGGCGAAACACAGTCGTTCCATACAGTTCCTTTATTTTCATTTGAAAACACTATAAACAAAAATATTACATAAGCAGATGACTTCCCTCCACCAGACACAACAACATTGGCAATGAAACTGCTGTGAAAGACGCAACACATTTAAAGCAGTTTCCTCCGTTTCAGACGTTTTCCTTTTTGAGTTTAAGTAACACTGTAAGTCTATGGTTGTGATGGGTCCACAAGAAGCAAGATGGCTTTCCTGGGAAGGGGGCGCGATTGTTTCTCTGGACTGTTTAATGTGGAGGAATGGCGTCCATTGATGTGCTTTTGCCCTTATTTATTTATTTTTTTTACACACATGATCATGTGGTGCTATAAAGTCAGTCTGGCTTTATACCATTCCACAAACTCGTCCAGCATCACCGGCCCTATGGAGGACACAATAGATGGGGTTAGCATCAAACCGGCTGAGGAACAAAACGGCATTGAACAGTTTCTAATTTCTTATTTGCTCAAACCGGCGTAGATATTAGTTTCTATATCCTCTTTCGGACATGCACATACTGTAAAGTGGGCCTACTGATCACAATAGTCTAATAAATGCTTTAAGAGCTGTGTGCTACGTTGCCAGATTGGGCAGTAGTACGTGTTTATACTGTGTGTGTATACTGTACACACGCATATATATACTCAGAGTCAGCCAAAAAAAAAAAAAAATGTACACACGCTTCAGAAAAAGAAAAACTGTTGTGGTCATTAAGTCCATTACACCATACCAGGCATACCAAGCATAGTTATATAATTCCGTTATCTAGGGGGATTATCACGTGCTACAACTATAGCACAATTTCATGGCCTAGGAGTTGACGTGTGCGCGACACTACAATAAAAAAAAAAATTAAATGACCACAAAAAAAAATGATTAATTACGGTACACCAAGAGTTCAGACTTACAAGCTCCGTCCTCGTCGTAGTTACTGAGGTCCGAGTTAACAGTGCGGCTAAACTCTAAGACGTTGTACCACTGGTCCTTGTTCATGACTTTATACTTAGATTGCTAGAAGGAGAAGAGAAAGTGTAAGTATGATGTACCATATTTGGACTAAAAGTTCAATACGGCATATTGGGAATAAAATCTAAACTCTAAACATCACCTAAAAAGTATATTATAGTCTGAAAAATACAGGTAGGTTTGAAAACTGATTTCTTTTTCCCTTAATTTTGTTTTAAGTGTGTTTTCACTTCCAGTATTGCCTGGTTTTAATGTTTGCAATCATGCTTTAAATCTCGACAGATACAACATTAGGGCAAAAGACAATTAGTTGAAGAACAACAAATACAGTAAGACAAAGGTTGGGACAGAGCATGTTTCTCATAAAATATGCTTCCGTGTGGATGGCACCACATACCCAAACAAACATTTCCATGATAAATATAACTAGAGACTGAATTGTGTCTACAACTAGAATTGTAAAGTAGAGGCGCAGTGGTGTTGCTTTTCCTGTGCAAAATGTTCAAACCAGCCCGTTCTTCTCCCACATGGTACCCAATATATAAGCATTTATGCAGTCCGTGAATCTGGTGAGCGCGTGTGAGAGGAGAGGCCGTGGTTTAGCCCGGTTGCCATAGCAGCTGATTCTCACATTGAATGGAACATGATCTCTCCCATTTAATTGAATCGGAAAGCGGCTGTGCTTATTCTGAGCTGGATTTCTTGAGAGCTGTTAGCGCTCCATCTTTTTAATCTGACTGTTTAAGAGAGAGGAGGCTTTAATTTTGCTTCATGTGAGGTTTGGTGTGTGTACTTCCAAAAACTTTGGACACAAAAGCCATTTAAATGCATGCTTGATTCTGGCAGATTTTAAGAGAAATCGTTACCGCAAGAAGTCCATGCATTCCTGAGAAAATTAAATGCATCAGGTCCCAAATAGGCATCCACAATCCACAAAGGGGTTAAACGTATCGTTCCCCTTTTTTTGAAGCAGTCAAAAAATATTATACGTTGTTATACATCATATAATTTTTGTGGGGTCGTATGCAAAATTGAGGAAGAATTTGCGAGAGAGAGAAACAAAAGTGTTTTTTTAGCGATTCACTGTGTCAAGAGTTTTGGTAGCAGTTTTTGAAGATCCAAGTGGCCCTCCTATTAATGAACACACACCCACCTCCAAAAACTGGTGAAAGACAGGAAACAGGGGCCACGTCCTTCCAAGAAGCAGCGCCAACATTGACTTTGCTGTGTCCATGTCGAGGCTACGCTGGTCTTTATCCTAGAGATACATAACAGGCAGAATAATGAATAATACTAATGATATTCTATTAGATCGTATTAAAAGTTTTTTCTGTGCATATGCTCGTATCTAAATATTTATTAAACATGGCTACAACTATAGCAACTTAATTCTTCCTGCAATCAAACCTAAAATAAAAAAAAAAAAAATTTTTAATATTTAAATTAAAAAAACAGCATAATGATGCCATTATTCTAATGATACATGATTCTGCTTCTGTAAAATATCCAAACAGAGCCATGTGCTCTTTTGCCTCGTTAGCCTGAAGCTGCTGCTGCCCCTAGAGTCTTTACGATGGTATGCACAGACCTCTAGACAGCAAAATAATCTCACCCTGGCAAAGTCAAAGGCGTATCTGTAAATGTTCCTGAACACGACCGCGTCATTCAGCTGAGAGCGCAGATATTCGAGTTTGCCTTGTAACCGTTCTGTGCAATCACACCTGTTTCAAAAGGTAAGGGGGGTTAATGTTAACAAGCTGGACGACCGGACGCATTCACAGCTTCACCAGAACACTACTGAGGGAGACTCTTACTGCAGTGATGTCATTCCCTTCATCCACTCTTCTTTTGTAAAAAATCCCATATTTGGTGCTTCTAGTTTCCAGGCTAAGACTAACATGACAATCTGGAGGAGAGACACAAAGAACATTTTAGAAATGTAAAGTGGCTGAGTATTTGGTACCTAGATCAAGGCAAAAGGTAGTAGGGAAACAAAACAGGCTGATAAGACACACAATAGGCCTCAATTATCAAGCTAAACACAAATGGACTTTAAGAGCACTTAAACAAGAAATGCAGTATTTGTCAAAATTACATTTTGAGTTTAAAAAATCATCCGCATTCTGGCTGTATTATTTATTTGTAATAAACTTAAAAGACAAATACATCACTTTCGACATAATCTCCTTGCTTTTCAGTACACCATGTCTATCGGTTAACAACTTTTTATTTGCGCCCCAAATGCACCGTGTCTCACTTCTGGTGAAGAAGTGATCTTCGTCCTCGTGGGGCTGCTTCGAGGGGACCAAACAAATGAAAGTCAGCAGGGTCAAGACTATAGAGAGGATGCTTTAACACCTCGAAACAAAGTTTTGTAGGCAGAAGTGTGCGGACGTGCATCGTCATGCAAATTCCCAACGTCCTTGAACAGCAGTCCTCTGGTTAAATCTGACGTTTAGGCTTCAGCTTTTCACTGCACACTGCTCTTCTTATGTGCAAATCACAAGCGGGGCATTTGTTTTTCGCTTGCACGGCAGTTACAAATGAACTGATGTAACGCATTCAGACAGTACCCTAGAGAGACAACATAAGTGCGGGCATAATCGCTTACCCTCGTATGATGCAAACACTGAACGATTCTTGCCTTTGTATCATACATTTGGTGATGACGTCATAAGAATTACAACTAGCCATTTAATTAGGACAGAAGAAAAGTATTAATGTGTGTGTAAAATAACAAACTCTGTGACGGCTGAGGTGCATTACTAGACTGTGGTTGTAAAAAAAAAAAATGACTTGAGAAGACACTAACGTTTTCTGGTTCAACGCCTATATCCTCGCAGAACTTCTCCATACCCTCTGGTCCCACCACGTCATCCGGCCCTGAGGGGAGCAAGATGACAAGATGCCCGGATTAATCAGAAAGGAAATGTGACTTTACAGTACGGTATGTTATAACATGATAAGCTTATTAAGCATAACTGTAAATCAGCTTTAAGCAAAAGCAGGAAAAAGAGGCATACCTGCATACTCGTAAAACCAAGCAAGGCACTTCTTGCTGGAAAACTGATCTTCAGGGTTAATCAATCTCCCAGGAGTCTGTGTCCTACAGTAACTGGAAAGAGTGAATTATTCCAATAAAATTACAGTCGGGTAATTCCATATCTAGAGTCTAATCTGATAAACACAAAATAATGACAGAAGTCAGTCTTTCCTGATTTTTATTTATTTATATTGTAAAACAACTCCGTAGGCATCCAAAATATACAATATACAATAATCTCCTTTGAACAGTTGATACTGAGATGTGTCTGCTACGTATGATCTGTAAAGCCAACATAACGGCTCTAATCTGAGGTGCTGTTTGTTAATTGGTGATTTCTGAGGCTGGTAACTTTACATGAACTTCTCCTCTGCAGCAGAGGTGAGTTTTGGTCTTGTTTTTTTGGGAAGGTCTTCATGAGAGCCAGTTATATCATGGGACTGGATGGGTTTTGCAAATGCACTTGACAATACTGTTCCTGCAAGAACTATTCCAGAAGAGCTGACATTCTTGTCTTAAAATAATGGTTATTGCTGACTGATGTTATAAATTACCTGATTTCATATTTGTTATTTCATAGTTTAGAAGAAAAGAGAGAAAAAAATGCACAAACAAAAGAAAAACAGTATTGTTCTAGAATATAGAAAAAGTCCAAACTTTTGACTGGTACTGCACATGAACTAGGATCACTCGCATAAGCATCCATTACCCAAATATACAGAATTGACGTTACAAAAATGACACAGCGGTCAAAGCAAAAGTACAAATTTTGTACACATACTCTCTGTGACAGGTTTTCCTTTGTTTATGGTTCATTATTTCTAGTACGCCTCTATGGCACAGGTGCTCGGGTCCGATCATCATTGCTTGCAATTATATAAATAAATTTTGCTTAGAATATCAGTCTTTTTAGGGACACATCACAGTGTCAAAAACCAACTAGAGACTGGGAATATAACCTGATGGTAACCGCACTGTTGAGTCGAAATCCTGTACTATATTCATGATAAATATCTGGGCCAAACTATCGCTTTACAGTTACACAATATTTCTGAGTGTAAATCCTGTCATGCACAATCTAGTTACACATCCAGAAGGAAAGCTCTTTGGCCTACCTGGTAATTTTGCACTTCCGGATGCTGGGGTCTTCAGAACCAGAGGACTTTCTTTTCTTTTTCACAGGCATAACGAGGTTCCCAGAAGATTGATTTTGCTTCACAGAATCTGTAAAATTTGGAAATCATTGAATTAAAAAAATAAATAACATTTCTCAAACTGGACATTAACTGGCAAGCACTATTTCCTGAACAAAACCTAGAAGCCTCTTATACCTGTGTGCACGCAGCAACTTTGTCCATTCAAGTCAAGAAAATTCTTCAAGAGAGAGAAAAACAGAACATCAGAAAATTTCAGGCAACGCCAATTACAGGAGTCGAGTTGGAATGTTAAGAAAACAGCGATGAAGTCTGTGGTGAAGGGCGTGGCCAAGTGCTGGGGGCGTCGTCAAGCAAAATAAGGCGTGAAGGGCTCGAGAGTGAGGCAAGTGGGAAAAGGACACATCTCTGAGGAGAACATGGCTAATTAGTGTGTACTGCTCTAAGTGTGTGTGTGCGAGACAGAATTTCACTTTTAAAGGTTCATTAAGTTTATATTAACTGAGAATAAAAACCAGACTAACAGCAACACACGGTCACTAATTATCCACGTCCTCTTCAGTTGTGAATCCTTTCCCACTTACCTGACTCTCGCATCCTTCAAAAAGCGGCATTTGGCCATGCCCCCTCCCCATCACAAAGCCATTCCTTCTGATTCAAGTGTCTGTTTTGCCTGAGTTAAGAGTGAAATGTTTCCACACTATATTTTTTTTTGCTCGTAAAGGAGTTTGCCATCGCACTATTACTCACTTCACTCCTTTACACCTACATGTCAGAGCTTTCAGTTTGCATGAGAGTGTGAGGACATCATTAACTAATCAACAATTAAATTTGTTGCAAACTAATTCGATTAGCAATTGTAGTCGACCAGAGTGATTAATCACTGCACCCCTATCCACAGTTAAATCACATCCTCCCACTCAAACGGTGGTGGAGGACATGAGGGCTTGTTCTTAGATGAAATACATAAACCTGACTTCACAGCAGGGAAGCCACTATTGAAGTATATTTTCTTGTGTTTTTTTTTTGTGGTCAACAACAATTTAAAAGCAGAGACAACAGGTTTTCACATCACATATCTGATTACATCCTTTTAATTCACAGCTCTGCAACAAAAGGCACCAAATCTCGAATAATCACAGATGTACTTATCTTTTTCAGACTAATATTTAATCATAAAATAATTAAAGCAGGATAAAAATTCAGCCTCATCTAGAATTAATTACTGCGTGTAAAATGTGATCCTCAATACTAAAGCATGAATCTGGGACTTCAATCGTTGTCTCAGCACAGTTTAGAGAACAAATATTTACTAACTAAAAAAATTCATTCAGTTATGAATCGAGATTCTTTTGTGTACCAATTTATGTATCGTCACATTGATCCAAAATCTATTTTTTTAATGATTAATTAGAGATGCACTGGTTGATTAATTAGTGATTGGAATTGGCTGGTTTTCAGCTTGATCAGCACGAACTTCCGAATTGTGGATCAGAAATCTGTTTTTATGGTGTTACATTTTTTTAAAAGGTGGGCACGTTAAAAATGGTCTGATCATTCCTTTTTCTCCAAACCTTGCGAGAGAATTTTTCCCAAACTCACTTATTATACACGCTTACACCAGTCTCTAGACATGAATGAAAAAAATATTTTAATAACATATCGCAATTCTTTTATTTATTTATCGCCACACTGACTCCAAAATGTTTTTATTTTTTATATATAAATAAAATTGTAATTGCATTAGAAATGGTAAAATTTAGCTGTTTCTCTAATAATCTTGCAGGTGGTGTGCTCTAAACTATTCACACAGCACTATAGTAGTAGGAGACAATCATGATCTTAAAAACAATGGAAGAAAATTGTGATTATATTTTAGCAAGAATCATGCAGCCCTAACTTACAGAATAACAATATTAATCAAATCAGCACCTAGGCTTTGTGGCGTCATCGTATTATTATTATTGGGTGGTGATTCCCATCCAGATTTCCAAGCAATTGTAGATGGTCCCCGAAGTTTATGTTTTTTTCTTTTCCTTTCTTCATTTTTCTCCTTTCAAATCCCTTCAGGGATCCCACAACAAACACCAATGGATGTGTTTTTTTAAAGGGAGGATTGGGCTGGTCCGTTACCAAGGGAGTAAAAATCTCTAAACTTTATCCAATATCACTTCTTTAGGAAACATTTCAGCGCATCATGATGTTACATGTTTCATGAAGATCTGACTTAAACACTTTAGCAACAGCGGTGCCTCAAACGGTTAAGACTCTGGTTACTGATGGGAAGGTCAGGGTTGTAAGCGCTTGACAAGAGGCCCTGAACCCCATCTGTTTTAGGGGTGCTGTATCCTGACTGACCCTGGGAAAAAATTATTTCACTGTACTGTTAAGGGACTATCACACTATGATGTCACACAGATTAGGGCCTTAGCACTATGATGTCATTGCTCTGATAGTGATGTCATGTGAAGGGACCTCTTGTTCTTTTAAGGATTTTTTTTTTCCCCACCATCCGGTCTTAACATGCTCAAAAAGTCATGAAAATCAGCAAACAGGTTAGAATCTGCTGCCATTAGGATACCTAAGCGGTTGGACCCTGGGCGTGGCCCGAGGCCTTTACACGTTTTTTTCTGCATAGCTTATACACTCTTGCACATATACATACGAAACCTGGTACATGTTTAGATCTTATTGAGCTAACAACTTTGACTATGCATGTCATGGTTGCAAAATTCAGATTGATGCGTTTTTACACCAATGACGATGAGGATATTATTTTCTTACAATTAATTCCTTACAGTTTAGATTCAGCAGTACAGTTCAATAATCAGAGAAACATGGACACACCACACTGTTAGAGATAATTTTACAAACAACAAGTGACTTACAAGTCTATCCAGTGTTTGATACACGTTGTTAGTGTCCTCCAGTCCGACCTGTTTTCCTTCAGGATAAAACAGAGGCTTTTGTAAGACGTATTACAAATAAACTAACACTAACATCCCACAGGAGGCCGCTGCAACATACATTAATCTTTGACAGTAATGTTAATTGAGAAGTTATAGTTGTGTTTAGAAGGGAACGTTTAAAAGATCCTTTACAACAAGCACTTACTTAAACCTCACATTTAAGTCTTCGTGTTTATTGCATCACCTTTATTGCATCATCTCGGAAATTACTAAATTTAAAATTTAAATTGAGAGATACAACTGAGGTAATGCAACATAGTGAATGCCAACCACCGATGAACAGCAAGAAGACAATGCCATAGATAAATATTAGGTAAAACATAAACAATCAAAGTTTGTAACGGACCGACTTTATTTTTGCATGGTTCACAGCCAGTCAGAAATGATTACACTGAAGCTAATGTGTAGCCAATTCGTAAGTCATTTAAGGTGCTTTCACATTAGGCAAGATGTCAGCTGTAGCTGTGTAGGTCGAAACAGCAAACTACTTCCGTGTTTAGGTACGAGTGGCCTCCAAATCTGATTCAATCCATGTCCGAGAACAGCATACCACGCTCAGGCCCACCTCGCAATGCTTGTGTTCTCACTGCTTAACACAAACCAGACTCTGGGGGAAAGTGATCATAGGCCCTAATGTGAAAACATTAACTTTTCCTGGTGCAAGCCATGCTCTGTCACACTTTCGTTTCTTTTCCATACAATCGGTCGATACATGAGTGACACATATAGCCACACCCACCTTGGGAAAAAAACGTGCTAGATTACTGGTATATCAATTATTCTAGTTGATCAGAAACGCATCAGGGTCTGGATAAAATTTCCACCAGATCCTGACTGTGGTGTGCCATTTAGTGATGCCTGCTCTTTATCATGATACTTAACATTTGTACAAGGTTTTATAGCCTGGAGGCCCTAAACCTAAACTCCTAAAGTCCTAAAGTTCCACTGCAGCGCCAACAATTTTCCGGGCTAGAACAAGGCACCACTTACGTCAGGGGCTGGGGAGGCAAGACCGTCACAATCGCCATCTTGAAAAAAAAATGGGCTCAGTGTGCAATGGACAGTTCAAATTATTTCTGGTTATTATACAGCCAGGAGAACTGCCCACAAAGCCATGTTGCTAGTATTCCCGGGAAAGTAGTTAAGTTAGTTAAGCCCTTATTTGTCACATATACAGTACAGCACAGTAAAATTCCTTCTTCGCATATCCCAGCATAACTGGGGACAGAGTGCAGGGTCAGCCATGATACAGCACCCCTGGAGCAGATAGGGTTAAGGGCCTTGCTCAAGGGCCCAACAGTGGCAACGTGGTGGAGGTGGGGATCGAACCGTCAATGTTTCGATCAGTAACTCATTACCTTACCCCTCTGAGCCACCACTGGCCCTCAACACCCCCCCCCAAAAAAAAAAGTAGAGACGTACAGGGACGTATACAGTGACAATGTCAGGACTCTCTAGCCAAAGGAAAAACAAAGCCAGTTTTTAGGAGGTTCGCTATTGAACCGGCACTAGAACCAGACTGGAATTGGCACCTGGTTCACTTTGGTGGAAAGGTGGCTCTAGTTAGTAACATAGTGCACAAGTGGAAGGATCTATTTGATGATGGAAATGTGGATAAGGGCATCTGCAAAATGCTGAAATATAAATATTGCTGGTCATTTGTTTGCTATCGATCAGCCAGCCCAGTCGTTAGTGTCATCGCTTTAGCGACACACTTTCATGAATTGGGAGGATTCTAATTGTTCAAAGAATCGATGGCGTTTACTTTATATCAGGTGGGCGTGGCTAACGGCCAGAGTACCTCCCACTTCTAAATCACTGACGAATCGAATGCTGACGGGGAAAAAAAACCTGCATCGTTATAAGGACAATTAAAGCAAAGTGAGAAAGTGAAAAATTCGAAAATTCATTTCGTTTGGTTTCTTTAAAACATTTAAAAATTTCATCAGGTAAAAATTTGACCTGAAACGAGCTCCACTACTGAGCTCGCTGTTTAACGTTAGCTCAAATCCATGAGTTTTTCTTTTCCCCAAATTAAAAACATTAAAGACGTTCTGATGTTTGTCGAGCAGTAACAATAAAAGTATTATTAGTCTACATAAAACATGTTACTAAACAAACAAAATAAATAGAATTATATCATTTACGGAAATATACACGTATAAACAGAGCTAAAGCCTAAGCGGGTATTTTGGTAGCTGGCTAGCTAAACTTAGCAAACCTGCTAACGCAGCTAGAATGCCGGGTGGAGAATAAAAGCTAACACCGGTCACACATGACAAGCTAAATATTGCACTAAAGCTCGTGTTACCACTGGTGATTATAATATAATATCAATATTATATTAAAACGTTTTGTTTTTCCAAACCTGAAAGTCCTCGTCCGGAAACTCTGGTGTAAATAAAGAAGCCGAGAGCCGAGCTGCTTTTCACAACAGGACAATCGCAGGCTGAGGAAAGAACAGAAACGTGAAACTAGCTCCCATGGTGAGAATGACTTCCGGTCTCGGTGAGGTAATATTACAAAATAAAAGCCCGAACAAACGCAGCAAACAAAACAAAACGCAGATTTAAAATATGGTTGCAAGAAACAATGACCGGGCCCAAGCGACTGTGGGCACATGGGTTTAAAGGGGAATACCAACACCATTATGTAATTAATTTAGAACAGGGGGAATTTTATGTTAAGACTTCCAAAAGCTGGGAAAAAAATCATCACACTATGATGTCACAAATTGAGTGACGTCCACTGAGTGCATTTTGCAAACAAACCAAAATAACTGACTTACTGTTAAGTAGAGCCAATAACATGCACAGCAAAAGCTGTTCAGCTTAATAAGATCTAAAAAATTATCAGGTTGCGCAGGTATACGTGCAAATGTGTATGAACTATGCAGCAAAATCACGTGTGAGGGCCCCATGCCACGCAAAAGGGCCCAGCCGCTCGGGCGTCCTAATGGCAGCATCTTCCAAACTGTGTGCTGACTTTTTTAGCACGTTAAGAACCCCCAAAAAACCTGGATGTTGGCAAAAAAAAATGCTTAGAAAACCAAGACATCCCTTCACACTATGACTGCATAGTGCTTGGGGCCTAATGACAAATGACGTGGATGTATGCACACTGTATGGTTAAAGCTTGTGACTACCTGGTAATCACCTCAGGTACACATAACTGTATAGGATGTCTATTTATGCAGTAGCATTAGATTTTTTAAGACTACAGTGTAGTGGTTAGCACTCGCACCTCCAGGATCGATAATATGATTCCCATCTCTGGGTCTGTGTGCATGGAGTTTGCATGTTCTCCCTGTGCTTGGTGGGTTTCCTCCCACAGTCCAAAGACAAGCAAGCGTTCCCAAAGTGTGTGAATGAGCGTGTGCATGTGCATGTGTGTGTGTGTGTGTGCCTTGCAATGGAATCAGCACCCAGTCCAGGGTGCACCCTGCCTCATGCCCTTAGAATTCATCATAGGCTGCATACCATTCCAATGTGTACTTCACAGGGTGCTCCCTTCTCCCTTTGCAGGGAATGTTGGTAAAGGGACATTTCCTCAACAAAATTCCACCATTCAGAACACTCGCTTCCTCCGTGCGTTCCTATGGTAACATAAGCACCTCAGATACAGGTCGCTGCTGCTGTGGAAATTTTACACTACAGACATTAAATATCAAATATTCATTGACACAAAAACTGATACCAATATAAAACATACTATTGAAACGTGTATAACTTGTAAATTATTTATTGATTAATAATAATTGATTAAATAGGTAAGGAGATTTTAATTTATCTTTTACAAATTACTTTCATATATAACACTAAGGATTTCTTGATTAAATTAACATTTAAATTGTGTCCTTTCAATATGATGTCATCCTCGATAATAATGATAATAAATATATAACTCCTTTTTTCAATTTTTTTTTTACGCTCCAGCGAGACGCACTGACTTATGGGACATTTTTCATTCCTCTTTTTCAGTGAAGTGAAGACCTGATGTTCACTCGTTCCCTACACCGTTTGCAGTTCCCTTTGAACTGAACATTTTTGCTCCCTGCCCTTTTTATAATCAAACTTAACTTGGCTGAACACCCTGTGAAGTATACGTTGCAGGGTACTTCAGGCCAATTGGAACGCACCTTTAGAACCTAACAATTTGGGCACTGATCTTAACCCTAATAGCCTCTTATGCACATCTGGTTAGATGGTAACAGCATTTCGGCTTTGTAAATGTAATCTGCACGATGACAATAAAGTTGAATCTAATCAAATATCGAATCAAATCAAATCAAACTTAATCATGAGTATCCTGCGATAGGCTCAAGCCCCCTGCGACCCTGTATACAGGATAATCTATGAGTGTGAGAGAGTCAGTGAGTCTATGTATGCAGTAGCATTAGATTAGATTAGATTAGATTATGGAGGCACAGTGGCATAGCCATTAGCATTGTGGCCTCGCACCTCCAGGGTCGAGGGTTTAATGTGTGTGGAGTTTGCATTTTCTCCCTGTGCTTTGTGGTTTTCCTCCCACAGTGCAAAGACATGCAGATTAGGTTAATTTAAGTTAATGTTTATTATCAGTGGCGCAGTGGTAAAGTGCTCGCCCTATCATCCGGAGATCGTGAGTTTGATTCCCGGGTGATGCTGTAACCTCTCGCCTCTTGGCTGAATTCTCTCAGAGAGGAGGGATGAGAGGTACTTAGTGCTCCCACATTAATCACGGCTCTACAGCCCATCAGGGGCGTCTGTGACCTCGAGCTAGCAGAAGAAGAGGATAGCGCTGTAGTTCAAAAAGAGGCGGTCGGCTGGCCTCACGTGGTTCGGAGGAAACACGTGATAGTCTTCGGCCCTCCCGGCTGAGTGGTAGTAGTAGCCTTAATGTGGGAGCCCCCTAGTGAAAAATATAAGCATTTTCTGGTTAAACAAAAGGGTTCCAGTGTCTTATGTACAGAATGTGCATTAGGTAATAAGGATAGGGTATATATGGGTATTACCTGATGCACATTCTATACATAAGACACTGGAACAGTGACAGTGCGCTGTGCACAAATATTATCTTTAGTACAAATCTTGTTTTATATATGTTTATCATGTCTGCATTTTGTACAAAAGCATTCAATATTTCCAAACATAACTTAAAAAATAAATAAAATTTCAGAAGAATATTTGCATGCCTGTGAAGAAAGCAACATGTTACACTACGGTCTAGGTTTCAACTGGAAACAAAAAACCTAACATAGGGCTTCTGGGTTTTGCATAAAAATAGAAAACGTGACAGAAGAACTGACATTCTCCAGCATGCTCAGTAAAACCTCCAAGCTGTTTTACTTTAACACTACTGATTTTCAGGCAAAATGTTTGTATTAAAGATAATATGGTACCTAATACTTTTTTACCGTACTGAACGATTCCCCATGATATTAAAATTGGTGCATGAGAGATATTACGAGACACCGCAATAAGTATTAGAAGTATGAGATTACCGTAATAGATATTAAATATAGTTACAGTACCCTCCTATACTCAACCAATTTGCAAACAACCATCTGATTGGACATATTTTGCTCATCAGGCCTCTATTGTCCCACCACCATAAACAATCTGGCAGACATGCACCACTCTACAGCAGCAAGAATCCTGTCATCATCAATGTGAAGTTTCTGGGATTTTCCGATCAACTGCTTGCTGTGTTAAAAAATATATTTGAGTTTGTGTCTATATTTTCTGCTTAATCACTCAATCATGGAACAAACATATGATCATTTCAGGATGCAAAAAATTGTGGAATGGACATGAATTAATGAATGAATGAATGAAGATTAAACCTTTGTGTCTAAAAGTAATAAAGATAAAAAAAGAAATAAAAATACTGTAATAATAAAAAATATAGTTGCAAGCAATGATGAGTGGGCTCAAGCACCAAAACCAGTTTGTCTTTTAAATGTGTTAAGACTTAGAAAAAGCCATCGCTGCCCGGGTGCACCTGACAACTTCTACCTCAAAATTTGTAATGTCAACTGTGTGTGTGCGCACACGTGTGGGAGTGAGAGATTGTGTGCGAGTGTTAACATTTGTGATTGTGTGTAGAATAGGGGGAATTTTATGTTAAGACCTCCAAAAATCTGGTGTGTTGTGTGTGTGTCTGTGTACATGTGTAAGTGAGAAATGTGAGTATGTGTGTTAACATTTGTGATGTGTGTGTTTGTATGTGTGTTATATGAGTGTGTTTATGCATGTACGTGTGTGTGAGAGAGAGAGATGTGTGTGTATGTGTGTGATATAAGTGTTTGTGCGTGTGTGTGTGTGAGAGAGAGTAACATTTGTGATGTGTATGTGTGTAGAATAGGCCGCAGATCCTGGAGAAAAAAAACATCAAACTATGAGGTCACTGAACGTGCCATTCAATATAATGTCACTTGTTTGTGACATGTTTTCTTCAGTGTAGACTCTGTAAACATGCAATAACTGTTCATGTGTGCCTCTGTCATTTGTCAACCAGGATCAGACCACTCATGAGCCATCATTCCATGCAGTATGTCAGCCAGATGCATGTAGTAGAGGTAGGCAGGACTGGGTTATAATAATTTTGCTATCTGGAATGATGTCATGGAATAATTCCTCTAAAGCAATGACATTTTCTGGATGTGATGACAGCTGGTTCTGATGGAAGGTGCACAGTCCACCTACAACGCCAGACCAGGACTAGAGAGCAGCCATGCATTGTTTAAAAAAATTAATTGAAGGGGGAATTTTAATTAAATAATGATAATTTTTTTTATATTTATACAATGTTAATTACACTGAAAAGATTGTGTTAAATTATACAGTATATAGCTTATATAATGGGTTGAAAGACTATTATATTTTACTAGTTTATAGTAGGATTAATTCAGATTAGTCTAGTTTTTGTCTTATTACACAGTTCAGGCAAAAATCAATAGAATATTTAACAATACTGCAAAAATGATATCTTAACAAATACAAATATCTTGAATATAGTTCAATTTGTCTACTCTTTCTTAAAATAAGATTTCAACAAACCAAATATAAGATTATTAAGTGCATTTCTACTCAAATATTACTAAAACTGCAAGAGAAAATATCTTGTTTTAATGGCAGAGAATTCTG
>JAOTRS010000036.1:28610092-28630766 GCA_028565755.1 Dinotopterus cunningtoni
TTGAAGATGAAACGTGGCTGGGTCTTTCAGCATGACAATGATCCCAAACACACCGCCCGGGCAATGAAGGAGTGGCTGAAAATTACAGGCATATCTCATCTTTTTTAAGTGGGAGAACTTGCACAATTGGTGGTTGACTTTTTTTGCCCCACTGTAAGTTGCTCTGGATAAGGGCGTCTCCTAAATGTAATGTAATCTAAATCATTTAAGTTTGACAAATATGCAAAAGCAATAAAAAAAAATCTGGAAGAAGCAGGTTATTTTGCATCGCTCTGTAGCATTAAAGGAGTCATCAGCTTTTCTAATCCAATAGACTTTTTGGTCAAGCATCTCATGGTCAGCTAACTGTCTGTTCTGTTTCTGTTTCACAGCTTTGGCTCTTTAAACGACACAGCACAGACTGGCACACACAACATTATTTCAGCCAATCAGTAAAAAGAGAGTATTCCAGCTAAAAGATGTGTAGTATTAATATTGTTTAGCTAGCCCTGATTGTGTGTGTGTTTTTTTGTGAGCAAGGGGGGAGCTTTTAAAAGAGCACTGTAGGAAAGGGTTTCCTTGCTTGGCTGTTGATTAGAAATATTAATTGATTTCTTTCACTGTCACTGACTCCTCTTCCTTTAATCACAAATCTGACTACAAATCATGTGACTTGATATGAGTTTCCTAATTAAATTAGGAAAGCAAATTAATGATACAGTAAAGTCTGATCTCATACACCCACTACATTTCAGTATGCTAGCTAGGAGAGACATTAAAAATGATTTATGTTGGCACACAACACTTTCTCACCATCAATATCTAAGTTGACGTGGACACGATATCATTCTGAAATCATTCTGATTTGAGATTCCTGCTTAACTGCTTAAACGGACGCTGATCTGATAAGACGTGTGTTTACCTGCTCGAATCTTTAAATCACAACGTTACTTTTTTCTGACATGTGCAAAGTAGTTCTTCCCACTATGAAGTGTTTAACCTGCTGGAAATATAACAGTACTAGTATTTTTCTCCAACTTTAGGTTAGGCTTCCCATCTTTTCCTTTTCCCGCCTTCTGAGTTATGATTGGTTACAAGAATTCGGTATCACTTATGATTAATTAGATTTTTTTTTTAGTGTGTGAAATGGTGAGTCGTGTCCCTTCCTCAGCCAGAGACCCAGTAGCAAAAACCGCTTCCTGGAAACTCCTCACGTCACCAAATGTTACCCTCATGTGGGTCCCAACAATGTTCACATGGCCAATATTTACCTAATGAACAGATTATCGGGTCTGAATGCTCTGATTGAGGTGTTTACGTGATAGTTTTTTTTTTTCCCGCTTGGACTATTATTATTTTCATTATTAATGTAACATTACGGTCTGTGTTAACACACCTAATGAGGCCTTTGTACACATCAGGCCCAGTTAGCCAGAACACACGTACGTAAGCTTGAAAAAACTCCTTGGTGAACATTTATTATTTTCTACTACACCTACTTCTGTTTTTAGAAAAGGTTCTTTTTTGCACTATAAACTGCAAAGCATTCTAACGTACATATTTTAATAACTTGTTGACCTGGCAACTTAACCAGTGTACTCTTAATTAATCAGTTTACTGGTTTAAAGGGAAAAAAATGCATAATTGTATTAAGTTTTTGCATTAACTACTCACCATCCCTCTACTTTTTTCTGGTAAAAAGCTTTGACACAGTTGCCTGATTGCAGATCCCACAGCTGGAGGTTTGCCTCACCCTGAGGATTATCTTGTGATTCTAAAACATTAAAGGAATACGCTTATAATGAGAATTATCTTTGATTGGTTAAACAGAGAATTACTATAACATGCAGCAAACTGAATCCTTTGTACACTGTAAAATGTACTAATGTTTTGAAGACACCTCTTGCGATATTGTTTAATCTCTGCTGCATTATAAGCCATTATAATTATAAACAATAAACAAAATCATAACTTCTTAACGTGGTGATGTTTGGAATGGTTGGTGGTTTACGAGTGTGGAACAGGCACAAAGGTGACGATTTCTCTTCATCAAGTTTAGTAACAAGCAAACCACACACATCCTAATGCACACCTACTGTCGTGTGCTCCCATTACACTTCCTCAGTATACTCACTGGTGTACTGTTTCCATGTAACCAGCACTTTGCAGAGAGGGGAAAATGCCAGCAATGTGGTTTTTGGTAAATCGAAAGCCTTCACCAAATCTCCACTGGCAACTTTAATCACGCTGACCCTGTGGAGGGAGGGAAGGAGAAAAAAAAACATAAACTCAAAGCTGCAGTTATTTTGCTGTAAAGCTTCCGAACACAAATGATTAGACTTCTCAATCCCCAGCCAGGTAAATCCACCACCTCCTGTTTCCCCAGCCAGTTATGAGACATAAGGCCTATTCAACTGAACCAGTTCTGCATTCTAGAAATGGAATTCAAATATTAGCTTTTTTTCACTGGACAGAATTTTAAACTTAAGAGTTTCCAGTTCGAGCCTCCGAGTGGCGCAGTGGTAAAGTGCTCGCCCTATCATCTAGAGATCGTGAGTTCGATTCCTGGGTGATGCTGTAACCCCTCGCAGTCAAAGGTCTAAAGAGAGATCTGATTGGCCGAGCTCTCTCAGAGGGGAGGGAAACGGTTCGGTCAGCTGGCGTCATGTGGTTCGGAGAAAACACATGATGGGAAACACGTGATGGTCTTCGGCCCTCCAGACTGAGTGGGATCCCTCCAGACTTCGGCCCTCCAGACTTAATGTAGGAGCCCCCTAGTGACAGGGAGAAATTGGACATGACTAAAAATAGGGAGAAAATCGGCGAAGAGTTTCCAGTCCAACATTACAGGAAGAACTGCAGCTCAGAATTGATCTGGTCTGGTGCAATGACAAAATGTTAAAGGGCAAATAAACATAACAGTAGAGGGCAAAATGGATTTAATTACATATCGCAGTTCTTTTGTTTGGCCATTCACGTATCGTCTCAATGCCTCCAAAATCTTTGTTTTAAGATGAATTATACGTTTATATATGTTTGCATTTGTAAAATGTAAAATCAAATCAGATCTGTATTTTTGTTCACTCACACAATAAACATTCACCCTACGTTCCTGCCAACACATCAAAGTCAGGATGTAGGACATTACTCACTACATTAAACATTTGCACATTGCTCACACGTTGCACACTCCCTGAGAGTTTGCACATTCTGTTCTTGTTTACACTCTGCTTATTTTTCACATAAATGAGGACTTCAATGAGTTTTCATTTCTTTCTGTACAGTCTGTAAATTATCACTCATTATTTATACACTTTATACACCTCTTTTAATTCCATATTATTTTGGGAACCTTGTAAATATTGTAAATTTTTCAGTTAATTTTAAAAAAATAATTTTAATTAAATTCATACTCTCGTTACTTTTTTGGAATATTCTATTTCTAATTTCACTGTATATAACATACTGTGTATGGCTGTGTATGGGACACAAAATTTAAACTTGAAATGTAAAATGTTGCAGTTCCTCTACAATCCTGGGCTCCTGTGTGGGTAAGTTTGGTTAAATTAACAACTGGTTAATTGTAACAAAATCTAAAAAAAAACAACAAAAAAAATATTATATATTTAATCAAGATATTTTTAAAATCGCAGTACAAATTGAATCAGCATTTAGGTATCATGATAACATCATATCAGGATGTCCCTGGTGATTCTCATACCTGGAGTAGGTAAAATCAATGTGTGGCTGAGCGGTGACCCACACAATATCATGGCAGTCATATATTGTGATATATCGTAAAACATACTGTATATCAGTTTATTATTGATAATCAAGGTATTTCGGTTAGAATAAACAACCTCTGGGTAAATAATTGCACGTTATAGTGACACACAAGTTTACATTTAGACCTACATTACGCAGACAGTTCCTAAAATAACATTAATCCATCTAGGATCCTCTGTAATCCAACTAGACACTGTGGAGGCCGGTGGTGATTACCATTGTATTTATTCCCATTTAACAATCGTGGTGGAACCTCGAGTCAACATGCACACACTACAGGCAATTTGGGAACGCCAAATTAACCTAATGTACATGTCTTTGGAGAGGAAACCCCATGCACACAGACACTGAGGCGGGAATTGAATCCTCGACTGTGGAGATGCAAGGCGATGCTAACCACTGTGCCGCCAAATTGACATTAGTGCCTGTATTATCCATCTCTTTTAGTCTCGCTAGGCTTGTGTTTACGGTTTGAACCATGTGTGGATTTTCTTTTGAACCAAGTTCACACAATGACTCTCAGAACTTTTCTCAAAAATTTGCGTTTCCACATCTATGAATTCCAGTTCCAGAATTCCTCCATTTGAAGGAACTCATCGTCTCTTAAGCAGGTCCTGGGTCTCCATCGAGTGGGAGGTGCCTGATGACACAGCTCTACCAGAAGCTGACTCTCACGGTAAAGTGTGTGATGAGTATTTATACTTACTGCTCCCCATTGCACCAGCCAAACAAACTGCCATCCCTGCTGAAGGTTACATGTTTGCTCTGGCGTTCATCTCTGAAACATATATAAGGGTACTTAGTTAAAGACGATTTCCAGTTAGCACTGAAAACATCATCTAATCAATCTTGCACTCAGAAATAAAAAGCTCACCGCTGGAAAGTCGGGCTTTCCTCACAGCTCGGCGGTCCACGCAGGAGAACTGTGCCATCTGAACCTCGAACTGGAACACAACAAAAAGATAATCATGACAGGTTTTTTTTTTTCATCTTTCTTTAATTTTTAATGGCAGATACATTTCTTTATTAAGTATATTTTATTAAATTAATAACAAGATTTACAAAGTACAACTACAAAATTGAGAAAGTAAAGGTATAACATACAAGATCCAGGTGTAAAAATTTTAATTATACAATTAAACTACAACTATCATTTAATTTCTTAACAAAAGAATTAAATAATAATAACAATTGACGGAGTAATCAACAGTAATTGATAAATAATTTAAAAAAGGAGGCAAGAAATAGAGACTAAGTAAATGTAAAAAAAAAAAAAAAAAATCCCAGTGTTTTAATGATTAAATCTGAATGTCAATAGACAATAACATGGTTATGTTATGGTTATGGTTCATAGTTTTCTGTTAGATTTAATGAATTCAGGAGGTTTTTGATTTCACAGAAGATAGGCGATAGTTTAACAAATGATTTAGAGAAATTTACATTTATGAATGTAGAATTTGGCCATTAAAAGTTAAAATTTTACAATATATTTAAATGATTTGCTGCTATGGCGGGAAAATATGATCATATCCTCGAACGTAAAATTATAAGATTCATGAATAAAATTAGTGCTTAGTGGTTAGCACTGTCGCCTTGCACCTCCAGTGTCGAGGGTTCGATTCCCGACTTCGGGGTCTGTGTGCATGGAGTTTGCATGTTCTCCCTGTGCTTGGTGGGTTTCCTCGGGGTATCCCGGTTTCCTCCCACAGTCCAAAGATATGCGGATTAGGCTAATTGACATTCTCAAAATGCCCGGGGTGTGTGTATGTGTGCATTCTGCAATGGATTGGCACCCCATCCAAGGCAAGGTGTACACCACCTAGTGCCCTAAGTCTCCTGGTATACTCCCCGCCCCCCACGACACTGTACATAGGATAAAGCAGCATAGACGATGAGTGAATAATAAAATAAAAAATATAATTTTCAAGTTGCCGCTAAAATGATTATTTCACACAAGTAAAGAAAAAGATGAACACATTCTTACTGTTGGTTGCAGGATGTACACAGATCCACAATGTCAATTATAGAATTAAAAGGGCAAATACAGTGTAATATTTTAAAGTGAACTTCTTTAACCTTTTAATTTTTATATGAAATAAGCCATGTTTTCTTTTCTAGTTTATGTTAACAGTTATTGAAGCCCAATAAAGAGTACTTTTTGAAAGGTTCCTCTTGAGGTTATGAATGTTAGCTGATAATGATGGTGTAACTCTAACTGAAGCTCAGCAGTAAACGTGTCTGGAGATTCTCACACACAAACCAAGCTTGATATCCTGTCAAAAACGAAAATGACCGCAACAACTTACAGATTCCACTTTATATAACATACAGTACGTGTGCGTGGAAACCTCCACATCACTTTCCTCATGAGTGTTAACGATATTTTGAAATGAATTTGCTTACCTGCTAAGTGCGGTGTGGGAGGCGCCATGTTGGAGCGGAAGTACGGGCGGAAGGACTCGATCACGTGACCGGCACGGCAACGATTAGGAAAAATATCTAGAAACTTTATTTTAATAAAAAATGAATATACATGTACTTAATGTTTAAGAAAACAACTATTTAAAGTTTATATAAACGGGTATCTTTGTTACAAACTATTTTCATTTATAAATTCTATAAGCATATTTGTTTTTCCTTTGCTGCTTCTTCTTCTTATGTTGTACATTTCTAGTCATTTTTATGAAATAATATATTTCATATATATAAAATTAATGCAAGTAGTATATATAATATGAATAAAAGTTTAAATAGGGTTAATTATTTATATAATATAAAAAACAACAATTTAAAGTTTATATATTATATAAAATGAGATCATTGTTACGAACTATTTTATAGAAATACAGTATATCTACATTTTTCATTTGCATATTATTCTTATTCTTATTATGTTAGAAATATATAATTGGAAATTATAAAATTTTATGAACTACAGAAAATTGCAACGCGATATCAAAATCCTTTTTAAATAATTACTCACTCCCTCACTCATCGTCTATACCGCTTTGTCCTGTATACAGGGTCATGGGGGGCCTGGAGTCTGTCCCAGGAGACGTAGGGCAGGGCACACACACTACAGGCAATTTGCATGGACAGGGTGCCACTCCATAACAGGGCACACACAACAGACTGTTAGCCTAATCTGCATGTCGTTGGACTGTGGGAGGAAACCGGAGTACCTGGAGGAAACCCACCCAGCACAGGGGAGAACTCCACACACACACAGGAATTGAACCCTGGACCCTGTAGGAGCATTGCCACACTGATAACCACTAAACCATCGTGCCGCCATCACTGCAACCCTGATCAATAAACTAATCAGTTACTAAATATGAATAAACTACTGCTTATTATTTATTTTGTTTTATTAGTTCTTGATTATTGATCGTTAACCTGTGTGACTATTGTTATTAAATATGAAAATAACAAAATTATAACACATAACAAACAAAGAACATCATTCAGAACATACAAAATGATGTAACGGGCTTATTATTAATTTACTGTATTTATTTTTTCGATAAAAAACCAGAGCTGGTACTTCAGTTCAGTTGGGTTCACAGGGCAGCTCAGGGGGGCGTGTCCCGCCGTCGCTGCGTCACTCAGTCTGGATTCGCCACGACGGCGGAATAAAGGCGAGTGGGCGGAGTCAATCCGTACGTCTGAACTGATTAGGAAGCGGCCGTCTCCGCGCGTACGTGTACACGTACGGCTAAATGGTTGCGGTCTTTCCCTGTCTACGTCAGCACGTACGACTGAGCGGGCGTGGTCTTCTCGTGCGTACGTCTGCACGTTGAGAGGTTTCGAGGGCGGAGACTAGTTTGTGCGTACGTAGACATCTCTCGGAGTTCAACGAAGAGCCAGGGCTCTCTTGATCAAGCCTGTGCGATTTGCGGGTGTTTTTTTTATAAATAAAAATCATTTAGCACCAAGTTTGTTTTGTTTTTTAATCGCTGTAGGTTAATAGTGAAAACATGGTGGCGAAACAGAGGATACGCATGGCAAATGAGAAGCACAGCAAAAACATCACACAGCGAGGGAATGTGGCCAAATCAGCAGTAAGTGGAAGCTGGACTGGGTTCAGTCTCACTACTCATCTCACAAATTCAATCTCTCTCTCTCTGTAATGTGTAGTTAAGTTAAACAAGCATAACAGGCTCAGTGAAGTGAAGAAGCCTAACCCCACCAGTTCCTACATTATGGTGCTCATTACTTCCTGTCATCATCATAAACACTGTTGGTGTGTGTATTACTTTTAATGAATTAGTTGAATTAATAAAACTAATTAATTTTGTTTTACAGAGAGGTGTGCCGGAAGAGAAGGCGGCAGTAGGACCCTGGCTCCTCGCCTTATTCGTCTTTGTAGTGTGTGGATCAGGTCAGTTTCCCCTTACACATTCCATTCACCCTTTCAATGTAAATATTCCAAGATCAAGAACATCTCTCCTTTATAAATCAGAGCCGAACTGTGTTGCTTTTTTCACTGCCCTGCGGTCTTTCCCGTCAACAACCCTTCATTTCTGTTGCATGTCACTTAATTTTTTGTGCCTCTAAGATTTTTTTTTTTACACAACATAAAACACATAACATAAAACACATAAAATGCCTTTTGAGATGGGAAAAGGATGAAATAAATACAATTCAGACATACAAAGGACGTTCAAGTCGAACTAAGACTTTTGATTGTCCAGAATATGAGAAACACAGTTATGAGAGTGGAAAACTACCTTTATATCTCTATTAAATCCTCTGCTACACTAATGCACTTATCACTAGTGCTTGGATACTATCAAGGTAAACGTTTTCTTAGTAAGTAAGGCGGAACAATTCTTCACGTCTTAAACGCTGGCCTCCTAGGAACTCCTATTGAAATGACGCTTGTAAAGAGATCAGGACTGTATGAGGATGTGGCAATAACTCCCAGCTGAGTTCCTGTAATGTGCAAGTGGTGTTCGTTAATGATGGAGTACAGTTTACACAGACGTCTCGTCCATTAATTTACAGTTAATTTTCAAGGAACAGGCATTTCACTCTCTGAATGTTGATGGGAACAACTGCACAGGGCTACAAGCCACCTCGTACTTTAAAAAAAAGTACCTTTAAAAATGTTTGCACCATTTAAACATTTTTTCTGCAGCTAAGAGTCTTATCAGCATAGTGGGCTTGAAATTTATATGACTTCATTCACGAGAATATTTGGTTTGACTTGAACACACCTTTTGTGAAAGCTAAATTTTTGTTTTGAAATGTGGATAACTTGTGGTATTGAGCAAAGTCTCACCAATGATAAGTTTATGCAAATATATGCGATGTGTGTAAAAGTCACATGATCGCCATCTTACAACCTGCTGTCCTTTTTACTTGATTGTAAAGCTTCATGTATCCTCAGAAACTGTTACTGTTTGCATGCCTCTTTGCCAGTCATCTTTCTTCCTCAAATTTATATAGCATTATAAATAGCCCTAGTCATGTGATTAAATACATATTTCATTAGTGGAAAAAAAATTGCCTATAAAAATATATTTTTAATAGAATATCCTGTATTCTGGAAGGATTTGTCATGTTGTACAAATAGTTTTGACCAAACATTTGAAACTAAACATTTGAAACTAAACATTTGAATCATTATTTATACAAGCAGCTATTAAACAAGATGATACATTTATTGAGATTATTTGAAGTAAAACGTCTCATGAAAAAACATCGTTTAAATCAACGTGCAAAGTTTTTTGTTTTTTTTTTCCGTTCTGTTGCCTTTTTTATCTGCATTTATTGATCCAAAACCCCAGATAAAGTAATCAGCCTGCGGAATGTTAGTGCTGAGTCAGAACTTCACCATGGAACGGATCCTCTTTTGCATATTAGCGATATAAGCAGGGATGCGAGCTGTATTCATAATGAAACGCTTACAGCAACCTAAAACTTCTTATCTTCAGTTGCAGCTCTATAATCAGCTGACTGAAGCTTTAATTGTGATAGTAATCCTGGTACAGTTTAGGAGTTTGCTGTGTATTACAGCTCATATTTCAGCTTTGTGTTTTCTTCCTCAGGTGTTTTAAAAATCAGCGCTTATGCAATAGAAGCTTCAGTTAGGAAACACTTAATTATGTGCTTTTGGCAATTAAACTTATCACTTAAGCATTTTGACTGAAACAACTCCCTAATGCAGCTTTTCCAAATCTTCTGCGTCGCACCCTAAACTTTAATCATGAGTCTGATCAACACATGAGACTAAGATAACTGAAGAATATGACATTGTTTAAATCCCATGGCTTTGTTTGATTAGTTCTGGTTACTTTTTTTTTTTAAATATACATATTTAACCAGATTTAAATTTTTTAACCTAATTACAGAATTGAAAATTAAAAGCTCTTTATTTATTTGTTATACAGTAAATGACCTGTCATGTCTCACCTGCAGTACTCATACGGCCCACTAGGGGAACCCACAGCTCTAATGTAATATTTTGAGCCATGTAATCCAATGGTTCAAGAACTCATGTGGTTGAAACTCTTCACAGTTTAAACCTGTCTTATTTGCACACGTTACACAAACTTAACTTGACTCACAATGTGCTAGTCATAAAATAATACTTAGATACAGGTACTTTTGACCTTTGACACAATTTTAGATAAGCGAGTTATGACCATTCCCTATACAGTATTTGTCGCTTAAATAAGTCTGACAGATCCTGACTCAATATTTTATCTTTCCTTCCTTGTCTCCGCAGCCATCTTCCAGATCATTCAGAGCATCCGAATGGGGATGTAAGAAGACAACCGGATCATCATCATCATCATCATCAGCGCTCAACATTCCTCTCTTCTCTTTTCTTACTCTGCTGGCAAAGATGAAGATCAGCTCTTCATGTCTTATTTAAAACATCCACTGCTGTCACTACAACACTCTGAGCTCATGTGCCTTACATGAACGGCGGGGGAACGAAAAAAGCACGAGGGACAGTCTAAGCCATATCTACCAAGCATTCCAGTCCGACGCACACTGCTCCCAGAACACCGATATTGTTGCAACCCTTTCCTCCGCTGACTTTTGCTCCAGTGATTCTTCAAACAGTTGTTTTCTCTCTCTCTTTTTTTTCCTTCAAGGACTGTTTCTATACACAAAGAAACATTTTATCTCAGTGGAGTGCCAAAATATCAGGTCCCGAATTAGGTCACAGTAAGTTAAGTATAGAGAGTTGTCCTAAACTGCGATACAACCATGGAGATTATGTGGAGCTATGCACCTTTCATGTATTTCTGCCAGTGTTTATTGCTGTTTTAGGGC
Source organism: Dinotopterus cunningtoni (assembly GCA_028565755.1). Taxonomy (NCBI): domain Eukaryota; kingdom Metazoa; phylum Chordata; class Actinopteri; order Siluriformes; family Clariidae; genus Dinotopterus; species Dinotopterus cunningtoni. The sequence continues at coordinate 28,621,148 of JAOTRS010000036.1, forward strand.
CATTTTTGTTGTTGTTGGTTGAAGTAAATGAAGGTCTTCGACATCAGGTTTATGTATTGGACGGCAACAATTTGTAAAATTATGGGGTTTTTTTTGTTTTTTTTTTTAGTTTTTTGCTTTCCACACAAATGATCTTTAACAATAAAAAGAGTTAAATGAAGAGTTTGCTCATTTTTGTTGTCTGATTTATGACATTGTGACAATTACTAGAAATGGGAATCCTCAGGGACCAGCCGATATGATATTGTCACGATACCACCGATTTGTATTGCGATTGACATTTTATAAATATCCTGATCCGATATAACTTTTTTTAAGTGCTGCAGTTGTAAACAAACTTGGGACCGCTTAGACCACGCCACCTGTAGGATTAAAGCAGAAAAGCAACACCTTAAATGCACACATATAGTATGAAAAATACAATATATAGGTCACACTTCCTTTAGTCATCAGGCTGGCCGTGCGACTGCTACTGTATGTGTAAAGTTATATTAAGTCATTTGTTTCACTAGATGGTGCTCTTGGTACTCGTGGCTCATTTGAAAATAATAGTCATGTCGATGTAGTAAAGGTTTAGTTTACATTCACACTAAACTATAGCTCTTGTCATGTGAGGAGTCACACTTTTCAATGGTACTCAACTTTTGCACTGTACTGTATGTGTGGCGGGGGCTTATTCTTCTAAATGTAACTATAAACTGTTACTACTAAAAATCCTCCAGGTACTCCAGTTTTCTCCCACAGTCCAAAGACATGCAGATTAGTCCAATTTGTGTTCCCAAATTGCCCTTGTGTGTGTGCCCTGTGATGGATTGGCACCCTGTACAGTGTGTACCCCGCCCTGTACCCTAAGTCTCCTGGGATAGGCTCCAGGCCCCCTGTGACCCTGTATACAGAAGAAAGTGTATGGATGATGAGTAAGTGAATGAGTGAGTGATCCACTCACTCACCATCCACTTAATAGGAATCTATTCACCTGCTCATTTATGCAGTTATATAATCAGTCAGTCACATGGCAGCAGCACAATGCACGAAATGCACAAGCATCTGTCAACGCACCGGGGGAAATGTGGTCTCTGTGACGGACTGGTTTGAGTATGTAAGAAACTGCAGATCTCCTGGGATTTTCACACACAACCGTCTCTAGAGTTTACGAAGAATGGTGCAAAAAAAAAAAATCCCTTATGTGAAGGATCTGCGGGTTGAAACACCTTGTTGATGGAGATCAGATAGGAGACAGGAAGTCTCTAATAGCTAAAATAAGCACTCCATGTGTGTGAGAGAGAATCTTAGAAGTTCTGCAGTTTCTGAAATACTCAAACATCTGGCACCAACACCCATGCTGTGTTTCATGGCATAGAGATTAGCATTTTTCCCATTTCTAATGTTTGCTGTGAAGATTAAGTTAAGTGCTTGACCTACGTTTTAAGAGAAAGACCAGAGCTGAGGAAGCTCAGGTCTTTCAACATCTGCATCACCATGCTGTGGATGTTCTATGAGTCTGTGGTGGCTGGTATCAAGGTCTTTTGGGGCTGTAGTATGAAGGCAGTGGACAAAAATAGACAAATTAATCAGGAGGGCCGTCTCTGTCCTAGGCTTTTTTTTTAATAATGAAAAAGAATATGTGACCCAATGTGATGAAAACTCACAGGATTGGGACTAAACAGCTGTGTGGCCATGGGAAAACCACTTGTTAGTAAGATTAATTAGAAGAGAAGGCTTGTATTTGGTAGGGAGCGTAAAGATTGGACTTTGGAGCAATGGACAAAAAAGGTCATGGGGTCTGATGAGTTCGGATTGACCCTATTTCAGAGGGATGGATGAATCAGGGTAAGAAGGGAAGCGCATAACGTGATGCACCCATCATGCATAGTGGCCACTGTACAAGCCTCTGGAGGCAGTGTTATGATCTGGGGTTGCTTCAGTTGGTCAGGTCTAGAATCAGCAACGTTATGTGGCAAAAAAATGTCAGTTGATGATGAACTGAATGTACAGAATGAATAAAGTATCACAACTATGGAGTTTTTCTTCCCTAATGGCAAAGGTATATTCCAGGACTCAAATTGTGAGAGTGGTTCTGGTTCAATAATCACCATGATTAACTGCTTGCCTAGCCATTAATTTTGTTTTTTTTTGTCCCACTATACAGTATAAGAGCTCAAGGAGTTCTCTATATGAATTTAAAATGCTTATTCACACATGCAAGACTTTAAGATGATAGGCAATTAATAAACAGGCCAATATTGGGAAAAAATACATCTCTTGTATGTATTTATCATGTCAATCATAGGGACATGTTTTTAGAATTAGTCTTTGTAAAAGAGGCCAGTTTTCCATTTAATTAAAAATTTTTTTTGAATGTATAAATCTAGATTAATTACATTTCTACCATTAACCATTTTTTTAATACACATTTATTTTAATCATGGAATAAATTACATTACATGTCAGTCACATCCTAATACGGACATAATAATCTGACTGTTTTGATCACCACATGCTGGTGATCTCACCCATTTTTAGGGTAGTCTCTTAAAACCCTGGATCCCACGATATTCTTTGCCGCTTCTCCGTCTCCTCATAACAGATTATTTCATCTCCAGATTTAAAGTCAATAACCTTGTCCAAAGACAGACCGCACTCCATGCCTGTCTTAACAACTTGCACATCATCTTTATGATGTTTTAGGGCAGTCAAAGCACCTTCCCAAAGAACCGCTTTACCTCGAACCAGACGGAATTTCATTTTCTTGTCCAGCTGTCCCTTCTGGACTCGGCAGCCAGCCACCGGGACCTTCTTCTTCCCTACCGTCACGTCAAACGTAGCCAGAACAGAGGCTTCTCCTACTACGGTCTCCTCAGTGGTCGGGGGCAGTTTACTGCTAAGCTCCTCTTTCAGTTCATCTATGAGATGGTAGATGACACGATGCATCTTTACGGGAATGCCCTTTTTAGAAGCCATGTCCTGTATTGACTTATTAGCTGCAATGTTGAAGCCGTATATTGTCCCTGAGAACATCTCTGCCAGTTTAATATCATTTTCTGAGATGTCCCCAACACCGAAATGCACTATATTTAAGACACACTGGTCCTCTGCATCGTAACTTGCGAGGATGTCCAAAATCGCCTCCACTGACCCATCAACATCACCTTTGACAACGAGATTGAGACTGAGATCCTCAGCCTCGGTTTTCTCGCTGGGCCTGCAGGCTACTTGGTGCTTGTTCGCCTTGTAGAGAGCCACTTTCTTCTGCCTCCAGCTCAGATGTGCCATTCTCTCACGTTCTTTCTGATAGCTTTCTTGGTGTTGCTTCTGCTTGGCCTCGATGGCTTGCTGATCCTGCTTCAGCTTATTCTGTTCCTCCACGTATGTGCGCCACTCCACTACCTCCCGAGCCCGCTGCTCCGACTCCACCTCCAGAATTTCATCGCCAGCGGAAGGTAACTCCTTCCAGCCAACGATCTCAACCGGAATGCCAGGCCCTGCAATGGTCACAGTTCGGCCGTTCTCATCAAACAGTAAGCGCACTTTAGCCCAGGTTTTTCCTGACACCAATACGCAGCCCTTCTTAATCGTGCCCCGTCTGGTTATCGCCATGGTTACAGGTCCTTTGCCTTTGCTTGTATGGCTTTCTATTACAGTTCCTTCTACTAGACCGTTAGCGTCAGCTTTGAGTTCTAGCATCTCAGCAAGTGCCACTGTGGCTTCAGCCAGCTCCATCAGATTCTCCCCCTTTAAAGCGGATAAATGGATAGCCTGAACATCTCCTCCGAACTCTTCACATACAACATCATGGGCCAACAAAGCTTGTTTTACTTTCTGGGGCTCTGCCTGAGGTTTGTCGCATTTATTCACTGCCACGATGATTGGCACTTTGGCTTTCTTGGCATGCTGGATGGACTCGATGGTCTGTTTCATCACTCCGTCATCAGCCGCAACTACCAGGATGATGATGTCAGTAACTGAGGCACCACGAGCCCTCATAGCAGAAAACGCTGCATGTCCAGGGGTGTCCAGAAATGTAATCAGTTCACCAGAAGGAAGCTGGACCAGAAATGCTCCAGTGTGTTGAGTGATGCCTCCAGCCTCTTGTACGGCAATCTGGCTCTTCCTTAGGCTGTCCAGCAGCGTGGTCTTCCCATGATCCACGTGCCCCATAATAGTTACTACTGGAGGTCTGGCCACTAAATTAGCAGGGTCTGGTGGTGGTTGTGGCTGGATGTCTTTGTTTTCTCTGACTTCATTCTCCACTATCTTGGCCCACTTATACTTCATCCCAGATCTCTTTATTGCTTCTTTTAGCCACTTCTCCTCCAACACAGAGTCTGGTTCCAAATCGTTAATATTTATATCTGTGTTCAGCAGTGCCTCATACACATGATCTATGTCTCTGTGCATAGCCTCAGCAAGTTGTGATACAGTCATGGACTGTCTGATCTCCACTTCTTGCTTCTCCGGTTTCTCTAATTTCACTGGTTTCAGGATAAACTTCTTACCTTTGCCATGTATTCTACCCTAGACAAAGCAAGACATTCAGAATTAGGCAATTTATCATTCAACATCTGTAAATTGTGGCTTACATATATATTTTCCATATGTTTCCATTACTTTAGACTTATTGTAAAGGATTGTATAAGGTGTATTGCATGAATGTTTCATTACCGGTTTAACAGCCAGGTATCGTACATAATGGGGAGTGTATAGTGGAACATCAAGACAATGGGCTGATGCGGCCCTCCCGAGCAGCACAGAAAACCTCTTAATCATGGCACTGATGACACAAACACACAAAATTGAAAAGTTACCATAAAGGACTTTAGTACTGTAATTAACTCATCTTTACAATGCAAGTGCTTGCACTAAGAACAATGCAAAAAAAGGTTTAATCGTTTCATTCTGAAAACTGTAAAGACACTTTTAAGACTTTTTTTTTTTTTACCAGAAAAACAGTTTCAGAGTCACATCCCGGGTCAATTTTACTTTGCCAACAAAGTATCCACACTTTTCGAAAAACATTTATTTTTCTAGGCGCCAATTTTTCTGAGCCTGACAGACAAGCTGTATCCTACTGTATATTCAACACAGGATCTGTGTTTTAAAGGTAAATAAATCAAGAAATTGGATTATTTGAGAAAATAGGTCAAATCCAATTTCATAATGATCCAGAGGTGTGATCTGGTATCAATCTTGATACTCGTATTTAGTGTCACGACAGTACTACGTGTCAGTCTACCCTGCAGTAGAGGCAGCGTACTAGAGGTTTAGATTTCGAGATCAGTGATTCTGTAAATCCTGTAAAATGTATACCATTTGAATTTAATTTATTTAGTAAATACAGTGGAACCTTGGATTACGAGCATAATTCGTTCCGTAAACCAAAGCAAAATTTCTTATTGGAAATTCAAATTATTTGTTCCACAGGCCCAAAAAAATAAATACATAAAAATAATTAACACAAAATATAAAGTAAAAATAAAAAAATTAACCTGCACTTTACCTTAAAAAAAAGTAAAAATAAATCCCGACAGATGTGTGTGTGTGTGTGTGTTTCTCTCTCTTGCGCTGCGGAGTGTGTGCGTTATGTGTGCGCGCGCGCGTAATTTGACACCGTGCTGATTCACATACACTCTCTCTCTCGCCTTTAGTGTCTTTGTGTGTGTGTGTGTGTGAAGCAGAGAGGGGGTGCAAGCGCAAGAGAGAGAAAAAACGTTGGCTCAGTTGTGATCACGTGACACTCAGCGTCAAATGAAGAAGCACATGCGTGATACATAATACTCGGTACTCGTAAACCAAGACTTGCTCGTTTTTTAAATCAAAATTTATTAAAAATCTTTGCTCGTCTTGCGGAACACTCGCAAACCGCGTTACTCGCAATCCGAGGTTTCACTGTACATCTATATAATTATAATTTTTGTAAGTTTTATTTTTTATTTAAAAATTATATTTTTAGTTTAATTGTACTCTTTAGTGCAATTTGTATAATAAAAACATATTTAACTTTTATAAAATCTGACTTCAATAAACGCAAATTGCACTAACACAGATTTGAAACCAATTTTAAATGTATACATCAAAAATAAATGGCAAAACTACATAAAATAAATCCTAATGTTGGAACAAAACATACATTTCCTTTTAATAATCGTTGGGATCAAGCAATTTATACAAGATGCAGAATAGGACACTCAAAAGCTACACACATATATTTACCATCTAGAGAAAATCCACCACAGTAATTATCATGCAGAACCCTTCTGTCCAACAAATATATTTTATTTAACTGTAATTCTTTTACTGCTGTGAGGAAAATATTTTTTTTCTGTTGACAAGTTTTTAAACAAGTAAATCCAAATTTAGTTTTAAAGAATACAAAATAAAAAATATTTATCTTAAACATCTTAACTAGTTTTAATATTAAATAACAAAAACTGACTCGCCATGAATATAGCCGTAGAAGCTGGCATGGTGTTAAAAAAGAAAGAAAGAACGTATTGAAAAGATTTTTTTTGTTTAATTGTACTCTGTAAGGCGGCACGGTGGTGTCGCCTTGCACCTACAGGGTACGAGTTAAATTCCCGGCCAGGCTCAATTCCCGTCTCATGGATGTTCTCCCCGTGCTTGGTGGGTTTCCTCCCGGTACTCCGGTTTCCTCCCACAGTCCAAACACATGCAGATTAAGCTAACTGGCGTTCCCAAATTGTCCGTAGTGTGTGAGTGTGTGTATGTGTGTGTGCCCTGCGATGGATTGCGACCCTGTCCAGGGTGTACCCCGCCTCGTGCCCCAAGTCTCCTGGGATAGGCTTCAGGTCCCCGCGACACTGAATACAGGATAAAGCAGTATAGAAGATGAGTGAGTGAGTAAGAATATGCTGTAGTGTAATTTTTTCTCTTTTCTTATTTAACTTTTATTGACAATTTCTATTTTTAGTTTAATTGTACTATATAGAGCAATTTTTATATTGTAGTTAATAATAGTTAAAATAGGCTGCTTCCGTCGAAGGGTCGCCACAGTGTACATTCGATCCGCACCACAACTTGGCACAGGTTTTACACCTTATGACGCAACCCTGCCATATTATCCGGGCTTGGGATCGACACTGTATCCAGTGGCTGGGGTTTGGGCACTGGCTGGGAATCGAACCCGGGCCTTCCTCACGGCAGACAAGAAAAAAAAATTTTTTTTAGTTTAATTGTGCTCTCTAGTGCAATTTATTGATCATAGTGTATGGTTGTGTACGTGATCAATAAAATTTGAATTAAAATGAACATTTCAGGAATAAAAAGCAAAATGGATCAAATAAACAGCCAAACAAAATACTGATCTATACTTAAACAGTCTAATACCTGAATACATGCATTATGCTCATTTTAGGGGAAAAAATAAGAATGTACTGATGGAGCCAGTGGGATTTATTTTAGTGTTTGTGTGGAAAAAGAAAGGAAGTTTGCTGAAACCTCCCTTCTCCAGAGCATTCACATTATCCAACAAGATGAAATAATGTGGATTAATCCTCCATATCTGATTAAACATCTAAGCAAATATCTAACCCGCCGCGAGACATGAAATCACACCACGCAGACAATCTAGCATTAGTTACTCTTTAGTTTACACTCGAAACAATGAACCAATTGACTTTGAATTCCTACCGTCCCAATGCTTCTTCCGGCTTGCTTTAAGACTTCCTGTGACGTGTCGTTTTTGTGTCGTCACTTCCGCTGAGAGTAGGCAGTCTGTTCCTGTGCAACTGTCAAAGTAGCTAGCCGAGTGTCGCTGTGTGTCCTGTGATATAAGAAACAAAAACAGCGGTTTGTTGTGTAAATGTGAAAAAAATGTAGTTAGTTACCTTATTGAATCATACTTTGCGGTCACACACACCCTCACACACACACCTCACACACTCGCGTCAACGGTTTGCAACGGCTAGGCGACTCTTCTTCGACTAAACTCTTCTAAACAGGGTCAGTAACAGTAATGCTAGAAAACTGTAACTGTTTACTTACTTTTACACAGGACAAAGTGTATAAATTAATATTTATGTACTGCTAGTTAATTCACTCCTCAGTACAGGTGCTGTTAGTTACTCAGCTGTTCAGTATACCAGTGTATTGTTGGCTTTCATATTAATACATTTTCCTGTAAGGTTAAGTTGGTTCTACTTTGGTTACACAGCTTGTATTTATAGAAAAGGAATTATATTATGTATTTTTATTTATTCATTTATTGATTTAATTCCTTTTTACTTCGTTCAGAGGTTTACCATGAACAACCTTTACGTGAGGAAGTTAAAGAGCGTTGCTCGTGTCCTCTCTTTTAGGATCTTTATTAGTGTTTGAGATATTAGTCAACCTTCACTGACGCAAACAACATGATGTAATGTGCACTGCTGACCAAAGTGATCAAACTTTACCATATTTAGGTCATGGAGGCACACAGTTCAGCACTTACGAGGAAAAGAAGGAGAGAGGGACCAAACGGAGATACGAACAAGGATGACCGAGGTGGAAAAATCCCACGGAGGACTTCGGTGAGAGCCGATGTCTGAAATCATAACCTAGATCAACTCTTATCATGGAGTTTTGCTGTGTTTTTATTCCCCTCTTTTCATAATAAAGTAAATTAGTGTATTTATTGAGTTGAATTTCTTATAGAAAGTTGTCAGTTTTGGTCACAGCACCACAATCGAACTATGAGGCATGTTCAAGTCAAACCAGGACTTTTGATCAGATATGAGAGTATAAATCTACCTTTATTTCTCGATAAAATATCCTTCTACACTAATGCACTCATCCCAGCGTTTCACTTGTGCTTGGATACCATCAGGATAAAAAGTTTTTTCAGTACGGCGGAGCCATGAACGGACTGCCTAAAATGCTGGCCCCCCAGGAACTCCTTTAACACCCCAAATATGTGAAAATGGCTTCGAGTGAAGTCAGGACTGTATTGGGGATGTGGCAGTAACTCCCAGATGAGTTCCTGCAATGTGCAGGTGGTGTTGATGAATGATTGTGTGTACTCTTCTCACAGACAGATGTGTCATTTCCACAAGTTATCTATCAGTTTTCAAGGATCATGTGTTGTACTCGCTAAATGTTCAGAGGCACCTTTCAAATGTTTTATTGGGGCTACAAGTCTCTGTGAAGGTCAGTGGGTTTTACACCTTCATTCCTCTCAAGTCCCGGTTTGATTTGAACGACCCTTGTATTTGTGTTTAGAAAATATTTAAGCGTCTTTTCTCTCAAAGAACAGGACAAAATGAAGCAGTTGAAGTGAATCTGAAAATAGCCTCAAAGGAAATGGTTACATTTGAAATAAATTGCTTTTATTACATACAGTGGGGCAAAAAAGTATTTAGTCAGCCACCAATTGTGCAAGTTCTCCTACTTAAAAAGATAAGTAATAAGTAATTTTCATCATAGGTATACCTCAACTATGAGAGACAGAATAAGAAAAAAAATCCAGAAAGTCACATTGTAGGATTTTTTTAATTAATTAATTGCTAAATTTCTCTGTAAAATAAGTATTTGGTCACCTACAAACAAACAAACGTTTGACCTCTGTCATTGCCAACAAAGGGTATATAACAAAGTATTGAGATTAAATTTTGTTATTGACCAAATA